>JADMLD010001181.1:6330000-6690000 GCA_017589585.1 Phylloscopus whistleri | reverse complement strand
CAGGACACAGTTAGAGGGAAGAGGAAGTAATTTGAAATAAATACATATATTAATATAGACATGTCATAAGAATATTGCCAGAGGCAACAGAGCAGTATTGCTAAAAAAGTTTTAAATTAGTATATTTAAGACCTTTCCAGTTCTCTCCAGACAAATATGGATCCTCCTATAAAGGGTGCAGGTTGTTTCTTTGTGAATCTATAGTTTCTGGTTAAACAAGTTTCAGACTTTTCATCTTCTATCACCTCTGTGGTTTCAGTGAGACAAATGTGAATAATTGGCTTAGGAGATGCAAGATAAGGATTTATAATTACATTCTGGTAAATAGGCATTTTTTAGTCACATGAGGAATTTGAGTCCTATGTTCACTTTTGGCTGCTGCTAAAGGGAAGGAAAAACCTCCATATCTGTGAGAGAGAGAATAAAAAGTGGTGGAGCCAAGGTGCAGTAAGAACTATAGCTTATGTCTATTAGGAAATGCTAAATCACTGGCACAGACTGCTCAGAGAATTTGTGGAAATGCCATCACTGGAGATCTTTAAGATAAGTTAGACAGTAAAAGGTCATAGCTTGATGCCTTTATTCAGTCATTCTAAGTATCACATAAATGTTTTGGAAAGCATTTAAGAGCTATGTAATGACTTTTTTAACATAAAACTATAAAAGACTTTGCATGTTTCTTCAATATTCATCTTCATTTACAATCAGAAAAAGTTGAGATTTGAGTCTTTATTATTTTTCATTTTCCTATTTTCTATTATTTGATTACCTGGGTCTTAGAGGGCGGCTTGGATATTTTTCTTTTTTATTTTGTGGACCATTTCTTATGTACTGGGGTCCATCAGTTGGTAGCCATTGGACTAGAAAACCTTTTGAATCTCTCTGTCATTCTCTTTGCTACAAATAGTTTCTGAAAGATGGCCTTTCTGCTTAAAATTTAAATTATCCTTTAAAGTCAACTGAGTAATACAAATTCTAATTTTAAGTCTGAAAAAAAGCCAAAGTCTGTAACTGCCAAGTACTGTCATAGTTTAGGAAATATTAACATGGGTGCAACCTTAAACTTTGTCACATTCCAAAACATTTTTAACAGTAGGATGATGCTCAAAGAAAGATGTAATGGTGTATATTTTTAAATTAAGGACTGCCATTACTCTTAGATTATGGGGGCAAGGGAAGGCCCTGCATAGGCCAACAGATATGTTTTTTTTAAAAATAGGAAAGAACAAAATATCCCTTTAAGAGGAAATTAAACCCATTTCCTTCTCTTAAATAACCAACGTGCCAGAAAAGATTTTAATCTGTTTATCACCTTCTTTAATTCTTTAATGACTTTATTGCTCATGAACATTGAACATCTTACAGTAAACCCAGATTTCAAGCATTGAACATCTTTACAGTAAACCCAGATTTCAAGCAGCAGAACAAATGATAAAAAGCAAGCTGTAAGCTCCACTAGAAGCGTAATGGGGTCCATGAACGAGTATTTGTTGGCAAGTTTGTGAGACAAGGAATTAAATATTGTTCAGCTGACAGTACCTGCAGATGCAGTCATAAAATATTAGTGATGGACTTAAATTGCAAATAACAGCAGTCTATAGGCTGTCACAGGTGACCACTGGACAGTAACCACTCTTGAAATGCCATCCTTGAGCCTTTTAAATAAAGAGCAGAGGTAGATTTTTTTAGAGGGTGTGGGAAAGGGAAGGACAAACTTGTAACAGACTGTTTTGATGTGTCAGGGCAAGACAGAAATAATTAACTGGGACCTACCTGTCTCTGCTGTACAAGGAGCACATTGTGCAGAGCTCACAGCTCTCTCTTTGTCCTTCTGAGCACTGCAGGGATAAACAGGAGTGACTTAAGCTCTAAGAAACAGCTCCAAAGCCTCCTGAAGCCAAGAGACTCATGATCAGCTCCTAGATTTGGCTCAGATTCCGTGTGCATTGTACCCACTCAGTAAAAAAAAAAAATCTGTCCTGAACCTTCAGAATAAGCAAAACACCTGGTTGCTACCTGCCTCAGCTCTCTCTGCACAGTATATAATGAAATTTGGTTTCCTTTTTGTTCCATATTTTGTAACAAGGACTGGCATACAATAAGCATATAAGAGTTTCTGGCTTCATTCCCTCACTGTCCAACATAAAGCAGGTCCTGTTCCTTCCTCACTCTGTTTTTCCCCTACAACCTTCCCCTGATCCACATCCTCATATTTAGCAGATAAAGGAGGTCAATACAGCTGCTGAAACATTGTGTTGCTCATCAACCAAGAAGATGGAAGGGCCCCATGGGTTGTATTGCTGCTTCAGTTTATGGAAAAGACAACAAAATTCCCACTTCCTCTTTAAGAGAAGGAGCTCTGCTCTGCTCACAGAGCAGCCTTACTCTCTCCTGTATGACCACTCATGGTGAGGGCTTATAATTAATACAGTTTAAGCAGACTGTGAATTGATATATTAATCCAAAAATTATCCAGTAAAGACTCCCTTCTGTCTGGGAATGGTTAGCACATTCTCCTGACCATTTGAATAAGAGAAAAGTCTTTATCCATTCCATCAGACTTCAGCCACGTGAAAGTGACGTTACTGGCTTAAGCAACCGCCTGTGTTCTCATTGCTGCTGAAGGAGAAGGAATATGTTATATAACACCCATTCTGGCAGTAGATGCATCACTTTCTGGAGATGTCAACGTCTCTCCAAAGACAATACAGGCTCCTGGAAGACAAGGCTGGAAAAGGGCCCGTCCTTTTAGACGGTGCAAGTTAAGTCAAATGAATTCTGCCAACAGGCTGCTGCTGCTATAAATCACAGCATGCTTGTGCCCAGTCCCACACCGACACAGCTCTCTCAAAGCAGCTGTAAGAAGTGACAGCTGCCTGGCAAGATACTAGACTTAAATACGAGCAGATAAGAAGTGAGATGGAGTGATTTTGGACTTGGAAGAAAAAAGAGGAAAATATGAATCATCCCTTTTACACAGTATATTATACCTTTTATGGCTCAAAGCAACATTTGTGTGACACCCCCCCCCACAGAGGTTAAATTTCAAATAGGTTCTCTCAAGATGCTTTTTAGCCATGTAGCAAAAGTGTTCTAGTATTCATCTGAAGTGCTGTACTGCCCCTCTATTTTACTTCTTTAAAAATTCAAGTAAAGCAGAAAATAGTTAATAAACAGAAATTTTCTCATGAGACTTGTGTTGTTTGTAAGCATCAAAATTAAGGAAAACTTGCTTTTTCAGTAAGATTTTATGGTTATCTGCTTTAAATCCTGGGGAAAAAAAATAGAGAGGTAGTATGGGAGGTGAGGGGAAGAAGCTTCTGAACTGATAAAGAATGTAGATTTAGGTGAAACATTTTTGGATTTATGGCAGTTTTTATGTGTGCTTTTTATGGTTTTGTTCACCATTCATAATTCCTGTTTTATAAGCATAAATCTTCTAAAATACCTTGGAAATGAACAGACACATTGCCCATTTCTGTGTATCATGAGTGGCTATTATAATCTATCTGCTTCATAAGGAAAGTTTGGCAGTTCAAATCCTTTTAAAACAAAGAGACAACAGACCAGACTCAGACAAATGCTCAAATGCTAAAAGCAAAATTATTGGCAATGAAAAAGAACTAATGAAGGACTTTGTGATTGAGATGTAAATAACCTTTTTGTTCTGTTTTGCTTTCTGTTGCTCAGTATTTTGTGAACAGAACTAGGAATATTTGAAAATCTGAGGAGAGAGGCTGTTTATTGATCATGGTTAGTTCTGCCTGCCATGCCTGCAGTGCTCTGAAATTCATGCTTTAATTTGCATGAACTGAGATGATTGGCATGTGTAATGATTAATTGAGTATTATTATTAACTTGGAAAACATGTAATTAAACTTTAAAGGAATTAGTAATATGATATTGATGGCAATGGGTATATTGAATGGTTTTAATACGTACTGATTAAGTCCCACAAAAATCCATATATAAGGAGATAAAGATAAAACTAAATAGGAAACGATCAACAACAGCTGGTCAAGCCTGTGTTACTGTTTTAGATCTACCTTAAGATCACATGAGCAAGGTTTAGCTGTATGAACTCTTTATATAATATTTTATTTGTATTTAAAATTGTGTGGTTGCAGGAATTGATTCCTCTCCAGGAGTTTAGACTCACATAATCCTAGGATGATATTTCTCTCCTTTCCTCTTTTTATTACACACAAGAGGAGAAATCTTGGTTCAGAAAGACATTTTTTTTTAGGTACCAGGAAGATGACAATCCAACTGGTGGACGTCCTGTTCTTCAAAAGCTATGTCTGCCTCAATTTCACACACATTGCAGAAAAGGGAAAGGTGAGAGACCTCTTCAAATCTGGGAATGCAACAAAGCTTCTGGGATGTCAATCTAAAGTGCTGGCAACACATAGATTATCAAACTAATTTTGAATTCTAGGAGAACTTCCAGACTGACAGATGTAACCTTAGCCAGAAAATCAGGCACTGTGATGAGTAAACTAAAAATACAGAGTAACTTGAAACGAGATCTTGTCTCATGGAAACTATGTGAATTGTCAGAATTTAATTTAATTTCTCTCTAGCATGAGAAAAACACAAAAAAATCAACCAAATAGAGAAAACTGTGAAGTTAAAAGTTAGGTTCTCCCTGAATTACAACATGATTTCTGGGCCTGCTTTGCAGAAAGTAAACTGCAAGTATTTCAGTGGATTAGAAACATCATTTTAGATCCAGAACAAAAACCAAAACCAACCAAAAAATAGCAAACCCTTACCTTTTTCTAAAAAAGTACATTGAGAGATGTGTCATTCTGGGACTTTTTTGTTTGTTTCTTTTGTAGGTGCTGTTATTTTTTTTCCCTTGGGTTTTTTATGTGTACCCAATTGCCATTTTTAAGTAGTCAAGAAGAGAGAGTTCTTAAACACAATAGTGATTTACTGTCATTATTATATGGGTTTTTCTTGACAACTGACATTAAAAAAAGGAACCTTGAAGTCAGTAAAGAAAGACATTCCTCCAGAATAGGTGAAATTTACTCAGTATGCAAATTTCCCTTCCTTTCTGAGTCAGAGATCCAGAATGTCCTCTCTTCTTCTGGATATTGTTCTACAAGTTTCTCCCAGGCAAGCTAACAGTAATTTTATCCATCTACCCACTGTTAGCAAAATATAAGAATAATCAATAAAATAAAAATGTAACACAGCCACAAATACCATTGTATAGAGAACTACATAAAATTAAATATTAAATAACTTCATTTTTTACCAGTGTCATGGTGTAACCCATGAACCTTTATTCCCATTTGCATTCCTTGGAAGATAGATAGCATTTCTCACCCCTTTCCAACAGAAGTGAACTAAAAACCATACCTATTTCTTAAAACACATATCTGCTTGAAACTAAGCTTTGGTTCAGCGTATTAGAGTATTCAAAGGGGCAGAATGGTGCGTAGTGTGATTTTCTTAGGGTCTCTCAGGGAGATATTAATGAGCATCAATTTCAATTTTTAGCTGTGTAAATATATCAGAAGGTCCTCTGCATAGTGTAAAATACTTTGATGCTCTTATATATTTTCAGATTCACACTTCTGTGAGCAGTCAACTGTATCAGGATCTGTGTCTCTGATTACAAAGTCTGGGTGAGACCAATAACTCCAAGGCATGTGAATAACCCAGACTCACATGAACAATTCTGTTGAAAGCAACAAAAATGAAACAAATGCCCTAAGGCAAAAACCCAAGAATAAAGTCCTCCTGCCTCAGAAGCATTCTGGGAAAGCATATTCTCTTAGCAATGTCTTTATAGCACTAAAATTTGTCTATCAGTTTAAGCAAATTTTACTTCTGTTTTGCTGTAAGCCCTTAGTAAATGACTGCCCAAAACACTTGTGCCTGATCAATATACCTGAATTCCTTCAAAAGCATTGTTTTTCAAGCAGTATTTTTCAGCTCTGAACATTAAATAATTTCCCCTCATTTTTCCATCAACTTAAAACATTTTTATCACAATTATTTTCTGCTAAAAAAGAATGAGTGCTTCATTTCAGTTTGCTGTTATCCTCGAAGTCCCGTGATAGCAGCACTGCTCTTAGTGCCAGTGGACTTTCATAAAATTACTAGCTAGTAATCCTTCTCACACTTTGCCATTTACATGTGCCAGTTGCTGCACTCTGGAGTACACCAGGCTTCCACTGCAGTGAAAATCTCTCATAAAATATTCCATCAATTTTATTTTCTGAGAAAGTTATTCAACTTGGTTCCATTAATTACAAAGTTTGTAGAGGCCAGATTACATAAAAAGCACATGCTGAATAGACACCATGCAGAAAAAAAAATGTTTTATTGAGAAAAATATATTTAAAAAACAAACAAACAAACAAACCCATGCAGTAAGAAAAAATATTTACATAAGGTGATTTACTAAGTAATGAACAGATTTGTTTTTTTTTTCTTTTGGAATTCAGAAACCAGCTTCCACTCTTGCCATTATTTCTCATAAAAATTTTCTGTCTCTGTGAAGTTTTTCAAGGAGAGAGACCTATATGTAATTGATCAGTCCTCTTAACAGCAACATGAAACACCTGCAGAACTCTTTTACTTCAGGGCTATTAGTCTAGTATGGAGGAATCCCTTCTCGCAGACCAACATGCATATGCTGGCAAACAAAACCTAGCAGTTGGATCAGAAAAGCTGTGCAGATACCTGATTACCATATGGGGAAAATGAGAAGATGAACTGTTAGCATGGGAGAAATTCTGCTAATGCTCAGCTTAATTCTGTGAGCTCACTTGGCAATAGTATAAGCATATCCAGAAGAACCTCCAGGCAAATCCCCACTTGTGGACAAGTAAGGAATTCTACCAGCTGAACAAACTGTAGGTGAGTGAAGCATAGACTGTCTGAGGCGTGTGCACATGAGCAGCCGTGGAACACAGAAGGGATTTTCTCACCTGATGCCCTTGCTGAATCTCTGCTAAAGTTGCCCCTTTCCTTGGATTTGCCATTTATGCTGTCTTGGAAACAGAAAAGAAGCTGTACGTGCAACACCAGCTTTGTCCTTTGCTGTTGTTTCTGCCTTTATATCCATCTGGTTCTCAGAAACAACCTAATTCTCTCACATTCCTGGAAGTGAACAGATCCATCTGTTTGATAAGAGGATGAGTCAGCATGAGAGCTCTGTATCTGTATGAAGGACCCTTAGAAACAGATATGAAGAAAACCAGATCATGTTTGCAAATTATATTACATTTCATTGTTATAACAGAGCAAAACGTCTTTATTTCTTTCAAACATTCATCAAATACATTTTTATGCTGATAATTTTGGCTTTATCTTAGTACTTGTTAAATGAATTCTGCCACCACAGATATCATTTGATGTATATGACATTTTCCTTCAAAACTCACGGATGTACCTTGGAGATACTGATTTTTATCAGTTTAAGCATTTAAAAATTTTCACTGAACCCCAGAAAATATATCTGTTCTTCCTTTGCTTGGGATGTAGTTTGAAGTCATCAGAAAATGCTAGTTCTCCTCCATGAGAGAAAAAAAGTGTTAAAATCTGACAGGGAAGTCATCTAGAAAAGGAACATAACTTTCTCAATCACTGAAATTCATCAGTTCTAGAAGATCCTAAGTCAGCTTGAAGACAGATTGGCTGGATAAAGGCACAGAGAGGTCTTTGGTGCTCTTTCTGGCAGGTAAGTAACACCTGTGATTTTACAGCAGCAGATATCTCCGGCGTATTCACTTCACAGTGGAGTGAAGCTGCATTACTCTTGTCTGAGAACAAACAGACCTCAAATATGCAATTCTACGTGAAGCATGCAGTTGGTTATTTTGTATCTTTAGTATCTGGCCGGATTTCCTTCTTAGCTCTTTATCTACTTATTTCCACTATTTATGTTCAGCTGTGCACTGTCCATGTCTGAAAAAAATAAGTTAAATTTGGCTAGTGAATGCAGAGATAGGTGCCAAGCTGAATTTTCTATTAAATGGTATGCCAGCATGACTGGTTCATGTAGGGGTCTCTATGTAAATTTGAGTTTCCAAAGCATGCCCATGACTCTTCCTTCCTACCATACAGTCACTTAGCTGAATTAATCTACTCTAGTTCAGCTTTCAAGCACTCTTGATAGAAAGCCATTTATTTATCTGAGAGTGGGATATCTCCTAATTGCTCAGCTCCATGCAACTTTCTAAATAGACTTTTACTCATCCCTTTAAGAAACAGAGGACTAAAGAAGAGGTTTACAGGTCTGGTCCAATGCAGGGAAATTGCCAGGTTCATTTAGATCTGTTGTCAAACAATTAGTCTTTAAATAATTTACCTCAAGACAGAAAAAGCCTCTTCCAGAAACAGCAACATGTTTCTGGAAGGCATTGGCTTGGTTCATGATGGCTGCTGCAATTTCCCACTCCTCTCCTCTTGACATGTGCCCCCCAGACATCTCTTTGAAACACTGGATAGCGTAGCACAGAAATTGCCAAGAATAAACACGGCTGGAATAGACTGGTCAAACCAGGAGAAGGCACTAGGAAGCGGCAAAGTGTCTAAATCATTTTTCCTTTCATCCCCATTAGACAGCTGACACTGTTTATGTGCTCTAACTAGAGACAGTAAAACTCATTTGCTATTTTTATACTGGGAAATCTCTGTTTAATGCCAATTTCATACTGCTTAGGTGGTATTTAACATTCTACTCAACCTGACAGTGGTATCAAGTCATTCCAAAGCAACAGGACTTATAGACTGGACAGCTAAGGAGATAGCAGTGTCAGTTAGAGACCAGTTTCAGTTGCTGGCTCTACACATAATCTCTGGGACAAACAACTGCCCATTTATTACCAGCAAGATTAAAACACTCTCCTTCTATTATATCCCATGGAAGACAAAACTGCAATGTTTACAGAAGAGGATCCAGGAGTCTGGCTGGGAAAAAACTGCATAGGAAGGGCTGTACATCACAGTGCTAAGCTCTGGATGTCAAACTGTGTCTGTAAGAAACCATTCCTAGGAACAAATTAGTCCTCCTACCTACAAACGTCAACAAAATTACTCTGAGCTACATTTGTTGTACTTTCAAGCACTCACTTTTTCGGACACAGCATGCTTCTTTTTCATGTTTTCAAATGCACAACCTGGTCCTTTGTATGCTGCTGTCATGGTGTGATTTGCTCCAGGTTTGTGCCTTAAGCTCCCTCTCCCTGTCCATGTGTGCATGGCCTCACTACAGATTTCAAAGCTACACTTATTTCTTCTTTTTCTCTCTCAAATATAAATATCATTACCTTGTCATGCCAGGGTTTAATTTGCACTCATTCAAATAGTTTTCTATTCATGATTATGTTGCAGATTTGCTGGTTTTGTTTGTTTGTTGTTGTTGATTTGTTGTTGTTGGGTTTTTTGTTGGTGTTTTGTTGTTGTTGTTTTTTTTTTTGTTTTTTTTTTTTTCCTGGAGGCAAATAGATAAAAATTTCAATCATTGTATGTATATATTTTTGTATGGGTGTACATGTGTGTATATTTACAGATATTCATATATTTGTGAGCCAGAAGGCAGTGGGAGATTAGAGATTATGCTTTATGACTGTGGGAATGACACTTTTATAATTAATAAGTCTTGGGACACATTGTTATTTGGGCAAGAGAGGAAAAGAAGCCTTGTGCTAATGCCTTGGTAATGGACTGCTCACAGGTGAAAAAACAAGGACTTTTAAAATGAAAGGATTGGAATTTTTATTTTTTTTTCTACCATGTGTTTCTAAGAGCTTGAAGAGTCTGGGTAAACACCCTTCACACACAAATTCCTGTGATATTTGACTCATGCAGCCAGGACTCTGTTCCAGTCCAGTCCAATGCAGTCACTGTTTTGTCTGATAACTCCTGTACAAGTCATGTGCCTGGTACACTAATGGGGAAACTGTCCAAACTGGGAATAGATGACTGCCAGTCAAATGCAGATAATTAATGTTACAGAGAATGAAGCAAAAATTAACAAAGAAGTCTGTCAGTAGGATCCTGTCCTAGTGTTTACTAAGGACAATGGTTTTGCTGCATCTTGGACATTTTACTTTATTTTATTTTTTCCCAGAACAGTCCCATTCTCCAGGTTGTTGTTACTGCCTTCTAAGATAGACTTACACAATAACTTCATACAGATTAAAGCTGTGTGATCCTCTGTCTTCCTGATTTATTTGGACAGATCCTTCAACATTTATATCATCAGTATGGATTTTCATGTTGTGGTTTAGGATGATTTCTTTTCTACCAGTGTTTCTTCTTTAAATGTGTAACAGGACACCAGAAAATGTTATGTGCTCTGAGAGAAAAAGAATAAAACATGTGCATTATTTATTTATTTATTTATTATAATTATTTTTTATTTTATTTTGACCTTTAACATTCTCTTGCTTCCAGACATGGGCTCATGTTCAGTTCAAGAAAATGCTGACAGTCAGAAAGGATACTTAGGCATGTGTTTAACATTAGCACATCTTTAATTCCTTTGGGCATTCAAAATTCAAAGTATGTTTAAATGTCTTCCTGCTTGGGACATTAAATCTCTCCTTTCATTATGATTTCTGCAGTCAACCTTTGCCTGTACCCAAGGCATCCTTTGTGCTCATTTCCATACTACTCTTCAAATATTAGCATTTCTAGATTTACCCTGAGAGACATAAGCATATGAGGATATGTTTATGAGAAATGTATATGTGCATATAAGAAACTAAGCAGGACATTTTTTGTTTAGGTTTCAATAAATAACATATATGATAATACATTTTTTTAATCTGTTGATTTATTTTTCTTATGAGATGGAAAAGATTTTTAGCCTCATCCAAAAAAATGCTTTTCTTATGGTATCAGAAGGAAAATGACTGTGCAATTTGATAAAATTTTTGTAAGATCACAGCAGTTACACAAAGAGTTCAGTTTTGAATAGTCAAAGGTTAGGATACATCCTGAAGTCACTGATAAAAGCCTCAGGAAAACCTTTGTTCAGATTACTTAACCAGAAAATCTATTTTTAAGTATAGGTGCACGGTTTGAAAACACCATGACTGACATCTCCTTCTAAGACAGACTGATGCCTTGAGTGGAATTCACTTGACCCCTGAAAGATCTAAACTTTAGATGTCTAAAAATAGTAGGTGAAATAAATTAATTTCTATAGTCTACTGAAACAGATTTTAAATATATCAAATGTTAATAATTTCAACAAAAACTGCTTAACAAAAGGAGATGTAATCCAACCTGGGGGTACTCAGGCTCTAAGAAGTATTACAGACACAAAAAAACTACTTTCTGTGAAATTATTTCTTTGCACTTATGATTTTTGCATAATGGTGCTTTCCTATGCTGTTCACTAAGATTTACTTCAGTTTTGGGGTCCTGTTTACATGGCTTCAGCCTTGTCTGTCTGCAGTAATCATATGGCTCCCTCTTTATTCAGTAGGACTGAGAGGCAGGTCTGAACTCTGGGGGTACCTGTCTCTGCGACACGTTGAGGATACCACTGTGTCTAACAGAAAAGATGCTCAACTTCTATCCTTAGTGTTAAATAATATATATTTAGCTGCTATTTAGAATATCCCAGGTAGTAAACCCGATTTTTTAGCAGTTTTGGTGATCTTTAGGTTTTCCCTTTCACTGACCTGAGTGTGAATCTGACCTTCCCCATCTATTTTTTAAGATCCCGTAGATTATACCAAACATTGTGTGATCATAATCTCTTGCCTGACAGCTGCTCTGGTGTGATTTATAAATGTTTCTCTGGTGTACCTGCGCTGCTGGTGAATCTCAAATTGTGCACACTGCGAAACTAATCGCGGCAGTTTCGCTTCCTCTCACTCTCTGCTGGATGCCAGCCCAGGAGCAAACAGCAACCTGTGCCAAGTTTCAGGAACATGTTCCTGAGTTCAGAAATCTCTCATACACCTGTCCATTGTTATTACAATTCACAATATGCATTTCTTCTTCCAGCTGTCCTCCACCATGCTGGCATGTGTTGCTCTGCATAGCAGACCTCTGTTAGATTTTTCAGTCACTGCAGTAAAAAGTACAACAGCAAAATACTTATTTCACTTTGGTATGTCCTTATGGTTTACTCTGCTCTCTAAAAAAATGGGCACTTTGCAATTACCATTGATTGCCCACTGTACTCAGGGGGAGAAAAGGAGTGGATAATTTGGAATCGTCTACTGAGAGTGTCTTTGGGTTGACTGTGCTTGTCAGTAGTGTATTGCTTATTTTGAAGAAAAAAGGAAGGAAAGTGGGTTCTGATCCCATACATGTTTTCAGTGGTCATGAAGGCAATTCTCTTTGTATTCAATCCAAGACAAACTTACACAATTGAGTAGAAGAATGGGACCAGGGAAATATTAACTGACTCTATAGAGGTCAAGTCCTTCAGACTTTAAACAAGAAGATCTAATTTAGGAGTCTGTATTTTGCCACAGACTATACAATGAAACTAAGTTCCTATTTGTGGCACTTAAGTGCTTAAAAATAGATATCTGCTCCCCACTAAATGATGCAATTGACCTCCTTGCAGTAACAACAGATCTCCAGCAGTCTACCCCCCAGCTCTTCACCTGCTGCTCCACCTGCACTTATACTCCACTGAAATTCCATGGGAGGTATTTGCAGGAAGATAAAGAGTGAATTCTGGTTCACATAAAAAATGTCACTGGAAACCAAGGAAGCATCTAGTCTCTCCTGGAATTTTTACTGAAATGTTGAAGCAAAATTATTTCAAGGTTTATGGATTAAAATTGGTACCAGTTCATCGTTATTATTTTTTTTTAAATTTCTTTTCTTACCTGCTGTTATGATGCTCTGCCTGCACACCAATGTATCTTATCCCATAAGTTCATTTTAGTAGAGTTTAGAAAGTTTATCTGCTGCCCAGAACAGACAGGGGACACTAAAAGGAAGTGCAATTTGTAAGAAAAAGGTCAGACACAAGAATTGTTATTATCCTTTCAGTTTAAAACCTTTGAAATTGTTCACATATGAGGAAAGCATGGAGGTGAATTCTGCAAAGCAAGCCTTACACTATGTACCAGATAACAAGATTAACCCAGGATTTCAGCTTTGGCTTTCTACCAGGCACAAAAGCTTAAAATCCTGTGAAAGATGGCAAAGAAAGCCTGTCCTGCCTCCACACTTCAGGAATGAGGGGAGCAGGCTAACATGCTGGACCTTTCCCCAAAGAGACATTGCCTCAGTACTGTACAGCTGATTGGACTCATAGGTTTTCATGGTGAGAGGAGACCTTAAAGCATTTAATCTGTGAGATGAGCGTGCTATTTGTACAGCACAGAGAACAACATTTCCCTTGGGAATGCTCCCATCACTGCAGGCAGTGGGAGCTCTGCAAGGACAGAGGTTTCAGTGATGGAGCCACCATCCCAAGGTGGACAACACCAGGGCAAAGGCTGAGCAAAGGCCCCATTCCATTCTCCACATCACGGTGTGCTCCAGGCACAGCACCCCACGAGATAACATCCATATTGTAGAAAGAGGGATAATGCTATAAAGCAAAGAACAGGGTGGAATATTTAATTCCTCCATGGAGGGGTGATACTCAATACATTTTTCATCACTCTGGAAACATGGTGTTTCTTTACTTTTTGGTTTTTGTCTACCTTAATCTAATCTACCTTAATCTACCTTAATCTTCCAGGCACCAAAACTTGTCTCTGCCACTTGGAAATTCATGCTAGGAGAGAGGTAAGAGTAAGTGACTTTAAAATGAGAGGTGTAAGGTTAAGTCTTATTTTTACTTTATTAACTTTTGCTTGACTAAAATGAAAACAGGCACACTCAAAACAACTTAGAAGAGTGTTTTGTCCATAGTTTACATAAGCATTGGTACTTTCTGCTTCTCAAAGCCCAGGCTTCTTTAATGTTGACATCTGGAAAAAGTCACTCTTACATCTTCCTAAAGCAGAATTCTTGTTGTCTGTCATTCAATGTCATATATTCCTTATTACATTAACATATCAAAATGAAATAGCTTTCTTTGCTTGTGTTAAGTCTGTCAGACCCATGAAACTCCTTCTTCCTAACTGTTTCATGAGTGACATAACACTATATTAAAAAAAAAAATAAAATTAATTTGGTAATGACTCCAACATAGATCAAAATGTAGCTGCTAGTGACAAACATTTAATGACATAAGCATTATGGATTTCTATGCATAATGTAAGTGGGCTGTGCAATTTAACACTATTAACTGCTGGTGAGCCATTTCCAGGAAGAAAAATAACAAAGATCTTCTAGACACTTAAAATCTAGATAGAAAACAAGTGAGGAAACTCTCTTGGACCCCTTGTATCAGAAAGATTTTTACTAAAGTGAAGGAGGATAGCTGTCCTAATACAGTTTGAAATAGCCATAAATTTCATAATACATATTTCTGTGTCCTCTGAGGCTGATATAGGAAAGGAGAGGAAGATTGGTGGTATCTGAGCAATGCTATCCAAAGGTATTACACCTGCAAAAGGAATGTGTTTTGAGTATGTGAGCTGTTGCTTTGTGAGAGCTATATTCTCTCTAGATTCTCCTATGAAGAATAAAATATAAAGCTTCCAAATATTAAGCCACAAAAATTGTTTTTTTGTTTTTTTGGGGTTTTTTTGAGGAAAAAGTATCTGAGATTTTAGGTGCTTTTTTAATCAGCATATTGAATGACAAAGAAAAAGAAATGAAAAACCCACTGTAGGAAATCAGACAATTTTATCTGATGGACAATTTTTTCTCTCTGGTTTAAATGTTTTATCCAAAAGTTTAATGGAAGTTAATAAAACAGAGATAAAAAGAAGGGAAATGGAGAAAACAAACCCTCTCAGAGATCAAATACATTTTGGGTTTCATCAAAGAAAAATCAATTCAGATTTCTTTTTCTTTCTTTTCTTGTTTTGGTGAGAAAGCCAGAAAAATAAAACCACTATGATTGAGATCAAACCAAAACAATATTTTGTTCTGATTTCCATCTTGGCCAGTATCAGAAGATGCTGATGACTGTTTATGCATATGATTGTGCATAGCAATTATTCCACATCTCTGTGGTGCACTGGCACCCAGGATTTCTGTTGTGCAGCACTTGCTTTGCTGGGATGGGGATCCCAGCTGCCACAGAAGCAGGATGGGCAGTGTAGAGTTTAAGAGAAGACACAATTCTGAGCAGCAGGTTACCATTAGCATGGTGTTTTTGCAGATTTTTCAGATTTCTCAGCTGCAGTTAGGGTTTGTCTTCCCCTCTTGCCCCAGAGCAGCAGCACCTCCCAGGAAGAGCACAGGATCTGTGCCAGGGGTGGACAGAGCAGCTGCCCCACTGTACTACCTCTCTCTCCTGATATCTGTTTGCATTCAACCTGGATTCTGTCCACTTTTCCTGAAATAGTTTACTTGGCTGTGGAAAAAAGCCATCTGTGGCCAAACTTTGGGCCATATTTACCTGAGAAAATCTGATTTCTGCTCTGTGTACCTCCATGTCACGAGCATGCATTGCCCTGATTCAATACCCAAGAAGGTCTTATCCTTCAATTCACATGGCGTCGAAGTATGGAGCAGTTATTTTCATGCACTTCAAATATAAGCTAATGCAATATCTGTAGCTTTTTAAAGCAGTGATTTGTCTTGTGGGTCCTGCCAAAAACAGCTGAATGCTATGCATTATCCCTTTTACCTCCCTTCCTCATATTCTTTACATGTAATATATATTTAATATTTATGAGGAAGAAGTTTAGAGCTTGAGAAAGAAAGAAAGAATAAAAGAAAAATAAATGTAGTGGAGCTCAGTGTTAAACATCTGACATAATGCTGCAAAGTACCTCAATCCTGGGCCATGAGATTTCTATCATTTCAATTCTGGTACCCCTTTGAAGTGAGACTGTTGACTGCATCAAATTCCATGTCACTTCCTTGAGTTTTGTAAATATGTACTGGGGTAAGGTGACCAAATTCATTCCCAGTGGTGGCTGAGAACAAGATAAAAACTGCCAGATATTTAAGGTGACAGAATTGTGCATTAATCCTCCCCAGCTCTTAGCTGCCCCTACAAATAACTGCTGTTTGATACAATAAAGATTCAAAGATCCCAATAAGCAGCATTACAAATGGAGACTTTGAAAGAAAGGCTATCTGGATTCAAATAGATAAAATGTTCCATTATGAATTACAATACACATCTACTGCAATAATTTCTGTCAATCAAATTGTCCTAAAGAAAACAGTCAATATCAAATAAGATTCTGCAGTCAATGGGCCATAGTCATTTCTGTTGTTGATCCACTGAGGTTAATAGAGTTGGAAGGGGAATAAATAAATAAGACATAATAGGGAAACAGTATGCCATCTGGAAAATAAATGAAGGAAATAGAAGGAAAACGCTAATCTAGCACATCCAGGGTTTCAATTTCTCCTCTGCTATCTGCACTATCTAATGAGCAGCTGCATGAAGTTATCACTGGTTTTCAGGAAAACAGAGTACTATTTCAGGGCAGCCCACAGGTCTGAGCATTACTACAGCTCTAAAAGTCTCTCTTCCAGCTCATTAATTTCCCTTGATCTTACTGCCCATTCCTGACTTAATAGATTCCTCTTTCCTTCTGTAAAAGGAATGGTGACCCAGGGAAACATTTCTCTTTAATGCACCCTGTGGCTTAGTTTTTTCAGACATTTCCTGGTCTCCCAAGGAAAATATTTCCCATAGACCTTTTACTCATTCTACAATAACATATTTCCTTATGAGCTCTGAATCACCATCCTTTAAGTATACATTTTCTGATCTCTTTGTTCTGCTTTCCCATAGACTAATGAAGAGACTGTAACTCCTAAGATTGCTTTCTTTTATTGTTAGTAAAGTTTTTCTACAGACTCACCTGTAATTTGGTGTTTTTCCTTATATTTTATTTTCTGACACCCTACCCTATCCAGCCTGTCTTGTATGCTCTGACCTTATTTTTAAAATAATAACAGAATTAATAGCCCTTTTGTATAACTATATATACACATATAAGATTCAGAGTTTATATCTCTAGATAGTCCACAGTTTCTTCTCTGTTTTATTATTCTCTATTTCTGTATAATTATTGTTATATACTTATGTATCTCTAAATATGCATGCATGCCCAAGTAAAATAGGGATAAAGACAAGGTATCCTCAAAAAGTGGTACTAAGGTCTTCTGACTTGGAGATTACAAAAAATAGAATATATGAAGTATCACATTTGGCTAGACTCTTACAGAGATCTCCTATATGCTTTAATAAAGAATGGAAAGCAAGTGACTTTGCTAAAATATTTGATTAAATTATCATGGAAATTTCAGCTGTGGAGGAATTCTACAGAAAAGGTCCAGCCTCTGGATGTGAAATTCCAAAAATAACTTTTGATTTCAAAGGTATTCAGTTCTAACAGAATGTTTCTAAAGCCTGAGAGTAAAGCAAGATGTGACAGATGTACTGCAAATCTGACACTGTGAAAGCTCCTCACCCCAGATAACTGCAGAGGCATAGAATGCAGCATCTCCAGCTCAGCTGCTCCTCTGGGGTTGTAAGCAATTGAGAGGAATATGCATTTCTCTTTTAGGGAGCAATCCATCTGACCTGGCGTAACTGCCTACCTTATGGGGAGATCAATTTAGCCTTAATTCTTATTGACTGTATTTTCTAGATCTCTGTTGGCTTAAAGAAATCCATGTTGACCAGCTCAAATTTAATAAAATGAATCCCAACACTGAATTATTATCTCAGCCTGTCTTATATGTAGAAGAATTATTTAGTAGGAAAAACTGAAATTAAAGGTAACATGGCCTGCCTAGGGAGTGCAGGAAAGAAGTCTGATGATTCATTAGGTGGGTTTCTCATCTGAATCAGCCTTAACTACATGGTCAGGGAATGTGATGAGGATAACATTATTTTCAGTTTAATTTTAATCATAGATGCTGAGTACATCTTTAAAAAATCAAAAAAGGGGACAGCATTCATGTAGAAGCAGTGATTTAAACAACAATGCTCTGGTGAAGCTTTGTCAGAGATTAGATTTCAAATAACAAATTCATTTTTCTCCCCTTTATATTTGACGGATATAATATGGCATCCGTCTCCTGTCCTAAACTATGATACTGTTTTTTTCACTGTGCAAAAATCCAGCAAGCTTTCAGAAGGAAAATGCTTTGTGAGTTTTTAGGTGCTAAACTTTCTTTATCTAATTTGGGATTTCAGGAAATTTCATCTCTGATGCTGAAATCTATGTTATTTTCATCTGGTGTGGAAAAAAATAAAATCTAGTAAACAGCTGTCCCTACCTCTTCATACCCATCCTAATGAAAATTTGGGTCTGCAATTTGAGGAGCAATATTTTTTTTTACAAAGCAATATAGTACATTTAAATATTACATACCTGATCTTGAGGGACTCCAGTTTAAAACCAAGCTGAATTTTATAATCCAGCCCTCTGAGAAAGTTGAGAGGGTTGAGCTGGTCTGAATTATATCTGTATTCAATGGGCACACAAGCTTTCCCTGCTTCAAAATAAGTCACATTACATTATGAACATTTATGTTATAGAGACAACAACTGGCAGATGCTCCTTCAACCAACAGTTATAAATCAATCCTTCATTGGATTTTCCTGCTGAAGCTAATTCTGTTGAGGAGTCTTGCCAATCTGTACTCTGTGAAACAGCAGCCAAGGCAGCACAGGAGCCAAGGTAGCACAACATCCATTTCTGCATTATTTGTCTTTTTTACTCCAGTATTTTTTGTTTTGTTTTGTTTTGTTTTTTTTCCCAGACTTTTCTTTTTCAGAAGAAAAGGGGGAAGTAAGGGTTTTGAGAAGCTGTATTTCTGAGGTGTCTCTGGTTGCAATTTGGCTTTGCTGCACATCCCACACCCACTCATGCTGGTGTTTTACAGAGGAGCTGCACAGGGCCAGTTTCACAGTGGCCATAGGACACTGTGTGGTACCAGTGAGGATGCACTGCCCCAGTAGGCTTCTGAAACTGCAGCTGGGGTACATTTCTTCACTTGGATAGTGAGCCTGGGGATCATACAATCCTTGGTGATTAAAGACCTGCTTATTTCCTAGCTATACAAAATAAGTTAAAAAATAATACAAAAGAAAATTAAAAAAAAAAGAAATTGATGTCTCTGTACACATAAGTACTGTGCTTGCCTATTGTCAGGCCACATTATAATTAGAGGGTCCAATTAACAACTGTTTCTCTTTCTAGGTTCATTTCTGATCAGCTACACTAACATAACAAAAAGCCACTGGCTCGCTTGAACAGAAATGAAGACACAGAATTAACATTCTTTTCTGCTGGAATCAAAGAGGTTTTATACTTTGGCCTGACAAATGCATACAGCATCCTGTCCAGAAACATCTCTTTAACAAAAAAGTACAAAGCTTGATTTTGCTCACTTAGTTAATTATTGCCTAAGTATTTCTTAAATGCATAGTTTAATAAAGTAGAATATAATTCTTAATGGAAACAGTTATTTTCTTCAACATCACACCACTACATATTATCACATTGCCATGGTTATGCTGCAGTTACAACAGAGGATTGCATATCATTACCTACTTTTTTCAGCAAGCAACCCAGACATATGACATTACCTAAACCAAATAGTGTTGGGTTTCTCTTTTTCCTTTGTTTTAACCAACAGCCAGGATTGTGTCAAACCTGTGGGTAGTAGGATGCTTTCCATACAGCAATGGCCTTGCAGAGCAGTTCACGAGCATTACTGGTGTGGGTTTTACTTACTCACATTTCCACACTCCTAAGATGTCTCCACTCTGTCAGACGCAGCACTAATCGGTAATTTATTACCCAGCAACTGAGCTATGTGCTCAAAGCTTGTGGATACTGAGGGAAACCTCCCACTGATGAGGTCCCCCCATAATGGTCTCCCAGCAAGTATTCCACTTCCTTCTTGCTCCTCCTGCCAACTGCTCAGGGGAGGATTAGCAGCACTTCACAGGAAGCAACTAGGTTATGGAGAGGCTCCTGATATTGTCATCAGGTACTTGGACTTCAGCTGATGATGGGAACAGACCCTGAGTGTGGCTTGGAGACCTGTCACACACAGAGATGCTTGCATGTCCCCAGTGCTTGTCCTTCCTGCTCCAGTATGGCTCTGGGACACCTTCAGTCATCAATACTCGTGCACTGACCTCACATCCCTCAGTGGCCCAGTGGTTCTGAATTAAGTACTTGACAGCAGCAGCTATTAACTCCTACATACAATCTTAGCATAAAAAACACCAGCTAGAAAAGTCTGTAGCCAAACACCTTTAGGACAGTTTCTTCATTATCAGTCCTGTCCTGCAGGATATGGCAGGCTCTGAGGTCTGGCTCCATTCTGTGGAGAGTGACAACCATCAAGGGGACATCCAGGGAAGAGGGGCTGCGACAAAAACTGCTGCATGGCTGTTGTATTGTCTCCAGTGATATCAGGATAACCTGAATTTCTGATCCTTTCTTTGGATGCTTTTCTGCTACTCTTTGAGAAAACCCTCTCATTGTGCCCTTATCAACACTTTTGGGAAGGCAAAATTTACCATCCTCAGAGAAAGCCAGCCTACAGGTGTGGAATAACGTGTGAAGCCACTTCAGATTCTGTATTCCAGGTAAGATCTTCTCTTTCTTTGAAAACATCAAAAAATCCCACTACCTGACCAGCATGATCACATGGACTTTCAGCACTGATGTGTCACCTCTGGAGCATTGCTTCTGTACCTTAGGGCAAAAATATGGAATCCAACATGTATACAATTTCTTTAAAATGGAGTTAGTGTGTATATAATTTCTTCTAAACAGTTAAGACAGAGGAAACCCCATTTGATCTGCTTGTGCAGAGAAAACTAACTTGGTTTTTAAAAGGCTGCTTCTTCCAAGAAAGGAATGGAAAGACCACATTGTTTAATGAAGATATTTTTGCATTCAGTGTTACCTTTTTACTTCTTCCCAATAGGTACTCATACAGGCAGATTCAGATAGCCTGTAGCCTGAGTCACAGGTGCAATTTTTAGGGAGAGTGAGATCTGATCATCCTCCTCCACACCTCATGCTTTCCAGTAAAAGCTGAAACAATCCCACAAGCACTGCTTTTAACGTAACCCAAATCGGCAGGAGCGTGTTACACGGGAGAAAGTTACAGTTTATTTTGGACCTGCTGTGTCACTGAGGCTTGGCCTGAGGCTCACCCTGGAACCAGCAGCCCTGGCAGCAAGTCACAGCCTCAGCTTTTTGGGTAAGAGAGGCCTCACTCAAGTATCTGCAATCAACATTTCACAGCCAAAGAGCCGACACTGACTAATCCCCACTTTTTTCTCGGCCATGCTTTCATTCAGTTAATTAACTTTATTTTCCTTTGATTTGTTTGCAGACAACAGAAAACTATTTAAACAAAGACTTCTACCAAGAAGGGTTATTGATGTTAAAAGGGAAAGGAAATTGCTTAGCATTTTCTGCAAAGAACTTCAAAAAGAAATGGTTGAAGGAAACCACTGAACTAATTGTATTCTTTCAAAGCCAACACTAACATCTTTCAACTTTCTTATCATTTTAGGAGCACTAATTATTAGCTGTGAGCCAAACACCTTTTTTTTTTTTTTTTTAAAGATATAAGCAACAACCTCCAGCTCTTTGTGGAACCTTCCCAGCACACAGCTGTTCTCCAGCCCTCAGATGAGACACATGGCACAGGTTCACCAGCCCCAAGCAAGAGCTGGTGGTCATCCACAGCTGGGTCTGTCTTACTGGGCAAAGCACAGAGGTCTCCAGATGCTGTACAGGGGTGTGAGAAATCCCAGATGGCATTAGGGTAAATTAATCTCATTTTGGTTGTTCAACTCTGTGTTATCTCTTGGCCCAAATCACATTACACAGCATCAGTTACATTTTTTTTTCTTCTTTTTTAAGTTTGATGATTGATTTTAGCTCTGGTGCTACCATTCATAAGCACATCACAACAGCCAAGAGGTACTGCTACCTCACATGTAATGTTAATAGTAGAGTGAACTTCAGTGTCTCAGGTCGTCCTTCATTAGTTTATGATTAGCTACAAATAAAGCAGACTGGGAATGGAGGGGTTTGAAGTTAGACACCATATTTTGATCTCATAACTTAAAATACTTGTACCATTTTCAAAGTTTCTTAATCTGCCTGCTGTGGAGATACCTCATTTAAGTAAGTAAATAAAAACATCAGGCTTATCTTTGAAGCTGATTACTCTCAAATACATATCAAAGCTTTTCCTTTCATGTTTTCAGAACCAGCTCACCAAGGACAAGTAGTTAACGTTTTCTTTCACCTTCTGACTGAGGTTTATTTACTTATTTAATGGTCTGTTCACTGCAATTGCTCACAGAGAGCTTATGTAATGCAGAATATAGTACTGTTGTACTTTGGTTTATCTCAGTTTCACTTGAATTAGGTAGAGATGCTTAATAAATAAAATGGGCAGTGACAGAAATATAATGTCTTGAGAAAGAATATTTTCAAGTGCTTATTCAGTGAAATAAGAGGCAGCAGGCAGAAACTGATGCACAGAAAGTTCCATCTGAATATGAGGAAGAACTTCTTTACTGTGCAGGTGACCATGAGCTGGAACAGATTGTCCAGAGAGTCTGTGGAGTCTCCCTGACTGGAGATATTCCAGAGCCCTCTGGATGCAATCCTGTGCCATGTGCTCTAGGAGACCTGCCTGAGCAGGGACTTGAGACATTAAAATGAGCAACAATGGAAATGAATTTAACTTCTAACCAGAGTGAGATTCCCTAAAAACACAGAACAGTGAACATTGGATACTTCTCAGAAGTGTTTTAAGGTATTTTAAAAATGCCTTTCTCATAATAAAAGTCTCTCTGAATGTCTTGACGAGCTACTTCATGAATATAAGCTTAGTTCAAAGATACAAATCAAATAATAAAACATTTTTTGGAAGGACAGTTTTATGTTTATGAAATAAATTTCCATCCATTTTATACATGTAGCTTATTTCCCTTCATCAGTTTGCTTTCTAGCTTTATAGTGTTGAATATTGCTGTCTTGTTCAGCCAAGTAAATGCTGCTGATTTGAGGGGAGTGCTTTGACATGGTCAGTTAACACTAGAGATTGAGCTCAAACAATGGCTTTCCTTCACTTTGTGTGAAAAAGGAACTTAAAGACAGAATTGCCCTAATGCAGGCTGTGCTCATACGATAGAGAATAGCATTTTCCTAAGAGATTTTGGGTTGTACTTTCTCTGTTTTTCTACATTATTGAATGTAAACTGAATAAGCACTGCTTCTTGTTGAGGGAGATTTTGGTATAAAATGTCATGCATGCATTGTAAAGTGAAAGCATTTCTGAGGAGATTTTTTTTCTTTCCCAAATAGTTGTATTATTTATAACTTGTATTTGACTGGAACAGTTAAAAAAAAAAAAAAAAAAAAAAAAAAAAAAAAAAAAAAAAAGCCATACTAGTGCACAGACCTGGACTCCCTTTCAAAGGATCTGTTATGTTTACATAAATGTACATATAAATTTTAGCATATAAATATCTACATGCAAATATATATTATTGTTTCTACATAAAAAACCATTTCTTACTTTAATGACAGTTTGTGTTCAAAATCAACTAGACAGGAATATTTCTCAGGAGTGTTTCTTGAACTAACTTGTGAAAGCTTTAACTCTAGGTGACAACTACTAACTAAAGGTAACTACAGAATGCAATAGCTCTCATATCTCTTCAATTCCATTACAGAGTAAGTATCTGGGATTCTTGGAACATTATAATCACTGCAGTGCAGCTTTTAACATACATTAATTTGCCTTACCTGAAGGAGATTTATAGCTAAAACACAGAAGTACAGAATGATAAATTTGGTAGGTCCTGGATAGCTCACCTCATCCATCCCTCTGGTCATCCTGAGATACTTTTAGAATATTTCCTTAAGGACTTACTGTAATAGATGTTCCCAAAGTGCCATGGGCACGGTTAGTGCTTTGCTTACATTAGACACTCTTTCCAATATCTAAAATGGGTCCTGCCTAAATTCAATTTCATGTATTTCCTACTGGTTTTGTCTTGCAAAGTGAGAGTAAATTCTTCCACTCTTCTGTAGCAGAATGTTACAAGTTCTGTAGTCAAACCCTAAAACCTAAAACTATGGTGGTGCAGTGCCCCTGGCCCCCTGCTCCATCTCCCCTTGGGCCAGGTGGCGATCTCAAAAAAGTTCTTTATGTCTTGGCCTTTATGAACAACACCTGGACTCAGCTCCTCTAGAGCTTACCAGAATCACTGTCTGCTCCCAGGAAACTGGAGCTGTCTTTTGAGCACAGCCTTGGAAACTTATCTTTCTTGCCTAAATGGTAGCTCAAGTGGAAAAACATTTTCGTTATTGAACTTTCAAAGAACATTACCTACCTGAGTTGGAGAAGGGATGGAAAATTATGATGTCTAAGCCAACTCTTGTGTGACCCTATAAACAGCCTTCCTGAGATCTTTTGAACTCTCCTGGACTGCAGGGGGCTGAAACCATCAACCTTCCTCTGAATGGGGCATCTCAGAACAAGAAAATTCTCAAGTTTGCTGTACCTGGACAACCTCCACTGAACAACAGTGGTGCAGCCTGGGCTGATTCCACCACTCCTCGTGCCAAAGTCCTTCACCCTCTGAGAAGATGCAAAGGAATCTGAGATGAGCACTACACTGAGCTTGAGAATTTTTCACAGGTATGTACTTTGTACAGGCTTCCTTAGGTCTGTGTGCATGCAAGCGTGTCTAGGTTACAGCAAACGTGCTATGAACTTTGTTCTCCTAGATCCTTAAATACTTTAGATTTGTAAGTTAGGCCTGTAAGAGGGTTGTGCTATAATAAATCTGTTATAATATACTGTTGTGCTATAATAAATCCTATAGAATATTTTGTTAAATTTTTTGCCTTAAACTATCCTTTAAGTGCTGCTAAACATTTAAGCCTAAACTGTTGGTGAAGTCCAGGGCTCAGTCTGGCAAGGTGTCTACTCTGAACCTTGCAACTAAACAGGAGGGTCTCCCTTATTCCTTTTTATCCTTATCCTTTCCTACCCTACCCTTTGCCTTACCCTTACCCTTACCCTTATCCTTACCCTTACCCTTACCCTTACCCTTACCCTTACCCTTACCCTTACCCTTACCCTTACCCTTACCCTTAACCTTAACCTTAACCTTAACCTTATCCTTACCCTCCCCCACTCCCTGTAGATAGTTTTTGTGCTGGTTTTGGGTTTAGATTGATTGATTTTAGAATTTAGTTTGGTTTTCAGTAAAAGGTAGAGTGAACCTTGTCAATGAGCCTTGTCACACTTTCTCTTTTGTATGGAACATGTTTTTCCAATACCTTTACCAGAGATTCTTTGAACAACCTAAGGCAACAGCTGTCTCAACCTTGCTTCGTTTATACTGCACAGTGCCAGTTTTTCCCAGTATTTCCTCTCCCCAGTCGTGTTGTCTCCAGCTTGTTCTGCTCTGGTTTGTCTCTGCACCTCACCTGAAGGGAGGTGTCCAAACAAGTACTTGGTTTCCAGAGGAGGCCTCTCCAGTGCCAGGCAGAGCCCAAGGATTACTCTGTGTTTCCTACAGGGGGTAGGAAACCTGGGCTGGGTGCTGATGTGGCTCTTCCACTTCCAGTTCCAGAATTATCTCATTCCTTTGAATATCTCTGACTGCTGCCATGCTGCAAAGTAGGCAAAATCCCTTCAGTGCTTTTGAATTTTTCCTATTGATCTGAGCGGGTTTGGGAACAAAGTTATCCAAATCTTATGACCAGTGTCCTTAATGGAACTTAAATTCCAGGTAAAAATAAATTACAATAAAAGCACCGTCAGTCCCCCACGTCCAAAACCTCAGAAAGTTTTGTACATACAGGCAACACAACCCAAATATTAATGCTGAAAGGAAATGAAAATAACATTACACTTTTAAGATCCTCAGAATGGGAGTTGTCAGTGTAATCTCTACCTGGCTTGTCCATGTATGTGTGTCAGTTAGAGAGTCAAGCTAAATCTTTTTTCTTTTCCAAGCCTAACATAGTGAATGATCATTATTAAATATTTTTTTCTATTCTTGTGCAATGTGACTCTAGATCTTGTTTAGAGTATAGTAGCAAACCTCTGAAGAAAATACAAGGTCATTATAGCTCTTTCTGTGATCTTTTGTGCCAGGAGGTGACACACTTTACACAGGAGGTGATTTTCACTTCACACAGCCCCTGAGAGTTTGATGGGGCTGTTATTCATATACTACGAGCAGAGAGCTGAGGCTCAGATAAACTTCAGTGTTGTCAAGTTTATAAACTTATTTTAGATTCTCTACTAGAAGCACACCCTCTCAGGAACAACAACACTTTTCAGAACACTTTTCAAACCTAACTGACTTCATTTGCAGCAGTGAGTGCTCAGTTTTGGAAAATCTGTCCGCATATGACCCAAGATGAGCAATCAGAAAATGAGTAATGTACAGTAAAGGCTACTGATGAAAATTTTGGTTTAAGTGAATTGCTTGGCTCCATCAAAAATGCCACTGATGCAAAGATATGGATTCTCACATCATTTAGTTGTCTTAATGATTAAACCATCCTTTCTTGACACTTCTTTTCCATTTACCATACAACTTTGAACTTCTATATGTAATAAGGCAAGAAGCCAATTTGCAGCACACTCATTTCCTCCATAATCCTAATTCATTTTTCAGCCACTGTTTGCCATTGTACTGGAGGAAACAGGTTCTTAGGGAAAAAAAATTATTTTAGGTAAATCATAAAGATAAGCCTGTATGAAGAAGTCTGGCAGTCATTGGGATCATCTAATTCCTCCAAGTGTGTAGGTCAGACTCATTTCACCCAATTTTAGGTATCTAACTCTGAAGTCCTTTAGGCTCTAATTTTCTCTCAGAGTTGTTGGGGAAAAGTCTGGCTAATCTCTCCAAAAGTCTTTTCAGGGATGTCAAAATGCTTGATTCTCTCCACACTCTATAAAAACAGAGTTGATAAAACTCTTAGTTGTTTGTAATTAAGCATATAGTACTTACATACCCATAAACTCCCAGCTGGTCCCTCCTTTTCTCTGTTTAATTTCTCTCAATCTCCATGTTTTCTCCTGTTCAGGTGTCTTTGTCTAGCTCTTTCCCAAAGAATCTTTCATCTCTACCTTTTTGGTAAATCTCCCAAGAAATCTGTAAGCCATCTCCTCAAGACGCCTCCCATTTCATTGACCTCTGAAAAGAGTAAGGATTTCAAAAGCTGTTACCATATAGATATCCAAATCTCTATGGCATTTGGTGATGAGAACATTTTTGGATCATACACTTGGATCATCTTTCTGAGACCTCTCAAGGTCACAGCGCCAGGTTTTTCCAGCTGTTCATTCTCCATCTAGAGGGCAAAAATTCTGTGCCTGGCAAGAAAAACAGATCTACCAACCTGTCTTCAATTATCATATTATAGGAGCCTTACTGCAACTTCTCTTTTTTTAAAATTATTTTTTACATGACAATAAAAGTGTCTTTTTTCTCACTCTGTGAGAAATAATAATATCACTCTGTGCAACTGATGAATATCTTTCTTTTTAATGCCTCCCCTTCTCAAAAAAATATCCTTTAGCAGAAAATTGACTTGGACAATCTCACTTTTGAACTCCTAATGTTATTATCAGCTGAAATCAGGGACAACCAAACTTATCTGTTTTGTTATATCAGCTATAGATAATAAATTATCATTAGAAGCCAAATATATTTTCTGTAATTATATATTCATAAGCTGCACTGAGACAGGAATAGATACAGAACTGATACAGGATTAGTCCTAAAGGAGAGTAGGGGGCTATAAGGCATTTCCTGGGGTTATGACCTGTGCCATGGGAATGCACATGCCCCGTGGCTAATGAGGGCTGGGGGAGATGCATGAGCACAGCCCCCTCTTCCCGCTTTGCTCATTAGCCTCTATCTCTGGGGAGAGGGGAGGAAGGGGGGAGAAGTACCCAAACAAACAAAGGAAGTTTTAACCCCAGCAGACTGTACTATTTAAGGTTTTATAAAGCACTTTGAAGCACTAACAAGGAAGTTCCTAAGCAAACAAATACTGTTCTTGTATTGAAAACGTTGCTAAGTTGATGTGGCTCTGCTCATGATCTGAAGCTGCCTCGGGAAACTCGAGCAAGGAGCCATGTTTGGTGGGAAGGGTACAAAAGCAAGAAAGGAAATTATACATGCAAATGTACACAAATTCTATGTGTTCTGCTAGAGTATATAAACAAGTGATTAAAAAGTTGGGTTTGTTTATTTAGTGAATTTTAAGGTAATATATTGCAATAAAGAGGTACTTACCAGAAAGCCAAAACAGCTAAAGGTGCTGTAAGTCACAGCAAAGCTGACACACAGGCACATGAAGAAATTCTACAAACTTGATAAACTTTGTAGTATCAAGCATCCACATTTTTGAACCGTTCTTAGAAATGAATCAGTGGTAAATCTTGAATCCTGGGATTTTTACAGGGCAATGAAAACGGACAGAAATTAAAAAAAAATGAACTTTCCTTTGAAAGATGCCTTCTAGATTAATTCATAATTTTGGTAAAGACATAAATAAAAAAGCACTTCAACCAATCAGACTGTTTGCCTTGTTTTCTTAATTCCAGCACCCGTTCTCTGTAACTAAATCATTCAATCCCTGTAATCCATAATGCACAGAATTCTACTGACATCTGTGCTCCTTCATTTGTGATGGTGATTGTACCCATGTGAGCTTACAATAAGGCCATAGTATTGATTTGCAAACACTGATAGTTGGGTCGAATGCTCTCAAATTTTATGTAATATGTACATTTCATCATAAATAATAGGAATAAACAAAATAGGCTGATAAAAGGAAGGAATAAGTAAATTGCCTGAGTTTTCAGAAAAAAATTTAGAAGTATAAAAAGAAAAAAAATAAATCTAGAGACATAGAACAGATCCTAATAAATCTGCAGGAAACACAAGCGATAAAACCCAGGAGAAAAATCTCCCCATAATATTTAGTTTTCAACTGGAAGTTCCAAATATTTATAGATACATAAATTTATATATACACATCCTGGAAGATTTTGCAAAGAATATTTTGCTGGTTGCTGTAGTATTGAAAGAACTAGACACATTTTCAATTGAAAAATCTCATTCATTTAATTACAGAGGAATCTATCAGTATTAAAGTCATTACATTCACTGAGAATTTTATCCATTAGTTTTATTTGTGAGAATGTTTTTCCTAAGAATAGCTGTGATTTATATTTTCCTCTGAATTAGTATGGAAAAGGGAAAGTGTTTGAGAAAGTTCGTGTGCTCATTCATTTTTAAAAATATTTTAAAAATTGCCTATACACTTTAGTGTAAGTCTTGAATATATCCATTGCTTTTGGGGCTTATCCTTTACAGGTGAACAAAGATTTCTACACCCTTACAGAAAGTTTAGTGCTTCATGCAACTAAACTACTTCATCACTTTTGCAACAAGCTGTTTAGAATGGTATTAAGAATTCTGAATATTCAGCATTAAACCCAAGAATTTCTTGCATTTGCTAAAAGAGGATTTTCTACAGTTATCCAGCTGTAGTAAATACTTTTTAAAAGACCATTCCCTCCTGGATAGAACCCTAGGGTTTATTAATAAGAATTGCAGGTCTCAAAATTTGCTTAGAGAATGCATTGGTGATGTTGGTAAGGGCTCTCTGTATGGATGGAAATCCTGCAGACTCCATTTTCCACTTGACTCATAGATCACAGTGATCACCCTCTAAGGCAATGTTTTGAGAAATAGCCAGTTGTGCTGAGGGCTGTAGGACTAATCAATACCTAACAGTTTCTAGGGAATTTAATATCCTAAGAAAAGCATCTTCCTGCAAAAATTCTTTGGACAAGAATTTTATTTTCAAAAAGTCAGTGTAAATATTTGCAGACTGCAATCAAGAAGCTCGTAGCTTTCGAGATTTGTTTCTTAGCTGTAACAACTTGAACTTGTTCAGGTTCCTGAAAGCCACTGTAACATCTCAAATCCTTCCATAATTCATTTTAAATTGCATTTGAAAACATCTTTAGGATTTATTTCTCTGCTTTTTCTTTGACTTTTCACAAAAATGTTCTGGGAAAGATGAGAATTAGCACATTCCCAACACATACTACTAAATAAAGTGCCTCTCAAGAGTAAACCACCTTTGAATTTAAAGTCAGATATGTTAAGTAAGAGTTGTTTTATTGAAGTATTTTGTGACATACATTATGAATATAAAGCCACTATATCAGCTCTTAGTTGGACTGTATATAAACCTTTTAAATCACATCCTCTTTAAGATGATAGAGGAAATCTTTGCCTGAATTACAGCTTCAGGCTGCCCAGAGGGAATTTGTTGCCCAGAATGTGGTTAAACAGTTTTTTTTAAGGAATACTAAGGGCTCTGAAATACAACTGGTTTTTGCAGAGCTCACTGTTCCTTTTCCTTCTATTTTAAGTTGTAGTCAGTGAGATTAAGGCTCAGTTTCTAAATATCTCCAGATACCTTTCTGTTGTTGGTGGAAAGAAAAAAAGTTTTGAGATCTGCCAAAAGTAATGTAACTCAAATTTGACGGCAATACTGACTTATGAGCTTTCTGTATTCACACCACAGAAGTAGCTTGCTAAAAATGATCTTCCACCAATGAATTTAGCTACGTTTTCGATGTGTCTTCAAGGGGACAAAACTTTAGCAAGATCAGATCCTATCAGCTTTTTTCATGGTAGCATTATTCATAAAACAAAACACTGAGTAGTAAGAAAACAACCAAAAACCCACCATTACCACCACCACCAAAAAACCCCAAACCAAGCCAACAAAAAAACAAACCAAACCAATAAAACAACCAAGTCCATTTATTTTTCTCAAACAGTGATATTTTTCAAAAATTGGAATAATGAACTTTGTGTGGGTCCAAAAACTCCCGTAAGAGGTTGTGACTATATCACTAATTATATCCAAGTTTTCACAGAATCACAGAAGATGCTGAGTTGTGAGGGACCCACAAGGATCATCAAGTCCAGCTCCAGGCCCTGCACAGCTCCATCCCCAAGAGTCACACCATGTGCCTGAGAGCATTGTTCAAACACTTCTTGATCTCTGCCAGGCTGGAGCTGTGACTACTTCCCTGGGAGCCTGTTCCAGTGCCCAATTTTGAAATCTTCTGTATTTTTAATGAAAAGTTTGAGTTCTGACACAATATATATTTATGCTAAATATAGCCTATATACTTACACATGTTTTAGAAAAGCTCTTGGCCTTGACTTGAAAATGAATGGTTATGAAAGCAGATAATGTGAGCAAAATGCCAAGTTTTTCCATTTCTTTCCTAGTTGGTAGTGAACGGTGAACTTATTTTGGAGTGAATTAATAGCATGATGCCAATAGATTGGAATGCACAGCTTGTTAATCATCCTTTGCATGTCTCAAGCATTATCTGTAAAACTATCGTTGGGAATGAAAAATTATTACTCATCTACCTTTAAGTCTTCACAGCTGTAGTAAATGTAAAGTATCAGCTACTTCATTTCTAGGGGAATTATTTTGAGCTTTCTGTAATTTCTTCAAAATTAATAAAGTTATAAAGAAGCTTGTATAATAATTAATTGCATATTTTATTTCATAATGTCCTACTAAATTCTGCCACTTCATAAGTAACAAATTACTAAATTCTACATTTCATAAATAACAAATTAAAGAACTGGAACTGTAGAGAATTAAACAGCTAATAATATTTCTGACTCTGTACCAAGAGTTCCCTTTATTCTGAGGGACCGAATCAACAACAAATTCCGACAACCAACAAATCTATATTGTTTTTTGAGAAATAATATAGATATTAAACATTTTGGATATGAGTTCCCTTTTCAGATTCACAGATCACTTATAGAAGTTGTTTAACTGGCAGTAAAAATAAAAGTTATAATAGATCAGGGTCTCTTTCTTGGCTAATTTTTATTGTTTGCCAAAATATTGTTAACACCGTTAAAATTGATAACATCGTTACCTAGGAAAATATTGGCTCAGCTGTCCTCAGTATAAGATTTCACTCCCATTACACTCAAGTTAAGCTGAAGTCTTGTTTTCTTCATTTAATTGAAGTGATGATGAAGCGAAATTCATACTACAGATAAATAAAAGTCAGTCCTGTAGACCTCAGATTGTCTCATTGACATTTTTATACTGTGTGATTCATTTTCAGTCTAATATATACTGCCACCAGATCTACACCACTATTTCTGATTAAAATGACAATTGCAGTATGTCGGCCTCTTCAATTCACTGAGCTTCAGAGTGGGTAACAGCATCCAAATACTGAAGAAAGACTTGTCAGGAATTTTCATTTGGCTTTAATGTAGCTGTTTCTTTCACTTATCCCTAGTGAAAATATTAATAAAAACATGATTAATATAAAAGGAAAAAAAGAGGCTAAATTTTTTCAGCTGAAAATTAAGAATTTTTTGTCTAAGTTCAGTTTAAAAGATTTGTGTGCAATTAATTCTATGACTATGTTCTCCTGTCAAATGGCACATCCCAAAATGTATCACAGCATTTTCCCCCAGCTGAGACAGTATTGTTAATACATTCTGTCATAGTGCACAATTCAGAGAAGGGAATGAAAATCTGGTACAATTACAGTTCCATAAATACTATGGAACACTTCTGAAATAATAAATTTCTTAATAAAAAATAATCTATATTTCCAGCACTTGCCATCCTCATAAAAAAAAAAAAAAGAAGAAATAAAACGCATTTCCAAATAAATAAAAGATTCTGTAGTTCTGTAGTCACTATTCCCTGAAAAGAAACCATTTTCCACAGAAATTTTGTTAGCACATGGAGATGTACCATTCTGTTCTTATATCTTTTGGTGGTTCAAAATATAACAGATATAAATATCCATTTTCACCAATTTTATAAACTGAATTTCCATCATAAACAATCTTGTATATATGTATTCACATTTTTCTACTTTAAATGTGTTACTTTCTTGAAAAATATAAGAAAAGTTTGCAGAAATATTAACACAAGTGCCAATGGCAGAAATCATAAGCAATGTAGGCTATAATGGAAGTGACCCATTGATCAACCAGCCATAAAGTTAAATCATTCTTCTACCAATAACAAAAACATCATCAGAATTAAGGATTGTCCCACATGATTATGAATTGACATAAAACTCATGAAGATTGCAATTTTCAATACAGCAATTTCATTGCAACACATAATCACCCACTCTCTAGCAGATCAGAAAAAGAAATAATTTAGTTAATGTGCAGAAAGGACAGGAGTGCTAGGATCAGAGAATTGTAATTTTGCCATCTATGCCTGTTGTTCGTTCAATACCCACTTTATGGGAGGATTCCCTTGGTATTTCATGCTCATCATGCAATTACTGCACCTGGCAAATGGATATGAAAAAGAGAATCTCATGCCCATTGTGATTATGTTTTGTAGTTTGAAGCAGGAGGCACAGTGGGACTCAGTGACTCGGAGGAAAGTTGAGAAGCTGCTATTTCTTCCAAAGGCAATAGAAAAGAACCGTATGAAAAAGTCAGAGAGGCAGAAGATGGGAAAAGCTCACACATTTTTACTAACAGACTCCTAGGATTACTATAATGCTGAGATAATAGACGGAAGCTGTTGGGAATATGCTGCAATCACAAGACCTGCTCATTAAACTCCATTAAACCTTTTGTACTATTTTTTTTGTCTATCAATAATGCAAATTAAAATTGCTTTTCAAGTAGGATTGCCCTGAGTGCACTATTCTGCCTACTTGTCTCCTTTAAATATACATTACCAAAAATCCTAGGCAAAAGGGTCCATCATCAGAATTGTCAATTTGAATAAAACTACACTGCAGCCATTTAACTGCTATGGTCGGGCTCAGATAGTGAATAAAATACATAAAGATTTTTTGGGAAGGAAAATAGTGAAGTAAATATTGCATTGCAGAGTTATGTTTAGTTCCTGATGTATTCAGTGATGTGCTACCACAATAAGATCTAATAGAAAGTGTGCAATAGCTTGTCTTCTGACAACTTTGAAAAAGAAGATACTAATAAAGAACTTAAAAGAAATATCTTCTTTTGGATTACAGCTGGCCACAAAACAACTTATAACTTGCATGCAGTTTCAGCTTAATCTACAAGACAAGAACATTTGAATTACTGAGATTTTCTTTTGAGAAGCCTAAGCACAAGATACTAAAACTTTTTACCTCTTTCTGACCAAAGAAATCTGACTTGTGTTTTGCACATTCGCTGAGATCACAATAAATCAACTTGTCATTCTCAGCCCTTCAGAAGAGACTGTTGTTTCATCATTCAGGCAATTTGGGTAATGAATAGGGAATTAATCCATAACCTTCCATTTGTTTTTGGTTTGGTTTTTTATTTTTTTTTTTTCAGGGAGAACTCTCTAATGCTCAGACTTTGTGTAGAAGTGACTTCATTATTTCCATAGTGATTATCTATGCTTATGTGGAATCCATACAAATATAAGTTCTGGGTTCTTTTAAGACCTAAAAACCTGATGATAAGACATATTTCATGGAAGGTGGTTAATTTTACCTCATACAGAGTCCTGTTTTAGGGTATTAAAGATTAAAAATTTCATTTAAAAAAAAAAAAAAAAAAAGGAAAACTTGATGAATCACATAATTGTCCGAGAAGCAGAACATTTTTTTCTTTTGGATAATAATTGTAAGGCAGTTAGTGGAGAAGAGTACAAAAGTCAGATGCATTGAAGAATTCCTCCTCTTTTTACGAAAGGTGACCACAGATAATGGGATAGGATCCCCAGCAAGGTCAGTTACAATATTTACACTTCAAATCCCTGTTCTCAGGTTGGCTAAAACTAGAATATGACCATAGCAAGCATGGCCACAAAGACAACCCTTTCCCAGTGCTGATAACAGAACATCCTTATTTCTAAGGAATCATGAGAGCTGAACAATTCCATGAGGGAATTGGGTTGGGAATAACAGAGCGTGGGAAGTGAGATGATCCAAAGCTCCCTGGAGTGTTACTTTTGCACTACTTTTGTTTGTTTTTCAAAACTGACTGTCTTTGGAACGCATCAGCTGGTTTCAGGTCCAGAATTCACAGTATTTTACAAACATTCCAGCTTGGAAGACTTCATAAATATTGGGCCTGATCCCTTTCTCATGACATCAACTTTGTTCATGCAGTCATGGCCTCTCTCTGAATAACACTAACACTCTTTTTTTTTTTTTTTTTTTTTCCCTTCACAGTAGTGGGATAGAGGAGGTTCAAGTTCTTGTTTCAGATAAAAACCTTTCCTTCTGGCTAAGGCTGGAATTGCTACATTTGCTTAAGGATAGATACATATCTCAGCAGCAGCAGCAGTTAAATTTTGACCACCAAGTATAGCTGTAAAACGAAGCATGACGTGTGTCACCTGTATCACATTTACAAATCAGAAAATCTTTACTTTGGGGTGCTTCATCCATCCATAGAAGTTGATTTTTATTTTAAGTGGTACCTTGCAACTTTATTTATTTATTTATTTATTTATTTATTTATTAACTCACCACTCCATTCATTACTTTTTTTATACTGAGGCTGAACAGGGACAAAAGTGTGTTTCACTGGACTTTGGGCCAAAACTGGTCTTAATATAGCTCTTGCTCAGTTGGAAAATGACAATTTTAAATCTGTGAATTTCCAAGTGTAGGACATGGAAGGCAAGGCACTCGGAGCCAGACTATTCCAAAGCTCATCAAAAACACAGGAAAGAGGTTTTCACTCAGGCCCTTTTATACCCCTAATTCTAACACAAGCATAATCCCAATGATTTTTAAGGAGCTGTTGAAATGTTTAAAATTAGGTTTGTGCTTACTCAGTTGAGGCCTACAGAGGCAGAACACATATACTGGAAGAAATTTTTCCATTAACATCAAACATTTTTTGCATCCCCTCCTCTATAAAAAGGAAAGGAAGAAAAGCATTGAGTAATGCTTAGTGTGACTTTCCTCCTGTGGTTTGCTTTGTTTTTCAGAGACATTCCAGAAATGTATTCCAGATGTTTTCAAATCCTTGTAACTTATTTTCCATACTATATATAACCTTTTCTACCATATCTGTTCTCTCTCTCCCTTTCTTTCACTGGTTACTATCTTTTTCTCTTAGTAGTCTTAATACTTTTTTTTCACTCCAAATTCCAGAGGAGTTCATTTGTATTCTTTCAGAGGTCCCACTTGGAAACATGCTAGAAGACATATTGTTCCATGTACTAATATCTCTTGCTTTGTGAAATTATTAATTAAATAATATTTAATTGCATTAGCTGGATTTTCATAATTGTAAAGGATATCAAGTTCTTGCTCTCAAAACACTAAATAAGCTTTTGAATATTAAATTGGCATCACATTTAGGCACACATGCTGTCTGATAAAACACAAATTGCAGTCTTATCCTGTACCCACAATGTAAATTGTGTCTAAAAAACTGTCTCTTTTGTTTAGCTCATTATAAGGCAATTGCTTAATAATTCTTTCCATAAAGATTGCTTCAGCATTTTTTGGCAGTTTTGTTGTTGAAAAATGCTGCTGTCATGAAACAGAAAGTGGCTGTCAAGCCCTTAGAAGGAGAAAGTAATTTTAGTGAAGCCCAAGATATTTTTCCAATCATTTGGATGAACCTGGTCAACATTCCTTTCTCCACATGAACTAAACACGTGAAATTTCACCCTTCTCCTCAGGAGCTGCTGCTTGGCAATGATGTTTATTCACTCCTTCCTGAGGTTACAGCTCTGCTCCACAGAGCTGATGGGAAACTGCCACTCTCCGGTGTTATTGCTGGAAGAAAAGCGTATGGGAACGGGCCAGAGCTCCACTGGGGGTTCCAGATGCTCACTGAGAAGAAACAGATTTTTCACAGCCCTGGAGTACCTACTCAGGACTTGTTAAAACTCTCTTTATTTAGGGTGGTGATATTTTTTCTTGGTTGACTAAGTAAAAATAGCTCACAGCGGTACTTACAACAATATCTGAGCTCCCTTTTTATTTAACAGGCAGAGAGCCAAACCTAATATGGTGTAAATCAGAGCAGCATTGACTTGCATCGACCAAGGATCCTGCCTATCACATTCTAACAAATACAGATGGCAAATGTTCATCATAGACATCATTTTAAAAGCCTAAAAGAATAGAAGAAATCACATCATCGAGCTTTTTATTGCATCTGAGGACTGCCTGAATCCTGAATACATATCTAAGCAGTGCTCCAAATGTAGTTCACTGGTGACTGGTAGTGACTTTTGGAAAGTCAGAGGACATTTTGAGATTGTTTACAATGTGCTTATTCTGTGGGAGAGGAAAATGCTTCAGATGAGAGATGAACTTCCACTAATCTTGAAGTTCTTTAGGATTTGGGATTTAATTATTATTAGCTATTTTACCCCAATGGCTCATGGAGGGCTCATGTGAGACCAGGAATTCACTGGAGTAGTTCTTGTACATATGTGGAGCCTCAACTGCTAAAATCTTCAAATCACATAAAAAACCCCACCAACACAAAAAAAAAAAAAAACAAATAAAACAAACCCACAAACAAAAAAGAAACAAAACTCAAACCAAAAGCACAGAGAAATATATTCCCCATTTTACAGGTGAAAAACTCAGATAAAGTTATTTGCCAAAGCCCAAGAGAAGACTGTGGGGAGCTCTTTAATCACAAAACCTCTTTTATCCTCTAATTTAACCCCACGGATTTTTGCAATACAGAAGGGAATGCTTCATTATGAAATGAATCGATCCTGAGCAGTTTCAAAATAGAATAGCTTTGCCATGACTTGTCAAAGGCATAGTAAATACGACTCTGCAAGGAATAGTACACCACTCTGGAAGTGTGCCACCATTATGAGTTTACTTCTGAAATAAAGAAACAAGTTGCCTTTGTTCTAGGATTGAAATGTTCAAATATCAGAGCCAACATTTGTAATGTTTGGAAGGAGAGGGGGGAGAGGGGAAGAAGAGCTTTATTTTGCAAATTCCATTCAAATTGAGAGTTCCAAAAGAGAGCCAAAAAAAAAAAAAAAATAGACTGTTTAGGTGGTAGGCAGGATGTACCATGAATAACAATGTATCCTGTGGATATTTACTACCAAATCATGTTTAACTGAAAGGAAAGTGGGAGTCACCACAGCAAGCAATTCCCATCCGATTTCTTAACATGTCAATCAGGAGCACAGAAAGGCCATTTATGGGAGTCTCAGCGAGACAATGGCTTTCCCAGTGCCAAGTGGTGACATCACACCTCACAAAGGAGAAGGAAGAGGGCTGTAAGTGCAGGGTGCCTTGCCAAGAGCTTTGTTTTGTTTCCACAGAAGAAGAAAAAAAATGTAAAAAAAAAAAAAAAAGAAAAAAAAGAAAAAGAAAGTAGCAATTTTTCTCAAGAACATAACATCACAGAGAGAAAAACCACAAACTTTCAAAGAAGTCAGCTGTGACTCACGGAATGTACTTTGCAGCTCTTATGGTGATTTCAATAGCACTTGTGAAAAATCAAAACTAATTTTGCATTTACCGTATCCAAGCAAAATGAAAGCAAACACAAACACAGGCACACTCAGCCACGCACCAACACGCCCTCAGAGATGAACCCAAGAAATGCCCTTTGTGAGCTGTGGTGCTGAGTGTTTCCCAACTGTAATGCCAACTCCAGCTGTATTTTGTAAACTAAACTCTGAAACATTATTCCACTTGAAGTAATGAGGAAGTAGATGAATAGTTTGGTATTTTTGTCTTCTAAGGAGGCCGGAATTGTTAGTTTAGTGCATAAAGCTCAAGATCTTGAAGAAATTATGTATTTAAGCACCTATCTCCTGAGCAGGTTTGGGTCTTAATTGCTTTTAGTGTCAGGAATCTCAAACAACTGATTATTTTTTTCTTTCTGCTTCTTACAAATAGTGCATATGTATTCCACCAATGGAACAGAAAAGAATGAACTGCAAACTTTCAAGCCTTACGATTCATAGAAATAAGGGAAAAAAGGCTATTTTTGAATTTACTGGAGCCAGCACTTCTTTTCTGTTCTGTGGTGACTTATCTAAAATCATATGTTAAAGAATACCACAGAAATTATCTCCTTTGTCATACACGTGACATTTTAATTCCTAAGAGTGTGGACTGTTGCAATAGACAGTATATTTTGCTGATATCTAAGAGTTTTGGTAAAGAGGAAACACATATTTTTTTTCCTAAAAATATACATTTGGTACCATGTGATTTTAAGAAGCTTCATTCCATTTATGACTTGTACAGTGCTGGCAAAACAGATGTAGCAAGGCCCTCTTTTCCCTCAAACATTAAAGCATAATACAGACCTTCACAGTAATTCCATTTCCAGCAAGAGCAAAGATGAAATTAAACACACACAGAAGTGTATCAGAATGTTTCCCGAGTGATATTTTTATGACTTAAACAAAACAAAACAAACAAAAACAAAAACAAACAAACAAACAAAAACAAAAGCAAACAACAAACAAACAAACAAAAAACCACCAGAAAGCAAGGAAAGGCAACAACAACCAAAACAACCAGCCCCAAAATCTTAAACAAACACCAAAACCACTCTATGTTTTATATACATTCTTACTATTTTGATTGTGTGCTGTTCATTTCACAATTAAGGTCAAGAAACACTATGAGATAGATGGAGAACTGAACCTTTTAAAGGCTTTTGTAAAAGCCAACTTTTGTTCAAATCTTCCTCTGGTTAAGGAAAGTTGATACTGAGGGAGTGATCCAAAATTGCACTTAATGAGCAAAAGTGCAGCTCTGGTGGAACTTGTATATCTTCATTTGTGAGAGAGACATCCAAAATCATCCTTCCAAATCCACTTTAGGGCCTGAGAGACTATCAGTGTTCACACATCCACAGGTGCCTCTATTTCTGCTACTATTTTCCCACACAATTCCTAATGAGTTTATAGGGGAAGATAGAACGATATTCCTGAATCATTGATTTGGTGGATGTGCTCAATACGTGCCTAAAATGCAGAGTCCTCCAAGTTTGAGTCAGGGAACCTGAGAAGAAGAGTATGCTACCTACTTAAATGGACTTTGGTCTGAAAGTTAAAGCACATGACAATATCTCCAATATTTGAATTTCTAATGACTCAGTAGGAAATAGCTTTAAACAAAAGCCTTGTCAAGAAATTTAAAATCCAACTCAGAGCCATATTGAAAAATGTTAAATTATAGAGCAGCACCACTGAATATGGAATTGAGACCTGTTTGTATTTTATTAAGTCTCAACCTGCAAGCCAAAAGTCTTAGAAATTGATGGTACACCTTCTGGAGGCTTTCAGATTTATGAAAAGGTAAAATAAGCAATGTAAAATGAGGGGTAGGAGTAAGCCATGCAGGGGGAATAATAAGATTCATTTCTCCAGTGGAGAACAGTATATTTCAAACCACAGTGGAATCCTAAGATGCCTCCAGTCACATGGGAATATCACTTCAGTCACACACAATGAACAGAAGGGTGACAGCCTTCTCCACATCTCCAAAAAAAGGGAGATAAACAAAATTTCTGCATTTGAGTTATTTTGTTGTGCCTCAGGTTTTTCCCCGTAAGAAGATCTGAGACAGCAACTACAGCAGATTGAGATGGCTGAGCATCAGAGCATGATACGACAGAACCAGTGGATTTGTCATTGTCTGATAACAGCACTCTTAAAAGAAGACAGGCCTATAAAATAACACTGGTAACCTTAACAGTATGTATACAGAGCAGATAAATTAGTGAGAAACATTTATGTGTTTATGTATACAAAATATTTTCCCCCTTTTTTAGAGTTTATTGCTATTATTGTTATTAATTGACCAGGAAAGAAGTAGGCAGCTGTATCTTTAACAGATTCTGGGAAAAAGCATTTGATAGTGGTTGTTATGACAGGAGGAGAATTGTGTTATGCCATGCAGAGCAGCTAAAATTTTAGCATTAAATATAATGAAGTCATGTCAGGTTCCTTGGCTATGAATGATTTCTGAATAACAAAATGTGGGTGATGTAATTTCAGATTTGAACTTGCTGTGGTATCTCAAGTTTACATGTACCTTCCTCCACCATCTCTGTTCATGAAGAAACCAACATTTTTAGAAACAAGGCTCAGGGGTGACTGGAAGATTTAAATCAAAATTTGAGTATACATTTCAGAGTCTGTGTATATACAAAGCCATTCTCACTTGAGAACTTTGTAAAATGTGATCAAGGTAAGCAGCACTGTCCACTGTCAAGGTAAACTACATTTGCATCCTGTACATCCCAATATCTGCCTATCATGGAATATTTATAATACTTACCATTTGGATTTAAATTTCTCTAGGGGTAGTGTTTTCACTCTTATTTTTCACTCTATGTTTTACCTTTAAATAGTAATACTATTTCTATATGAAATCTCTGTGGAAATGATGAAATTGAAATTCCCTCACATGAATGTTAACTGTATTTGATATTGATTCCATATTTGTCCTTCAATGTAAAGGATATAATGGCTCACCTTTGAATTCAGTGAACATAGCCAAATTCTTTTTTTATTTTGTTTTAATAATGAATGTTAAAAATCTTAATGCACTTTCTATGGAGAAAGGAAAAACATGATGTTTGAAACTTAGACATAGCAGAGTTGTTTGTTTGGAAACTTTGTAGGAGGGCAGTAGAAAGAGAGACAGCTGAACTGCCACAAAGTCATGTAATTTGAGCTGTTCCTGGACATTTGTTAGAAAGCTGCAAACAGGATGCAGTATTCTGTAAACTTAGAAGCTGTATTTTAAAAACTCCTGTTACATAGCTCAGTGATTTAATATATTTAAATTAAGGTAGTAAATTAAAGCAGACACAGAAAGGTAGAACAAGGAATATTAAAAATTTACATCATCTTGGAGTATTTATCCACACACAGTGTGTTTTCAGTAACTTTAAATAACTACTTTGGCAGTTACACTTTCCCTGCTGAGTATGAGGTGTTTGAAACTCATTTACTGAAAGTTGTGTTTTGTGGATTTCCATAGATAACAGGCATAATTCTAAGTTACTAAAAATACCACCAACTGGCTGTCATGCGAGTTTCTGAAAAGCTGCAATAAAAGCCTCTTATCTATTTTCATATGAACCCTGGGCTGCACATTATTTTCCTCTCTGTGACCTCACTAATTCCCCCTGTCCAGAATTTAATAGGCAGTGACTCCAAACATCCCTGGGGGTTCCAAGTTTGCACAGCAGGAAAGTTGCTGACACTGCTGCTCGATGGCTGCTGTGCTCTCCTCTTGATGGGTGCTACACTGCAGCACTCTCTCAGCTGTTGCCCACTTCAGTACAAACAGAAAATGTGCTGCACACTGATGGAGATGGTCAGCAACTCAACGTATCAGGTGGGTGGACAAATACGTAGATAACTTAAGAACAATATACACTGGGCTGAAAGTGGAGCATTTTAAATCTATTCATTATTTTAGAATGTGTATTTATTTTAACACACAGGATTCACCGCATGGTGGATAAAGCATCATCATTCATGTTTCAATGGCAAAGAAATAAGCTTAGGAAAAAAAATGACCGAAGTCATCCAGAAAACCAAAGACAAGTCTGGAAATGACATTCACATTTTCAGTCTTCTCCTCAACACATTATTGACCAGACTAGTAAGTTTAAATGGGAAATTCCATGTGAAATCTGAACCCCAGCTACATTTTCCTAAACATTGCCAATGTCAGAGGCAACATTTTCTTTTTCAATGAGATCTTGTATCTCTTATTCCAGTCCCTGAGGCACTCTGCTGAACATCGAGGTGCATGGGAACAACACTCTAATTCCCACTTAGATGGTGACGTGGTTTCAGAAAGATCTGACTCATGGTATGACAGTCACCCTTGACTAAAATAAAGATGAAATGGGTAGGCCAATGCTAAACCATATTACCTCTTTCTACTTCTACAGCAGTGTTTTTCCTGCCATGATTCCTTAGAGAAACGAACAAAGTCAAGGTTAATTTGGACCTCCAAAAACATTATATTAAACATGTAACACCCCACAACCAGGTAGTGACTCCTGGCCTATAATCCTTCCTTAAATGAACTCTCCAGCCAGTTCAAGGAGACAAAGGCCCATAGAATACTATTCTGGTTAAATCAAATTGTAGTGCTAGTCCATTGCTAGCACTGAAGAAAAAAGTTATCGTTTCAACAAGCCTGAGTTTAATATCTTTCCTGAAGGGTAAATATATATAAATACATGCCTCTCAAAGAATGAAATGAGTAAATTAACCCCAAGCATTGATGAGATCTGCTACAGGTAGTGAACCAAGTTCCTCACAAGCTCTTTGAGAAGCCTTTTTTCATTTCCTGTCATTTTAAAAGAAATAAAAGTCTATGCTCTGTATTGCTTTTTCTTTAGGTAAACACATTTTTATTCTGCCATAAAGAAATCTTCTCCTGCCATTTTTCCCTGCTGTGAACAGCAGCCTATCAAAAAAAAAATAAAACCTTAAAGGTCACACTGGAAGCAAGACATATATTACAGTTTCAGAAAAAAAGTCTCAAAGACCTGAGAAATGCTTCATTCAGATTCATAAAAGCTACAACACAAAGAAAGGAATTGCAATTTGTTGATATTAAATCTGTCTTCAACCTTCACAATAATTACTTTAAGTAAAGGGTTTCTCTTGCAGTGTTAACTACACAGTATGCCTAGATTAAGCCAAATGAGTCTTGCTAATTCAGTAAGATTGCTTGCACTTTCAAATGTAGAGGAAGATTTTATAAGTCGCTTTTAAGAAAGGAAAGAAAACAATTCTACTTGTTAAAATACACAAAGTTTATATTTCCCTGAGCTTTATCAGTAGGTATGGTCTCTGAGCCTCTGAGGAACAGTAATTTATTTTCTGTAAGTCACTACACAGACCTACAGGTGAATTTACATGTTTTTCACTTAGAAGTAGTTGTGATTTGTGTAGCTTAATAAATTAGCAGTGAAGAAATCAGCTCAGAAATGTGTCAGCCTACAGCCCAGAGTACAGAATGTCTTCACATCTGAGCCCATTTTGCCCAGAAGGTAAGCATGACACTGTGTATTGTTTTCTTTCATTGCTGGAGAACCCAAGCCACAGTGAATTTTAGGTTTCTGACCTGGTTGGGACTGGAGGGATTTTCTCCCTCAGAAAGAGATGAGAAGTCATAAAGGATAGGAATAATAGTGCAGTTGAAGCACTAGCAAGTATTTTTACCCACAGTGTTAAACAGGATCTGGTGAAAAATGGATCACCCTCACATTCATCCCATTTCTCTTATCTGGGGTGCCTTTCTTATCATGATATGAAGGGGTTTCCATGGAATTGGTGTTCATGGTGCAAATTAAACACAATGAACTTTTCAAATCCTGTTCTACCTCAAGTGTCCACACAGGTGGCATTACTACATTCACTGATGCTGGCAACGAGAGGGAGGAGGATTCAGCCCTGAAGAGATCAGTAAGAATAAACAAAGCACAGGAGTTCTGTGCAAGAGTGATTGAAGTACTGAGTATCAAAGCACTTATTTAGCTTTTCTTGACTTCAGTACTCAGCTTCAGGTGTTAATTTTATCTTCCACTGTAAGTTCATTTCAAGTATATTAAAAATGCACTAATAGAAAAGGATCATAAATCAAAAGGATCAAAAAGAAAGGGGAAGCAATCATTGCATGTATAATATCATTACTATATATGGTAAAAATTATATTAAAATATATATGTACTTACATATATAAATAAAATAAGAAGTGCTTCTTTTATCAATAATGACAGTAATATATAACAAAAGTATATGGGATTCCATAGCATAGTGGTTAGCAAACCTGACTTAAAACAGGATTTGTTATGTTTCTAGGAGTGCTGCAGGCTGTAGAATTCGCTATCCCTGCTCTGGTTTCAAAAGGCTTAGACAAATGGTGACATGCACATGGTCAAAACCTAAAACCAAAACCAGAAACCAAAACCCTTCACCATGGGATGACATTAAAAAATCTCTTGGCACTTGTCTTTTTATGTCTTACTATTTACCTTCGTGTCAGGAATATTTGATTCAGTTCCTTGGGAAAAAAAATGCTGAAAAAATTGTTCAGTGATTCCAATTTATCCCTGATGAGTCTCAGCCTAGCAGTTTTAATCTGACTTGGATTAGTGAACTGGTGTCTATGGGTGTCTTTCCACAAGCTTTTTAATTCAGATCTGGAGCAGACTTGTGGAAGTAAATCTCTCTCTTCTGCTCCAGTCTCACTTTTGTACACTTAGATACATCTGAAATCATTTGTTTCATAGAACAGCATCAGCTGGACAGAAAAGGTAACAGTTCCAAGCAGAAGAGGGAGGAAGGGGAACGGAGGAGGGAAATTCAACTAAGCAAGATGCCTTCAAAGTAATAGACCTTTCTAACTGAGATATAAGAAAGTCCTCTTCAATGTCCAACAACATATACTACAAGACTGGGAATATATGAATAATATATCCTTCCAAGAAAAAGAACTATCTAGGATTCTTGGAAATAAACTTTGTCAACAATCTTCATGGGGATAGGCAAAGGGACGATTTGCCTCCGTTCTCTATTCCTGACAAAATTCTGTGCACAGCTTCTCCCCCACTACCCGGGGATTAAAGCCAGAGAAAACAGAATGAAATGCAGAAAGATAAGAAAAAGACAGTGGCTTTGATACTTCCTGAGTGTTCTTCTTCTTCATGTGTTTGGGAAAATCGAGTGCCACAAAAAATAGAAGATGAATTAAAAACCCCAACAGTAAAAAACATTAGATGAAAAGCTTCTTGATCTTCTTCACTCAAACTTCTGCCTGAAAAATAATGTTTCATCTCTCCTTACTTAATAAAAAGACAGAGTAAGCAAAACACTGTCCCTGAAGCAAAACTCTCCTTTACAGTATGTTTTATAATGTTTCATCAAGTGTGGTCTCAGAGAATGGACATTGTATCCAGAGCTAAGCAATTTCTTGCCTTCCTTGTCTGTACCTAATTTATTTAGCATGGAACTGTTGATGGCCGTGTCCAAACCTTATCTACTTGTCACATCACCAACAATTTATATAGTGGCACATTAAAGCAACAATGTCATCACCTAAAGAAAAATTAAAGAAATAAAATTAAAGAAAAGATAAAAATATAAAGGCAGGGCTTTTCCTTCTTTGAAAAGAAAGAGGTGCCATCAGAAGCTTAGCCAGAATCTAGTCTCATGCTACTTGTTCATAAAAAGAAACTGAATATTGTGGTGGAAGGAGAACTCCACAATATCTGCATTTCAAGTCTCTTCTCTACACAGCTAAGATTAATACGTAAGGAAAAAAAAATTCTTCAGATAAAGGATCTCTGCCAGATGGCAGTGACACAACAAACTTGAGACTTTCAGAAGTCTTTCAAAAGTTATTAAAAACAACAAGAAAAGGAAACTGCTCATTTTAGATTCTCCTATTTGCTAAGGTGGCGTTCAGAGGCTGAGCTGGGTGTGAATTGCTACAGTTGAGGTCATTCTATTTTGAGGGCAGCCTTTTTCTGAAGACAAAGTAGTTCCTGAAAGTGTAAACTGTTTTTTCTCACCTTGGTGGGATATTAGCTAGGAACTCCTATCATGATCGGTCCAGAGTCAACAGTGTTAGCTGTATTTTTCTCATCTCAGAAAAATAAAGGGCTTTTTGGTTTCCTATGAGAAGGCATAGTGGTGCAAGAGGGACTACCACATTAAAAAACCTTCTCAACCTCCCTTGGATAGTGCCTCATGTTTACAGTGCCATCAAGAGACAAGTTTGTGAAGGCCAGGGTTTGGGAAAGCACTCTTTTGTTTGGTTGGGTTTTGGAATCCTTTATTTTCCCAACCAATTTAACCTTGAGGCACTATTTAAAGGATAGCCAACATTTGTCTCTTTCCCAAGCCAAATGAATATTCACAACAGGAAACAAAAGAACACAGAGGATTAACTGAGAAACAGCCTTTTAAATGATGAATGATGAAGAAATAAGGAAGGATAAGAATAGCTATGAATGAGCTGCTCAGCTTCACAATGTAATTGAGAAGTGTTTAAACTAGTCAGAGATCTACTGCCACAGTTCTTAAAAGGTGAGGTTATAAAAGATGGAACAGAAAACTATAGAGGTACCTTCGGGCTGTTTGAGGAGAGTAACAATGGAAACTGGTATTCTTGGGGTCTGGGAACAAACACAGTATATTACCTTTCCCATAAAATGTCAAACTCACTGAAGGCCAAGAAGTGCATCAATTTATTCATGGTGTAAAGTCAGTCTATGGAGTAATATTAAAAATTAATATAGCCTGTTTCAAGGCTATGGGTTTGATTTGTAGGTGGGCAGTACAGTGTAACATATGTTTAATCTGATTGTAAATGGTTCAAAGAATGACAGTCACAACAACACCGGGACAGCAGTTGGCACTTATACGGTTTTGCTCTAGAATCATAAAACCAAATAATCGTAGCTTAGTTACAAAATTCTTCATGATCTGAAACAAGTCATTCATTTTGTTTCACCAGTGTTGATTTCTCCATCTGTGCAAGGGAAATCATGACACACAAAGAGGGTGGTGAGACCGGACTCCTTTGGTTTGAAACTGTAAAACGTAATCCCTTGAGAAAAACGATTTATTGCATTAAGTTTGCTATATTTAAGAAATATTTATATTCAAGTATATAGGGTATTTTTTATCTAGATGTTATGTTGCTGCCAAGTCGATCTGCTCTGCAGTCTATGTAGATAAGCACGGAGTATGCCATGGTGTTCCTTTAAACTGTAGCAGTTACTTGGGTACCCACCTGCAGAAGTGTCTCCACCTCACCCCACCTATCAGTGGGAACTGCTGCATGACAGGGTTGTTTGCCTTTCTCTTTACAAAAGTATAGCATGGCTGACTGCCCTTTAACAGCATTATTGTCGCCCTCCTTTGAAGCTCCCAATAGGATTGTTGAACCTATTGTTTCAGCCTTCATAAAGAGAAGGAAGAGATGGAAGATGAGAGCCACGGGGGCTGTATTTGCAGTGTGTAATGGAGCAAACAGCAGATATTCCTTAACTGCTACTGGCTAAGGCTGACCTAACACTGGAATATAATTGTGTTAACATGGAAGGGGTCTCGTGCTAGTAAAACACCTTTTCTGGAGTTGTCTCAGGCCTTGTGACAGGCACCCAGGCACAGCACAACCCGACATGGCATTTCTCCATTCGGCACTTTGGGTGGTGTCTTCCAAATGCAGCTGGGAAGGGGCATGGCAGTGTCACACACAGGTGCCACAACAGTGCCACACAGAGTGAGCCTAGTAGTCTGAACAAGCCTGAAAAACCCAACAGAAGGTTACTGATTTGTGCAAAGTTTTGGAAATGCTGAAGCATGGCCTTCAGACCAAGGCAATACTTTCAGTTGCCTGGTACGATTCGTGTCCCAGGCCACCACCCCTTCTCTGCCTTCCCTGCAGCACAGTGAGACCTCAGATCCTGGCTGAGCTGTTACACAGACACAGGAGTGAAGCTGCAGGTGTCACACTTTGCTCTATTTGCTGAAAAATTCCAGTGGCTGCAGTGCTATCAGTCATCCAAAACTCAGCAGATTGATATCCCCTAATGCTCCTTGATTACTCTGTGTGCTCCCACATAAGACACAATAGCCAACTTGTGACTGCTCTAGTTTTCCCTTATTTTTTTTTCTTCCAAATGTCTCTGTGAAATTAAGAACATGTAGGAAATTGCAGCTTCCATGCCTTCTCTAGAAGATATTTTCATTATTCCTTAAAGGATAAAGACAGTAGAAATCTGCAAAACTCAACAGTGTTATAAAATTCCAATTTTATTACAGTTGTTGTATTTCACCCACTTAAGTTTGATCCAGCTAAAGTTATTATTAATCTCTTAATTTCAAAGATTTTTAAACCCTAAAGGTTTCTGGCAGAATAAGGAAGAAGTTCAAATCCAGTATAAATAGAAGTTTTATTTTAGTGACTTTCAGGAATCGTATCTGTAGTATAGAATGAATAAAAGTTAGAAATTATCCAGATAAAAGATATAAAAACAGTCATATTCTTTCTGGGGAATAAAGTTGTTAGGATTTGAAATTTTGACTATTTATCTACCTTCTCAAACTCACCATCACTGAATTTGATTTTCCTGTATTGTTTGAGAAGTCTCTTTCCCATGGATGATTCATTTGGTAGATTATATGAGATTTTACTTTACAGTTCTCATAGAAAAAAAAAATGAATGCATGGCTAGGGAACAGATTGACCTTTTATATTTCCAGATTCTTCACAGATGTTTTCTTTAATGCTGTTTCATTTGCCAACATTGTTTCCTAATTTCCTTTGGTTTTGTTTTCTTTATTATTATTATTATTATTTTATTTTGTTGTTTTATTTACTAGCTCCTTGCATCTGCAAAACTGAAAACACTACAATATGGAGTGACATACTCACAGCCCAAATCTGTGAACAGGAAACAAGCACAAGGTGATAAAGTCACTTGCCAAATATTGCAGGGTTGTCCAGTCCTAGGACCAAAATCTAGCATGTTATCTCTTGTAACACACTGGAAAATATTTCACTTCTCTGCTGGTAGCTGAACCCTTCACCCACCTTATACCTAAACAATTTCTGGAACGTGGAATTGGGGTCTTTAGGTATTAATACAATCCTAAGTTATAATAATCACAATGATTACAGTTGATAATGAAAAGGAGTTTCTTGAAGCAGCTTTTTGATATTTTTGACTGCATTCATTTTTGCATATACTGGTGTTCTGTAGTTCTCCTAAGAAGAATGGATCAGTCTCTTTGTACACAGGAAAATCCTCCCCTGCTGCAAACTTCCCATGGTGACACCTGAAGTGTGCTCTGTGCTGCAGAGAGGCTTCAGTCTCTGTGAGCATTCCTTCCCACAGGAAAAAAATCTGGCTTAAAGTGGAGATAGGAGGAGGATAGGATGGGAATCTTTTTAATCTTTTTCCACGAGTGAGATGCACTTCTGTATCCTACAGTTGAAACTACTGAGTAAAGACGCCATAGCTGACCAGCCTCCCACTGAAAAAGGGAAATTCATTTCCCTATCTTCTAGCAGGTGGGATCCCAAGGGTGTCAGAAACAGCAGCCGTGGATGTTATGTCACTTGAGGACTAAAATAGAAATATTGTTAATTTTAACAACATTTTAAAATATTTTAAATCAGTGTGTAGAATATCCATAGAAAATATTTTTAAATTAATAATTTCAATATTAGTTCTAAGTGACATAATCAGTCAAAAAATCAAAGCATATTATATGCCATTAAAGTCTAATAAAAAAAACCACCTTAAATGTCAGTTATGAGCATTTTACACAGACAGCCAGACTGACTCTTGAAGCTGGCAAAAGAAAAAAATCCAAAAAACTAACAAACAACCCAAAATTTTCCCACCACCTCCTCCAAAATTCCAGCATACAGATTTTGTATCTACATTAACTTTTCTTGGATAGATATCTGTGAACACATTGATGGAAATTGCAGCTAGTTTTGATGAGCTACAGAACAGATGCATAGAAGGAAGGAGGGAGGGTGAGAGATTGTGCAGAACTTCATAAATAAATGTTTTATGCTTATTCATTAATGTTGTGCAAAGAAATATGATAAATAACAATTACAGAACTATCAGTGTCTGTAAATAAAACTGCAAAAAGGAAAAGAGGAGAAATTTGTTTCCAGCCATCTTTATGCTTAATGAATGTCTCATCTCTCCAATTAACACTTCCAGTCTTCTGTTCTGAAAAAAACAGCTGGATGAAATGACTCTGTCTTAAGCATGGATTGGAGGACGTGCCTTCTAACATGCATTTTCCTTGGTCTAAGTGCCACAATTCCCTGTGAATGACGCCACAGATCTGATTGACATGACAGTATCTTAAAACTAAACAGAAGCAAATTGCTGCCCAAAGGCATCAGCAGCCAAAACATTGCTGGTAATTACTCTTGAAGTTAGAAATTCCTCCAGGGATACCTTTCCTATCAAACAATTAAAATCACATGTTATCAGGCAGAAGTTTAGTTTCTGTGATTTTGTTTGTATTGATAGACATGGAAATTTCTGCAATATTTCTCAATTTTCTGAGATGTTCCCTTTTTTTTTTTTTTTTTTTTTTTTTTTTGTCTCCATTTCCCTGCTCCCTCCTCTCCAGCTTCTTTTCTCCTTTTAGGTGCAGAAACTTGTTACAAGCTGACTGAAGAGTTTTGGGGTATGTGACAGAATATGTCTGCAGCACATGAAGGAAATGCAGCCAGCAGCTCCAGGTAGGTGGAAACCATTTGTGGGCTGGTTTTTCCTTCTTCGTCCAACATATAGAACTTACAAATTCATTGTGTTAAATTTTGTGGGGTTTTGGTCAGTTTAGGGTGTGGTTTCTCCATATATGCCTCTTACCATGCAGAGGGATGATGGCAAAGCTACCTGAAGTGGTAGGATATCCATACCACAGGTATTGTATCCCATCACCATCAGTATATCAGTGTACCAATACCCATCTGTTCCACCAGTTTGTGAAACAGCAATCTGATTTTTTTTTTTTGTAGAAAAAGCTATTCACACCACATTTCAAGTGTAATCAAAGTTGAGGTACTGCCACACGAAAAACAATTGCAGAAGACTGAATCCTTAATTACTTCTGAACCCACTGCCCATGGCCAGACCTCCATGGCCACCAGGCACCACAGTTCCAGGGAGCCTGAACTCCAGCTCACCTTGACATCATCGTCTGGATCAAAGCCTCTAGAACACTCCTAACTCACACTCCTATTGCACACACAGCAATACAACAGGACAGTTTTAATTAAGAGGATGTAATTGTGCATTTCAGTGAAGAAGGATGAATTCAAGCACTCATGAACTTTTTGCATTTGTTTATCTCCTGTCAAGCCCTCAGGGCTTTTGACCCTTGCTGGAGAGATTGCAGAACATTATTGGAAGCAAAGACACTGTTTAAAACCCTCATTGCAAAATTGTTTTAATGAGTAATCAGCAGCACATCTTTAAGCCTGTCACACTGACCTTTCCCTGCATGCTTTCTCTCTTTTTTTGCATTAACAGCATTTTTACTTAATACCTTGTTAAAAAAAATAAAAAAAGAGGCTGCAGAGAAGGATTTTAAAGCTTTCCTTTTAATTCTAACAATGAAATACACATATTTCATTTCTAAAACTTGCTGACGGTATAAATTGTATGACAGTAGTGAAAAAAAGATACTTGGTCAGGATGGCACCTTGACAGTGCATATGTATGAGCCTACTCCAGTGATTTCTGCTTAGTCCAACAGTCCAAACAAGGTTCTCCCCTAAGTTTGTTTGCCTAGCTGTTTGCTGTTCTAGGAAGTCAAAAAGGTGACTAATTCTTAAAAAGTATCAAAAATATAAACCAATACAGACCCTAGCAGTGTCAACCATACCAAAAGCAGAAACACTGAGGCACAGAAGACAGTTTATTCTCTTTCATTTGGAATGCATAAAAGGTCTGATTTCACAGTTAGCACATGTGCATCCCAACTAAAATAAGCTAGGCACGGGCAGAGGCTGAACAGAGGACTGAAAATATTAAAACAATAATAAAAAAAGAAAAAATAAATAGGGGAAAAAAGGCACAGAATTGGAAATGATGGAGGTTATAGACACAACTGAATTCTGACATTTTGTCCGCAATCTCTAAACAGGCTGTAACTTCTAATTTGTGATTTGTAGAAGCCTTTCAGGGAAGAATTTTGCATGGGAAAAATACATATACAGCTGTACTGAAGTCTTTCATAAATTCATGCCTTTGCTATTTTTTCTTGTTAAAAATTCAGAAGAAAGAGAAAATATTTAATTTTAATTTTTTTTTAACCAAAATATTTTGGTTTTAATCAATATTGAATGTCCTTTGATGCCTGTGCATTCATTGATTGGGTCTGTTTTTAGAGCTGCCAGCAAACAGAAAAAAGCTGTTATCCATGCAGGTCTAATTATAGAAAATGCATGTGCAATTGAGAAACCCGTGCATACTTAAGACAATTATTTGTGCTTGGACTTCTTCAAACACTTTTCTGAGGACTATCTTCTTAGATGTGTATAATTTTATTCTAGAATTTTTTTTTGCTCGTTTGAGTACTGTTTTAATATTATCATACATTTGTAGGCAGAAGAGAAAGCAAATTTAGTGTAAAACTGTGAATTTGTTGCTGCAATAAACCTTAGCCTTAGTTAGAGTTGTTTGCAAAACTATTCTGTGATTTTTCTATTCTTATGTTCCATCTTACAGGATCAAGTGGATGTAAATAGAAATATGCAAATTCCTCCCAGTTGTGAGGAGGGAATGTAACACAATCTGCAGGTGGGCTTGTGGGCACTGAAGCTTGTGCAGATGCTTAGTCATATTTAGGCCTGTGTTATTTTTGCTCCATGTATTTATTGACATCAATACTTTCTTTCTTTAGCAGAATTTGAATTAGGAATAAGGAGCAAGTTGAAGCCATCAGGAATTATTTTCCTGAGCAAACCACCTTTTGACTGGTCTTCTTGCCCAAGCTCTCATTCACACATATCTATCATTATAAATTTTTCATTAATACCTATTTTGCTTCTTACACATCTCCCACTTAAGCACTTAGTCCTCTCATTTTTGGGGTGTGCCAAATTTCCAATGAGAGATTTCAGGTTTCTTTGGTTCTAAATCCTGTAAGAGGCCTTGGGCTGTTGGCTGCCTTTGTCAGGTTGTAAAAAAGTGAGAGGAAGAACTCTGAAGCAGAAAGTTTTCACTCATCTCCTGGCCCCTCATGCATTTGGATTATTTGGTGAGTTTGCAACTGTTCAGTGGTTCCAGTGAGTGCTCTGAGCCCCCTCTACAACAGGGGGTTGATGGTGGTGAGGATGGATGTGAGGCAGAGCTGGGCTCTGATAAACAGCTCCCAGAAGGCTGTTAAGTAGCATTCTGCCTGCAGGCTCATTTATTTTGCATCTCACTCTGTGAAGCTGCATTACAGCACCTCTTTCAGAGTATGGTCTGTGAAGGACAGCAAGTACATCATCTAGAAAAATGCAGCAGCTAAAAGCTTGCAGTTCACATCAACCTAAGGGCAAAGGACTTTCACAGGGCGGCCAGAGTGAGGCAACACACCACTTAACAGCAGCAGCCTTGCCTCCAAATCTTCACAGGCATCAAGTGGGAGGTTATGCTATTACAAACATTTCTGGTGTACATTTCAAAGTCTCCATCACAGGTGATTATCCAAAGATATCCTCATTTACTCTTCATAGGAACTCTTTCCAGCAGTCAATTTCCCAGATCTGCCTCTGCAAACATGGCTGCAGCACATCTTAGGTAACACTTTTCCTTCTTACAAGAGAAGTGTAAGCACAAGTGAGAATTTTCATAGGCTACTTTCTTAAAGATTTATAACACAATCTCAATGCAAACATCAGAATACTTATTAAAGTGTAACTGTGAGAGGGAGGAGTCAAGGGACAAAGGGAATATGATTAAATTGCCAACACAGAATAGTGAAAAAATGGTTTTAATTCTGAAATAAGGATTTACTGAACTTTTTTACTGTGAAATAAAATTAATTAACCTCTGAGCAGTCAGAAGTTTCCCTGCAAAAGATCCAGGATTCTGGTCTGTGAGGGTGAAGATGCCAGTCCATGTGCCTTTGTGTGACATATCTCACTGGTCTCCTGTGAGGAATTCAAACTTGCTTGGTTACAATGAATGCTGCAGGGAACAAGATGGCAGAGTACAAAATCAATCACACTATCCCTATTTTCAAAATTTTATTTTTAAAATTTTAAAATCCTGTTTAATTTGCCTTATTGATTACAAAACTTATTCAAATTGTCCGAGGTGAATCCCTGCCTTTCCCTTTGTTGTTTCTCAGGTGACAGGCAAAGCATGAACAGAGGGGTGTGTCAGGAATGAGCTGTGAGGTGCCCTCTATATGTTCCATTGGTTGAATCTGGATTTCTCAAATGACTTTTATCCTCTATTTTCCACTTTTATCTGAAGAGTATAGCACCCTTTTGCAACCTGTCAAGGTGCAAATATGGAAGACTTGATACATTTATATGTTATCTGTAATTGGTAATCAATTTATTGAATGATACCTTCAGGACTTTATTCTTCCAACCTAAAGCCTGAGTTATCTAAAAGGACTGCTAAATACATCCCATGAGCACAAGCCACCTGCCTTAGTTGTGGATTAGCGGATGAGCAGGGTGCCCAAAACAAAACTGAAGTGATGCCATGATGCAGCTGTGTGCCCATTTAGGGTATCTCAGATGTGTGGGGATAGTGACTTTCATGAGAAACGCACAGCTGAGCAGCACTGGAGATAACTCCCTAATCCACACGGGAGCATTCCTGCCTATGCCATTTATCAGAGACCAAATTGTCAATGTCAAACAATTATTTAACAGAAAGATCTCCACGTATTATGCTTCTTGCATTTCTTCAATTTACAGTAAATAATGTTCAATCAGATTAAATCAGAGTGGAAAGTCGTAATACTGGGATAAAATTAAGTTCTTATAGGTAGATGAATAAATTTGTTATGGTTTGTTGTGTGTTTATTACAGGGCAGTAGTTGAAATGTCAATGTTAATTCCTCCTAGATTTTATTGTTGTTTTTGTTGCTATTTAACCCTTCTGTTTCTAAGACCTTCTCTGAAATCCTGCATCTATCAAACGCAAATATTTTTAAGGAAAATATACAGCATATAATTATTTTCCTTTCAAAAATAATTCAGTCTGCTCTGTAGGTAGCAGAGAATGTCCAAGCACACATCTATGCCATGAATTTGAACACACATTGTCCAATATAAGATTTGAAAGGCAATTTTCTAAATTCCAGCAAACACACTCTTTACTCTGACAATGATGAATCATTGTACAATTTGAAAGTAAAAAAAAAAAAAAAAAAAATTAGAAAATCTTAGTTCTTGTATCCCTATGGAAAGCAGCAGACATCAGGCTTGCAAGATACTTTGGGAAAATCTTGCTTTAAGGGTTTCCTTTAGCTGTCCAAATTCGAGAACATGAACTCACAATAGCCATCTTCCAGGCAAAGCATTCAGAAACTGTAACATAGCATTTGGCTGACTCAAGCTTGTCTCTTTCTGTAACAGAAATTGGCTTCCCTGCTACCCCATGACTTACCATCACAGTGGTAAACACTCTCCAGAACCCTTTTGAAAGGGATGATTCATCCCCGGGGTATTTTTAGGAATTTGTTAACTTGCATTTAGCTTAGTGTGCTGGTAGCCAATAAACGGAGTGAAGACAAGCCTTGAACAGTCACACATAAACCATTTTGAATGCTATAATTGTATAATCTTGGTCTGTAGACTGAGTCATCTGCTGGTTAAGCAGAATGGAAAAAACAGAATAAGACCATTGCTACAACAGGGATTTTGATAGAATGCTAAAGGAATCAGTGCTAGCAACTGGATTAAATTTATCTTTCCAGGATTACACCTGCTTGTTCCAGGCACAACTAACAATCAGTGTGGATTTTTCCAAACTTACTGGTCTTTTGTGTGAATATCACATGAATCTAAGTGCCAATATCACAGAAATAACACAGTCTAATATACTGACATACCTTTTTGAGCAAGTTTGACTCCAGACAGAATCCTTTCTGTGTCTACAATTTCAATCCATCTGAAACAAAACTGAAACACAGCAGGCACTGCCTATTGTGTGTGGCTGGGGACCCAGTTTTTGCTGACACTTGGAAGAATGCCCAAACTGGGGTGGGGAAAAGGCTGGGGGGATGAGGGGGGGACAGGGCAAGGGCGGGTGTGGAATAAGAGAGAAGGAGAATGAGAAAGAGAGTTTATTAGTAGCTGACCACTGCTTCAAACCAAGTGCAAATCAGAAACAGGTTTTGCAGTACTTAGCCTAACAGGAAGGTAATAAGTAAGTGAGATTTTACACCATCCTTGGGACTGTGAAACAGAAACCAGCTTTTGGCAGACAGATTAGGGGAATGCCACTTCATGGAGAATGGAAAGCGATGAGTTACAGGAACTTGGCACGCTGATCAGATCATCTTATCCTCCCACTCCAAGCAATACGATCCTGGCATCCTACTTTAGGCAAATATCAGAAACATGATCTTCATGAAAGCTCCCATGTATTAGAAGCCAGTGACACAGTCTGTCATGTTCCTCTGCAGAGAGCTCTCCTTCAGCGTGTGTCATGGGTTGTCTGGCTACATTACGTGTAATGAATTAAGCCTGAAAAGTAAACACTTAGCAGTTTGGAAAATATTAACAATTCTGCTTTTTCTTTTGAAAAATATTGAATTAGTGAAAGAAAAATATTTTTCAAAGATCACAGTAAAATTGCACTAGAAGACAGAATTTTGATGAATTTCATGCCAAAAATGTTGCAAAACCCTTTAATGACATGCCAAGGTACCTGCTGAGTTCTTTAGCACCCAATTAACGAATAAATGAACAGGTGAGAGGACAAAGAACCTTGGAGTCTGTCTTCTTTACAACTTGCCTGAAGGCTTCCAGGATTTTCAAATTCATAGGTCAACAGATGGGCTCATGTGGATTTAGGAGCCTGGAAACTCTGAAAGCTTCACAATTGCTGCCCTGGCTCTTCAGCAGCCATGATAATTCCCAGCTTCTCCGAGAATGCTGCTCTCCATCTCCTCACTTTGGACATAATGAAATATTCATTGAGCCAAAATAGTCTGTCTCTATGGTTTAGTAGTTTAGGACACCACCTGATTTAAAGCGGGGATTTGAATCCAAGCTGATGGATGCCTTTATACTGAACTACCAGCTGGCACAGGAAATAGGATTCAGATTACTGTCCTAATTATCAGGCTATATAGCAACTTTAATGCTCTGATCAATATTTTATTATGAAACGTAAAATGGAATAGAATAACAGAAGCAGTGGAAGAAGACACCTATCTCAATACAACACTTATTACATCTCTCATGAGTCAGAAGGCTTTGAGTCCTTCTTTGCAAAAGGAATAGAAGCCAAGTCCCCTAATCCTGTATTGATATTTGGCAGCCACATGCTCCTAGTTATGGCTGGAACTTTATTATGAGTGTTTTAGTACAAATTTGTGAATGGTTTTACTTTCCTTTACAGCACATTTTTCAGATCATTAGCTCTTAGGAAAAGAAATAAGATACAGTGTAAAATTCACAGATCTAGTATATTTTCATCAGAAATCAGAAGGTGTTAACAATTTTGTTATGCAATGTTATGTTAAAAACAATCTTGCAATTTACTCATGTAATTTAAGCAGAAAAAAAATAAAATGCTGAGTGCAATGATAATTAATCAACACTATTCAACAGCTAATTTATTACGGGTGTTTTTATTTATTACATATACATATATATGTATCTGTAACAATAAATATTTGAAAATTCTTCCATAAAAAATAGTTGTAAGGATTTAATTTGTATTATATCTTCTTTGAAAGTCGTTTCCTCTATTCCAAATTTTCTGCAATTTCTAACCTGTATTTTAAGATTAGAAGTTTTTTATTAGAGAAAGCCATCTGCAGATACACTTACAGCTGATGTTTCTTCAGATTCTGTAGGTCTATGTCAACCTTACAGAGGTTGTATGTAATTATCATCACCAGCTTTGCTGCTACTTCTCTGTATGTTGTGAACAAGATGAGTTAAGGGAATGTCTCTCCAAAGACTTTCTGGTGCTAACGGTGCCTGCTAACATAAAGAAGAAAGAATATTATGACAAGCATGAAAGGTTTGCTGGTCTTCTGTTCCTTCATCTGCAAAGATAGTTCTCATTAATTTCTATAAAATAAACATCTTCTCATGATACCATCCAAGAAGGTACTGACAAAAATGAGACCAGATGCCTTTCAGTAATTCCATTTGAAACACTTCCTCTGTCAAAATTAGCGAAACAGAGTTGGGGTTGTCTGTTGAAAGAGCAATGAGATGAAAGTGATTCTACAACCTGATATTCCTGTTGGGATTTCTTCAGTATAAATTCAACTTCAACACTCTTTCTATAGCATGGCACTAAGAAGCAAGGGCAAAACAGAAGAAAAAGTCAGAGGTAAAATGTTACAGATGCAGAAGAAATGAAGCCCCAGGAATTCAGGAAGTGTTCTGTAGTATGAAATGAAAGCCTGACACCCAAAGGCTAAAACAGAACCACTGCAAAGCTGAGGACATTAACCACACTGTTGAATTTTTACTATTTCAGTTTTTTCTCCATTCCCTTTTCTTAGGAAAAAATATTGCCTTGTTCTCTAGGAGCATTCCCAAAGAACAGGAAGTGAAAACACAACCAGGGTGTAATTGAATATAACCTATATTTCAGTGAAAACATCTCTTAAATATCAACATTTATATCTAGCATGTGCACACAGGATCTGCATACACCCCTGGTAGAGAGGACCAGTAGTGATAAAGGCCCTGTGTCTTGTTCTCTGACATCTGAATTGTGATCTTTGAAAGTGTTGTAACACCTACAAAAAATTCAAGTTATAATTTCACATTAGGAAAGTGGTAAAAAAAAGATGCTGCAGTTCCCCATTACAACATGTTAACACATTCCTGATAGGTTTTGCTGCATCTGATTAACTTGCAGCTGTTCTTGGTAAGGTTTCTTGTCTAGCTGGCATGGACACTGTGAGAAATTGCTTTAAATAAGATAAATCCCAGATAGTTTTCTTAGGTTGGCTCCTGTTACACCTTTTTGATAGTTAAGTATCACCACATAGCAGTTCACAAAGATTGTTTAAGACTGTTTAAGATTATACTGAGACAAAACATCAGACCAAAAACACAACACAAATTACACACCACTTCCCCCCAGCTGTCACAAACACAATGAAAATCAGTTTGGGCATTATTGAAATTATCACTTTTGATCAGAAACATATACAATGAGGTAATTCAAATTGACATCAAATGCTAACACAATCAATGCATCCTGCTCTCTGGAGAAGCCTGAGATCTTAAATGTTCCCTCATCCCTGCAATGATGCCTCACCAGTCACTCTGTGGGTACAGTTTTACCAGACTGGCTTCATGCTTCTTGACTTTTAATCCAGTCAATTTATTATATTATGTATTTTCTCGAATGACTGCTACTGAGGCAAGAATAGATCATTATTCTAATTACATTCTTTCTGATTTTTGTCATTTATGTACAGAGCTTTATATGTACTTGTGAGCTCCATTTTATATTTTGCCCAGTCTGTCTGACTTTAACAGGAACTTCAAATCACCAATAAACCATGTTTGACACTCCCTTGTTTAACTCAAATCTCCCATCTCCCCTATGCCTCTGTAACATAACCAGTCTGGCCAAAGTCTTCCATTTCCACCCACAGTAATTTCCAAAATGAGATCATGATTCATTCAGTGGTGCTTTTATTCTGAACATAAACTTATGTTTAAATAGCTTCAAGACTGGCATCTACTCTTACAAAGTCTGAAGAACAATTTACAAAGGGATTTCCTTTTAGATCCCTGTTATTTATGAGCGGCATGACATAAGCATTTAAAGTTCTTTTAAAGACATAATGGAGCTTTTAGTGAATTTCCCCATTAATTGGTCTTAAAGAATTTCTGGTGCTAATGCATTTGCAATTATTTTGTAGTGTCTTGGTTTCAACAGCTCCAGTTGCTGTGTCCCCTACTGTGTTGCATCCAGGAATGAAAATGTAGGAGAGGGGGAAATAAAAAAACCTCACACACTAAAAAGAACCCCACAAAAACAAAACAAAACCCAAAGGGTTTAGGAGACAAAACCGAATATTCATTTGTGTATAACTGTGGGCCAAATTGAGAGTTTACTATTAGTTGCAAAACTAATTTTCTAGAGATTAAAAACAAGTATTTATTTTAATTAGCAAGGATTATCAACACCTACTATGATACCTTAGCAATTGATGATTTTTAGGCAGCCTTAATATAAGAAGCTGACTTAAAAGAAGTATTGCTGTTATTATTAATAATGCCTTACAGGAAAATGTTGAAGTGCTTCCTTTTTCACCTTGATCTTGCAAATATACAACAAACATTAGATTATACTATCAAGATGCAGGTTTTGGGTTGCCCTCTATAATTTTCCAACATTGCTTAGCATTTTCTTTGCTTTTTGACTGCACTAAGCTCTGAGAAAATTATTTCCACAGAATCTGGTGCTAAAATTCACTCTACATTAGTCCTGGTAAACCAAGATTGCATGCCTAAGTTAAGCATCATTCCTCATAATGATACTACTTTACGTTTGTCTACACCAAGGTTCACATTCCATGCTATTTTTGTCACGTATTCAGTACAGCCAGGATTTGGCTAGGTTCCTATGAAATGCTGCTGCACAGTCAGCGTGCATTTTTTGCAGCTTTGAACAACTTCAGTTTCAAAGGCTTCCCATCAGATTTTGTCACTTCAGCTATTTCCCTTTCTAGACAGTTTATGGTAACTTTCTAGATAATTTATTGATAAGTGAACGGAACAGATCACTGAGGTGTGCTATTGATCATTTCATTCTGCTGGAAATACTGACAATGTATCCAGGCAACCCTGGAGGTACGGACAGACTGGGGAATGAGGCTGGAAAGGGACCTGGGGGTCCTGGTCCATGGCAAGTTGAACATGAGCCAGCTGTGCCCTGGCAGCCAGGAGGGGCCAACCCTGTCCTGGGGGCATCAGGCACAGCTGGGTAAGGGAAGGGATTGTCCTGCTCTGTTCTGCACTGGGGCAGCCTCACCTCCAGTTCTGGGGGCAGTTTTAGGTGCCACTATAAGATATTAAGCTATCAGAGAGACCCAAGAAGAGCAACAAAGATGGTGAAGGTCCCTGAGGGGAAGCTGTATGAAGAGCAGCTGAGGTCACTTGGTCTGTTCAGCCTGGAGGAGACTGAGGAGATCTCACTGCAGATACAGCTTCCTGTGAGGGGAAGAGGAGAGACAGACACTGATTTCTGCTCTGTGGTTACCAGTGAATGATCTGAAGTTGCATCAGGAGAGCTTTAGGTTGGATATTAGGAAAAGTTTCTTCCCCCAGAGAGTGGTTGGGCACTGGATCAGTCTCCCCAGGGAATTGGTCACAGCACCAAGCCTGGCAGAGTTCAAGAAGTGTTTGGACAATGCTCTTGGGACCATGGTGTGACTCTTGAAGATGGTGTTATGCAGGGCCAGGAGTTGGACCTGAGTTATTCTCCTTTCCTTTCCTTGTGAGTCGCCTCCACTTCACCATATTCTGTGATTCTGTAATGTGTTTGCCTTTTTCTGACCAGGTGCTTGTCCTTTTCATGTTCAGTCTTCCTTTTGCATATGGATGATAGTGCATAAATATGGAAAGTTCAAAAAAGACCAAAAATGGTGCTTTGAGTAGACAACCCATATGGAAATGTAAGCCTCTTCTTCATGACCATTTACTATTCACTCAGAAAAACCTTCAGCAAGTTAAATTTCAGATGCATTTTGGAGATTCATGTAGATTTTTTGAACCAACTCTCCATTATCCACATCACTGGTAACCAAAGAGCTGCAGTAGGTTAGTTTAGACAAAATTAACATACAGAAAACCCAGCTTGCTCTTCCCTAATGCATCACACCTATCATGTTAATTTGAGCCTTTACTCCAGGTTGTCTGATCTGTGTGGCATGTCTGTAAAAACAACAGATTACCATTTCTGATGCCTCAGGTTATGGGGTCTCACTGCCTTGTTTTAATGGGCAAGTTGCTTTTTGTTACAGAGGGATTGGGGGCAGGGTAGTTTGGATTCATGTCTCCAAGGACACTCTCCCTGAGCTCCAGGCCCCGAAGATAAACGACGTGGAAGGATGGAACACCGTCATCGTCATTTGGAGTCATCGATTGGATAACGAACGGGGCATAGGCAAACAGACTGGAACTTAGAAAAGGGGGGGAGTTTGACGGGTCGGTCTCCTTAGCTCGTGGCTTGGAGCGCCCTAGGCAGTCACTGTGGTGGCTGCCGGGGCAGGCCTTGCAGGCCTAAAATAAATCCACTACAAACTTACCCTGACCAGCCTCTGCCTCTGCTTTCTGTTGTCACAGGCAACAGTTTTTGGCGACTCCGCCGGGACGGAGGATTGGAGCTGCTGGGAACCCTAGAGACCAAAGCGATTTTTGGCGGAGGTCCCAAGGCGCCGGCACAAGAACCCTGGAGGCAGGGTCGCGTGAGTGATTGGGTGAAAGGGTGGCTTGTTCAGCGGCTGGGTTGCTCGCTGGGATCTTTGTAAGATCTGTTTTTGCTGCGGACCTAGGCAGAGCTTTTGAAGTCCCTAGCCTGGCGTGGGGGGAAGGGTTACCTCCCTATTAGGCTGCTGGTATCCTGAAGCCAAGTTGTGGCGTAGGGGATATTTGTTTGGGCTATAGCTCTGAAGGTTGTGAGTTCTAACTCTAGCTTGGGTGACTGCTTTTGGTTGGGATCCGGCCTGGGGGAAGGGTTACCTCCCTATCAGGCTGCTGTTATCCTGAAGCCGAGGTGCGGCGCACGGGATAACTGTTCAGGCTATAGCTCTGAAGGTCGTGCTCAGGTGTGATTGTTTTTGGTTGAGATATCAGAATGGGGTGTGTGCACTCTGCTGAAAGTGCTAATAACCCAATTCCTAGAGGCAGTCCTTTGGGTTTAGTCTTAAGAAACTGGACGAAATGGGTCGGGGAAGATTCCCCGCTTCTAAAGTCTAAACTGATTAGGCTTTCTGAGACATTATGGCCGACATATACATTAGATAATGGGGAGGCATGGCCTCAATTTGGGAGTTTAGATAAAGGGTTAATATCTAGTTTGATGTCATGCTTGCGTGAAGATAGGTGCTTTGAGGAATTGAAATACGCACGTCTGTTTATGGTCTTGGCTTGTGAACGGGCTCAGAATAGCAAAAGGGAAAATATTATGGTTGTGCGGAATAAAAAGGAGAAGCCGTTTCTCCGCAGTATGTGTAATAAAGACCAACCAGAGGATTTGCTAGCCCCTGCCTTGAGGGCTGGGTCCGGCCGGGCTGCAGCCCCCCGTCCCCCGCCGCCACCGTCCTATTCGCAGTCAAGGGGCCGGGCCGGGCCCCGGACAGTGAAAAAGGAGGAGAAGGAATTGCGGCAGCAACTGTCTCCGTCCTTATCCATCTCACCCCCCCGAAGGGCGGGAAAAGGGGGGAGGGAAGGCCAGGGGCAGCAGCTTCTGGCCCCATCCCGAAAAGGGGGGGCCAAAGGTAAGGAATCTCGCAGGGATAGTGTGGAATGTGCGAGCTGTAGGGGGAGGGATCCCTCCCCCGCTCCCGGGCCTGTCCGTGGCCATAGCAATCCTGAAGGCCAAGGAGCTGTCTCGGGAGATAATGTAGTTAGAGGCAAACGGACAGCAGGCGGGACCCACCGCCGCACTCGTAGCCTTGCCTGGATTGGAAGTAAAGCCACGCTGCTAGTTACCACAGAATCTGATAGCTCCAGCTCAGACAGCTCTGAGGACGAGGAAGGCGAAGAGGAAACAGACGAAATTACAAACAGGCGTAAAAGAGAGAGAATAGCAAAGAGAGCTATCAGAGAGCAAAGCCGAATTGCCCGCCGTACTAGGAAAGGGAGGAGGGAAAGGGAGCTGGTTTTTCAAGCTCCATTAAGACAAGCAGTTGGCAATCAGGGGCGAGTGTACGTGAAAGTTCCTTACTCCCTCATAGAATTAGAACAGTGGACATCTACAGTAAGGAGGTACAAAGAGAATCCAGACAAGGTGGCCCAATTAGTGGAAAGGGCTATCAATTCCCAAAATCCTGATTGGGTTGACTTAAATTCCATACTCGATGCATTACTCGATCCCACGGAAAGACGAATGATTAATAAAGCTATCACCACTTTTGCGGAAGGGGGCATAGCCAGTGGAGTGCTTCAGGGTACTGTCACTCAGATCTTCCCTCTAGAAAACCCAGAGTGGGATCCCAATACCCCCGATCAGTTGGCACGATTAAAGCGATATCAAATCCTCATGATGTATGGATTGAAGCATAGTGTCCCCAAGGCTAGAAACTGGTCAAAACTCTATGAAGTCGGGCAAAATTATGATGAATTGCCTACTGATTTTTTGAACCGACTAAGGGAGACCGCCATCAAATACACGGATTTAGATCCTGAGTCAGATGATGGAAAAGCACATTTAGTTTCGCTGTTTATGGGCCAAGCTTCGAACTATATAAGAAGGGAACATTGGATGACTCACCAATTCCTTTATATGCCCAGCTTCCCCAAACCACTGCTGGGCAGGGACTTATTAGAAAGATTGGGGGTAGAAATTAAGTTTAGGAGGGGGAAGGACGTACAAATCGTAATCCCTGAATCTAAATTTGTCCAAGTTGCGGCACTCTTTGTGCAGGAAAAACACGATGAAATCCCCGTTGAAGTTCAAGATGCAGTAAATCCAATAGTAGGGGCCGATGACGTCCCAGGAAGATCTAAACAAGCAGAACCGGTGAGGGTTGCACTCAGACCAGGAGCCACACCGGTGAGACAAGAACAATATCCCTTAAAATTGGAGAGTCGTAAGGGATTAGCCCCTATTATTGAAAATTTCCTACAACACGGTTTGTTGGTGTCATGCGAATCCGAGGTTAATACCCCCATTTTAGCTATTACCCTTTCAAAGTTACAAGCAGGCTTGACCAAACTTCCCCAGATCCAGCGGTGGAAATACCTACTGGAGATAGTAGATCGTTTGATTCACTGGGTCGAGGCTTTACCTGCTGTAAGGGCCACGGCCAATACTGTTCCCAAGATGTTGTTAGAACAAATTATTCCCCAGTATGGGATGGTGAACAGGATTGATTCAGACAGAGAGGGAGACACATTTCACTTCCAAGATATAATGCACTTTCAACAGATAATGCAAGCACTGGGAATAAAATGGGATTTAAATACACCATGGCACCCTCAAAGATCCGGATGGGCTGGGAGGATTAAACCGGCCCTTAAAAGAACCTTGACTAAGTTAATGATTGAGACTCAAATGTCTTGGATAAGATGTTACCCCTAGCATTACTACGGGTCAGAACACAACCTTGGTCCTACCTAGCTATATCCCCCCTTATGAGATGATGTTTAAGTTACCTTTTCTAGCTTTAACCCATGAACTTGCGACCTGTGAGGAGAGGGAAGTAAATGTCATGAAATATGTTAAAATCAATAGCCCAAAATTTAGAGGACTTAAGGAAACAAAGAATGATTCCCCAAACTACCTTTCTAGACTTCAAGATACATCACATAGAACCTGGGGATTGGGTGTTAATTAAATCCTAGAATGAACAGCCATTGACACCACAATGGGGAAGTCCCTTTTAAGTACTAATAGCAACCGATAAAGCTGTCAGAACTGCTGAACGAGGCTGGACTCACACTGGCCCAGTCAAAGGAAGAACCTGAGGAGCGGACTATAAGATCTGAATCAAGTAATACCAAACTGACTCTTAAACAGGGATGAAGAGGTAATGAACTCAGATGATCTGAATAATCTGGAGAGTATTTCAAGGATCACAAACAATGGAGAAGGAGAGCCAAGTTTGTATGGACTCTGAGAGACCTTGATTTCACACCAGGGAGAGACACTTCAGCTCCCGGCAGAAAGACCAGGATTGTACTGGTGAAAAAGGGAAGGGTGTAACATATTGACGTTAGTATGCAACATGTGTTATTGTGGTTCTATCTGCGGATGGAAACTGCTAGTGTCTGTTGAATGGGAAAAGCTTAGGAGCCCAGGAAAAGACCATAATGAAAACGTTCTAAAGGTAACTAAAATTGGAAGGTGGCAAAAACTGGGAGAAGTGACAAAAGGATAGAGGGCAAGACCGGGTTGGCCTCTGTACTTGCCACCAAGAAGATCATACACACCTGCTATGGGTAGCAACCCCAGAAGGCATGGTGGGTGGAAGTAAAAGCCATACCGGACCTCTGCTACTCCCATTTTTGTCTGTCCCTTGCCTTTTATTACAGAGGACTACCAATGTCATGAGGGCCATCAATCATTTTTCAGGGAAGCCCAGTGTTTTTGCTGACCTTAACCATGTCAACAGATACTATTAGGATTCATCCAAGTATAGTTCAAGTTGATATAATCAGATATAAAGAGAACAAGTTATCTTTGCCAAGTTTTACCAAGTATAACTGGGCTATCAAATGTTCATCCAATATTCAGTATGGTTGTTAGTAGGCATTTATCTATCACTAAATGTTGTTGTTATTGTATTAGGTAGAGACTAGACAAGGTAGAGGCCTTGTCAAGCCTCTAAAGGGGGGAACTGATGCCTCAGGTTATGGGGTCTCACTGCCTTGTTTTAATGGGCAAGTTGCTTTTTGTTACAGAGGGATTGGGGGCAGGGTAGTTTGGATTCATGTCTCCAAGGACACTCTCCCTGAGCTCCAGGCCCCGAAGATAAACGACGTGGAAGGATGGAACACCGTCATCGTCATTTGGAGTCATCGATTGGATAACGAACGGGGCATAGGCAAACAGACTGGAACTTAGAAAAGGGGGGGAGTTTGACGGGTCGGTCTCCTTAGCTCGTGGCTTGGAGCGCCCTAGGCAGTCACTGTGGTGGCTGCCGGGGCAGGCCTTGCAGGCCTAAAATAAATCCACTACAAACTTACCCTGACCAGCCTCTGCCTCTGCTTTCTGTTGTCACAGGCAACATTTCTCCAGATTTTCCAGAAATACTTTTTAAAATTTAGCATAATATTAACCAGTTTTGAGCCTTTTGAGAAATAAGCCTTTCTCAGTGGAGGATTAAATACCACAGTTATGGCTATATACCTATTGGAGCCTTGGCTCCTGTTTGGGGCTTTTGGGTAACTCATGGTTCTGCTAATGCATTCTGCAACTTTTTTTCCTCTTCCTTCAGTGTGAATCACATTCTCTTTTCTCATACAAAAGTAAAGAAGATTAGGTTTAAGAACCTCATCACAGTTTTTCGAACTGAACCAACACACAGAGACAGGTGGTCTACTCAAGGCACCATTTTTAGTCCTTTTTTGGACTTTGCACATGTATGCACTATCATCCATATGCAGAAGGAAGAATGAACAGAATTTATTTTTTCAAAGGAACAAATTCAATCTTCTTTGAAAAAAGTTGGTCAGAAAATTTCAGAACAAAAACTTTGCTGAGTGACTCTGGTTGTTGATAAGTAGGAGGATATGGGGAATCTATTTAAAACAACTTGGAACACTTTGGGAGGCTCTTCTTCTGAGTAGGGTCATGTGTAATGGTCACCTGATGTGTATAGACCTTGAATGACATAAATCTGCAAGAATCTCATGCAATGCAACTGCATCAAAACAACAGGGTCATTTTACAAAATAAGCAGGATGAAAGCAGCAGTATTAATCTGGGATATGAGTAGGGTTCAGGAGTCCATGTGTTTAACCATTTACTGTAATTTGTCAAAGCAATTCTCAGTAACAGGAGACAAGACATGAGGAATGTGAATCTGACTCTTAAGAATACACTGATGTTATCACTGGAGTTTTCATTTCTTTCAATGCACTAAATCAAATGAATGTGCAGTGATTTAAAATCATCAATCTGCTCTCATAAATCAAAGATTTAACAGTTATGACTTTTTCAATATGAAAGGAAAGAGGACTCAAGTCAAGTCTCAACATTCCTACTTAGTCTTATCTTTGTAATACCACACAGCTTTTCCAGAAATTATATTCTAAAACATCCTCTACTGAAAATCTGGTTTTATACAGAAGGCTGTAGTATTCATTCCACTTCCTATCTGTAGCCTGTATGTTGTCCCTTTCTCTCTCCTCAAGGTAGGCAGGAGGATCCAGACAGCAGGATATTAAGGATCTGCCCAAAAGAAACTCCCCCTGCAAGTTTGCCTTGGCAGCTGAGTTTGACTTGCTTACATTAACACCCAAGCTGGAAACAGAGAGCTTTAAACTGTTGTTGGGGTTGTCTGCAAGAACAAAAAAAAATGTGTTGGTGTTTTGGTGTCTGTGGCTGATCAGCTCTGCCCCCTAGTCAGAGTTTCTGGATGATCAATAGACTTAATATTATCTTTATGCTGGGGTGCTGGGGTGCTGTGGGAGGCATCTTGATTCTTTTCCCTTCTGGAAGGGCAGTGAGTGGAGAGGATGTGTAGCCAGCACATTGTCTATAAGCACAGGAGAGGTAAGGCTGAGCTGCAAAATATGTCAACAGAGAGAAGGTTGTTATCGTTTCCATGGTGGTGAGTGCAAGCAGGAATGCTGAATTGTTTACATTCTTTTCATATCCAGCCTGCTTACATTTCTGGTGTACTCCCTTTACCAATCACCTGCTGAATTCCTGCAGTGAATCATGTATAGACAAGCTCCAGCTGATGGTTATTTTATACTCAGGTGCTGATAAGTGTCTTATTTTTTGTGTCAGCTTCTGCTCCATAAACAACCTCAGTGACCCATTTCTCCAGTACTCTGGGTAATAAGTGAAAGCTTTTCCAGGATTATACTGTTAAACTGAAATTAACCTTCAAAGAGCTTTAGCAGTGGTATTAATGTATCAACATCTTACACAGAATGGTTTGAAGTGCATACTAATTTCCATGATGGGTGAGAGAGTTTTGGAAACTATAACTGCTTGTTTTGGGGTTTATAGTAGCGTCCAAGATTAAACTCTGTTTCATCAAACTTTGGTTGTCTGTTGGCTACCTATAGACTCATCTAGTCTACTCCTCACAGGGAGAATTAGGTACTTTAAAATAGGTGTGATTTCTTGTGCTCTAGAAATGTGTTGTTTTCTCCTCTGGCTAGAAAAGAAATCTGGATGATGAAACCAGATAGAGATGTCTATACTGCTCATATCAAAATGAAACTGACCATGTCTGCCTGGATTAAATTATAACTTTGTGGGGTCAGGTTTTTTTTTTGTTTAATCTGTGCAATGCACAACCTCTGGTGCTTTCCTCTGGTGTACTTTGATGGTGGTTACTGGGAAGGAGAGGAAGCATATTGCTTCCATGGATAATATGTGTGTTGCAGTACAGTAGTTCCCTCATGGCTGTAACAAAGCATTTCACCCACTGATGGAATATGTTCTCCAACAAAATAATTACAAACAAATGATGAAAATTTTGAATAACAGAAATGTCCCTCAGACAATACTGGTCTTCATTCGTCTTTACTTCAGACCTCAAGAACTGGACTGCTCAATTGCAATGTTTGTCACACTTTGTTTGTATTGCACAATCTTGAACTGGGAGACAAGACTGATATAGAGAAATTTCTTATTTTAAATTTGAGCTGATATTGTATTGTTTCATATTCAAAATCTCCAGGAAAAAAAAATTGAATTCATAGTAGCTCAACCATTCTGGCCTTTGGTGCAAGAAATAGGAGGAATTTTGAAAAAGACAGTTTGAATCACATACAGATGCATTATACGTACACATCTATATATTGAGATAGACAAGATAATCTCTGTCATGAGAATTGTGTAGACTTGTTTTGCTTTCAAAACATCTGTGTTTAAAACAGCATTGCAAAATAGACCTTATTTTAGCAATGTATTTACAGATGTTTAGGACAGATACCAACATTAAAGGTTGAATGTTATTGCTTATCTACACATCCTTTATTAAGTTAAGAAGTTTTTAGTTGTAAGAACAAAATTAAAAAAGCATAATTACATTAATATCCTTCTAGAAAACTGACTGAAAGAGGTAGCAGTGGATAGGGAGCCTAAACTATTCATATTCTTAGCAACAAAAAAGAGTCATATTTGCATAATAATTCAACATAGTTATATAGAAAAAATTGTAGAGTGGATAAAACCTGTTCAAATTATATTTCATAAAAGGCAATAAAATATTATCAAGTTGTTTTTCAGAATTATTAACATAAAACTGTTTTATTTTTCAGAATTTAAGGAGTCTAAATTAAAAAAAAAAAGCTAAGGAAAATTTATGGGAATACTCACATTAATTGAGACACATATGTCTGTGTTGATGTCAATATTAATCTTTGTCAATAGATAGAGACACCAGGATTCATGCAACCCCCTTTTTTTGTTGATTATACACCTCTCTAGCTGGTGATATAGCCAAGGACAATGCATGTTGAAAATCCAGAATTTGGTGACCAAGCACTATTTTTATCCACAACTTCCATTAAGTGTCAATTGGCATACTGATGCACAATGTTTAAAATAATAATAACAAAAAAAAAATTTAAAAAAGGCAATTTTGCTATTAGGTTAATAGAAATCATGCATTTGGAAAAATACATGGATGTATTTGGCATTTGTTTGGGGATCAATTCATTCTTTCAGAGTTTTGAAGCAGTAATTCTATGAAGAGGTTTTGTGGTAGTGATTAAGTTTTATGACTCATTGTAGGTACACAATCAATAGGCACAATATATATTTGATTTTGCAATTTTTTACACATCATTTTTGGCTGCAAAAACTGAAGCCAGCTTCCTAAAGAAGCTATAGCTCTGTAATTGGAACAATGTGTGCAATACGACCAGTGGCAGGAGGAACAAATGCTTTTTGGACTAAATTGGAGTAACTCAGCTGAGTAAGACATTGTGGACTGAAAAGTTGTGTGTAAGGAGTTATATATTCTCTCCTTGTATGGAACATTTTTTTTAAGTTTAACAATGTACTACAAAGCATAAATCTTAATCTCAAGAGAAGACTAAATAATAAGAAAAAAAAAAAAAAAAAAAAGAAAGCTAATAAAACCCCCCAAAGTAGTACAAATTGCTTGACTTTCCTCCATTTACTGTGTAAAGAACTGGGATGAGATAATGGCTTATATACTGACACACACAGACAGCAAAGTAGCTGCAACAGGGCACAGAAGAAAGTAAAAGACAGGAGGTAGCTGGGGTAATAAACTCCATGGATCATTTCAGAGGTCAATTTAAACTGAAATATATAGATATACATATACAATTACACACACACATGCACACACACATGAGGATATTCTTGGTCATTCTTGGTGGCTTTGTATCCTCAGCAGGAGTAAGGAGACTTCCAGGAGAGCAGCAATGGGACTGTAGTCCCTGTGGTTAGCAGTGGCAATTGTTCAGCCTTTTAAGTGAAAGTGCCACATGCAGTGGCAATTGTTCAGCCTTTTACGTGAAAAACAGGTGTTGCGCTGTGACTTTCCTTCTTTGTTACCAGAATAGCTCTGTCCTGGATTAAGCCCAAGAATAGCTACAGAGGAAACAGAATTAAACCCTCTCCCAACACCTATGGCTCTAAAAAGCATTTCCCTAGTAACATAACTGTAAGCCATGTCATTCAGGAGTGATGACAGATGTGTCACAAAACAATACTGAGAGTGGTGAGACACTGTCACAGGTTGCCCAGAGAAACTGTGGATGCCCAGTTCCTGGAAGTGTTCAAGACAGGTTTGAACAGGGCTTTGGACAACCTGATCCTGTGGAAGGTGTCCTTGCTGATGGCAGGGGGTTGGAATTAGATGGTCTGTAATGTCTTTTCCAATCCAAACCATTCTATGATTTCATGATTTGCAAAGCTTTAGTTTTTGTCACTATGTTCTGAGTTCTCCTGTTGTTTGGGAAGAGGGAGTTCATATAGTCACTTTTGGATATTGTCCTTTTTTCCCTCTTGTTTTGCTTTCTATTTTAACTTTTCCATGATTCTTTAAAGCTACTGCATCTTGTTTATTCACAAGAATTTACCTGAGAGGAAGAGATACTGATATTATCTCTAACATACTTACTGCAAAACAAGTTTCAGTTCTTGTAGTTCATTTTCAAGCTGTGTGAACATTGACTATTGGCTGCTTAACCACAAATTTCCTGAGATATCTGAAAAAGTGTTTAACAAAATTTATAACAGTGTGAAATTTAACTGCAGTGAAATTTTCTACCCTGAAATTTGCCAGTGCTAGAGTTACACAAGGTGTAACACTGCTGCACTCCAAAATTTGCATTTGCTAGTTATAGCATTCATGCAGAATTTTTCTTCAACAGAATAAGCCTAACTTATTTAGTATGACTAGAAGGGGAGCTGCTAGAATAAGACAAGAGCAGTACAAGCATGTAAAATTCTATTTATCTATGACAGAGCCCAAGGGGCTGTGAGCTGCCTAATAGGAATCCATTCTCTGCCAGTCCTCACTATGAAGAGCTAGAGTCCCCTGAAGAAATGTTTATCAATGGTAATTGGACTGCCATGGCTTAGTAGTGTATCATTAATTATATAATTGCATTTGATTAAAAATCCTTACAATAGCAGTTTGCACTTGATCTGGTCTTTTTGATGAAACTAAAAAGAAAATAATAGAAAAATCTTAATGTGCATTAGTAATTGTTAAATTTAATTAAGGATCAGTATTGCAACTTGCAGTTACCAGTCTCTCAATCTGTTACAATGCTAGAAAATATTAGACTTGAAAACATTTTTAAGCTTTACATTTTCACTTCAGGCCTTTTTGCTAATATTAAACCCTAAATTGTACAAAGAACATCATGTTGGTTTTAATAGAGAGTTACTTCCAGTCTAACTTCCAAATTTTCTCTGAATAATTACAAGTATTTATGGGAGGAAAAAAAAGAATGTTAAAAAAGGGTGGAGTTAGCCTACTCCTAACCGATTTGAAATTTTTCCCCATAATTTTTGGTGTCTCGTATTGCTCTCAGATTGAGAGCAAAGGCAGCTTCTGAGTATCTGTGTCCAAGAGGTGTTTGGACAAGACTCATGTTTGCACATGATGTGGTTCTTGGGGTGTCCTGTGCAGAGACAGGAGTTGGGCTTGATGACCCTGATGGGTCTCTTCCAGATCAGCTTATTCTATGTTTCTGTGATGTCCACAGAATTTCAGTGCACTCTGCCTGCACATAAAATGCTCTGAGTAAGGTTCTGAGTAAGGTTCTGTCTGTGACGAATGTCAAAGTCCTTGGGCAGACAAATGAGCTGTAGCAGTCTGAGGTCAGTTTTTAGCTGCCATGAGATCAGGGCAGCAATGTCTCTAAAGGCTGCAGGTCTAATTGGAGAGTCATGAATGCTGGCATGTGATAACACCCTTTAAACACGTCTCTGACCTCTGACCCTGCTCTTCAATGACAGCACAGTTCAAGGACCCAGGAATGTTTCCAGCATGGACAAAGCACACCCAGGCACAGAGTCCCTTCTAGCTCTGACACATAGGTCTGAAAGCTGTGCCATGGATTGGGACAGGTCTATGGCCCTGTCTCATTGCCACAATTCAGCAATCTTCAGATAAGGGAGCATAAGATGAGCACAAAGAGGAAGATTCTTTCTATTTTTAAGGGTTGCTTTAGCAAGATGCAAGAACCAAAGCAAAGCAAATAACGTTACTAAGTTAATTGATAAGAATGTTCTGGTTATTTTGGTCTCCATTCCCAACAAGCAGGAGGGCCATACCAGGCCAGGCCTGAAAGTACTTTTCCCTGATGGAAGCAGATTTTGAGTGCTTTGTTACTACTAAAAATAGAGATAAAGCACCTTCTCTAGATCTGAGGTCATGTGGCAGAACTTGCATGTTCAAAGTTAACCCAAATTTCACAGTGATCAGAGGTGAGCATACTCAGACTTCTGCAAGGAAATGGCTCTCTTGCCCCAAGGGCTTTAGCATAAGAACTGGCTCAGCCCTTGCACGTGGTTTGGGACAGCAGATGAACCACAGTAGGGTCCATTCTGGTTGTATGGTTATGTAGATGATTGTGTCATCGAGACCCTGGGCACATGTAGTTGATAATACAGATATGTCCTTGAAAAACTTGGCTTCTGTACGCATAAGTGTAGAGATGGGAGTCAAGCCATGAGTAGAAGTTGATTACTACTCACAATGCTGTTATCAGGAAAATGTATTTGAGTTCATCTCTGTGCACTGAAAGGTTCAGGGAAATACTCTGCCTTGGGGAAATGTAATGTCTTTTAGTGGTTGTAAGCTAATTGCATATTTTTTAAAATAAAGTTTATTAGCAGTAATATATTAGAGAGATAGTGGTCAAAAAATATTAATATGGCTCACACACATCAGTTAAAGCAATCAGGTTTCAGGTTGTTTCACCCCAAGGTTGTATTTTGAAGCATATACAAGGAAAGATAAATAAATCAGGGAGAGTTGATTCTCTATGAGATTACTGCTTTTCTCACAGGGTGGCTGATTTTAATAAAGTTAACATTCCAAGAAAACACTCCAAAATGTGCTCTCTGTGTTTGCAGTCAGCCAGCCTCCATTCATTTGGCCAGAACCAAATACAAAGAAGAAAATCACTGCTGCTGTTGAATTCCATTTCATGCCTTATGTTAGAGATTTGTAAAACTGTCCCTTGCTGACTTGGAGATAAGTGGAATAGCGATGAATTCAGCTTCAGGCAAGCTGCTTTTCAAGCAAACCTGTCAGGAGACAGAAAGACAGTTCATAATAATTCATTCTTGTGCTGTGTCTCAAGTGATTAGTGAAGGTATAGGGCAGATCGGAAAAACAAATAACATTAACATACCCTAAAAAAAAATCCACACAACCCAAATGCCTGCAAAACCCTCCAGAAACCCAAATCATACATCACATTTCTCATTTGTAGAGGAACAGAAATTTTAGGGTAAGCACAGGAAGCAGAATTAAGGGATTAATTGTCAGGAAAAAAAGGGTCCTTGTCTATAAAATGCTTTTATGAGAATATACAAACCAGAGAACAGCAGAGAACTGGATTTAATTCACTGTATTTTTACAAAATGCCTGCTCAAGAAAACAATCTCTGGGGCATCATGTGTAAATGAACTGTGAACACAGAGATTGCCAGTTGGAAAATAATGTCAATACGAACAACCAGAAATATGCAGAATCAGCTTTCAGCAGTGTCCTACAACTGAGCAATTCAGCCACCAAATTATTTTTCCCCTGAGAGCAAAAAGCTTTTCATCAGTATCCAAACTGAATTTAGATCTTCCAATGGAGCAAGGACTTCCACTTAATTGAAGCAGAAGGACTAGTGCCATGGACAAAATCACAGATATAGTTATAACACCACAGCGTTTTTTCTGCTTCTGAGAAATGCAATGGGATATTCTTTGTATTTTTGGAAGAAATGCTAAAGATTTACGGGAGCAAAGTGTATAACAAAAAGTGTGAGGACAAAGTTAACTTTTTCTAGATTTGTGACAGTATTATGGATTTTGAACTATTGTTATGAGTGTCTGTGAAATGCTAATAAATAACAATACATGAAAAACACCAACTTACCTCAATGAATGCAGTTCACAAAGATATTTTCTCTCTAATAATTCCTGTGAGATGAATGACCTACAAAGTTACAGTACTTGGAGCAATTTTTGATGTGAGTCTTATTTAACAGTAGGGGAGGAAAAAAAGAATCCAAAGAGTTTTGAGGCATAATTTGCTACTTCTACTTGCTCTTAGTAGAAAGGCAAACAACAGGGTAGGAAAAAATTGCCCTTCTGCCTGATGAATCATTATCTCTCCTTTCACAGTTTACTTATACTAGCTTACCTTTTTAAATTGAACTGATATTTAAAGCTTTTTCTGTTAGCAGCACATTAAGAGCCCTCTGTTTGCAATTCAGTGCTGGCTACAGCTGAATGACCTGAGCATATGCAGGAGCAAGGTGCTGCTGGCCAGAGGAAAAGCCCTTTGGTAAAATATTAATGATACAACATAGAGCATCCTGGCTGAATCTCAAAGGTACTGTGCTCCTGGCTACTGTGATTATTTTTCCTCTAGAATATAGGTAGCAAATAACATGAGGAGGTAAACCCCTAACAAACAAGAAAAAAAAACAAACAGTTCAAGTTATAGTCAAGAGAAGCTGAAGTGAACAGAAGGGTGTGTGATACACCTAAAACTGGCTACTAACAGAGGCAAGCTTTTGCTGTGTCTCTGATATGAAGGTAGAACTGATGAGGAACTGTGGCTGGGGAGAGGGTGGGATTGGTCATGGAGTCAGTGTTTCCAGGAGGGAAATGTGGATCTGATCTGGCCTGAGTTTTTCTCAGCTTTAATGCAACAGAGGCAAGCAATTGATCTCTTTATGCTTCATTGAACCCATCTCCTCAAATCACTTTCTGTCCAACTGCAAACACTGGCAAGGAGAGCATCTGTGGAAAATGATTGTCAGCCTTGTCTGCCAAGATTAAAAAAAAAAAAAAAAAAGATATCTGTTTGCTCTGCATTTTGAGCCCAATGCCCCCAACTCAGCAATCAGTTGCAGTAAGATGGAGACTAAAGGCTCCAGACATGACTGTAAATGGTAAATGTCCTACATAGGACAAAGAGGAAGAAGAAAAGATTACAGTAATGTTTAGAATATGGAAAATTTGGAAGGAAATGGCCTAGTAGAGTGCCAACATCCAACAGAGAAAATAAATACAACCAGTGAATTAGAACAATTATAAGAACTCAGAACTCAGTCTTCATTATGTCATCAAATTTCTTCTCTTGATGCTGCATATGGCTGCTTTCTAAATAAGGAAGTTCTCTCAAATTGTATTGAGTTTCAGAATTTATAAAGCATAAAATTAAAACTAGCAAAGACATATTTAGGGGAAAATTATATTTTTGCAAAAAAAAACCAAAACAACAAAACCATAAGAAATAATTTACCTCCAATCCATATTCATTTTACTTCTAATATGCAAGAGAAACACCGGACTCAATATTTTGCTGGAAAAGCACTTTTGTTCCCATTTCTGCTCATTTTATCTTAAAGAATTAGGGCAACTAGAGAAAAAAGAGCAAAAAATGACCATGAAGCAACCTGTGGCTGCCCTGTAGTGCAGACTGCAGTAAAGAACAGGTGTTGGCTGACCAATCAACAGGAGGGGAGCAATAAAGGACATGGAATGCATGGAAGTTTCCTGAGAAAAAACGATTAAAAATTATCTTATGAAGTTAAAAAATGTTCTGTTCTGGACTTCTCTAGTGTTTCACTAAAGCTAAGCAGATGGAGATTGGAGGTTACCTCAAGGTCAGAAAGAGGACTGATATCACAATAACCTGTACATGAGCCTTCCTCTTGAAAAATCCTTTCATGATGAGAGCAAATGGACTGAAGAAGATTTTAATAATTTTACAAGAACTAAGTTCCTGCAGATTTTTTTTTTTTTTTACACAAATTAGATACATTTGGGAAAGACAAGTTTTCTAATATACTTTTTCTCAGGTATTTGTTAGAATTCCCTGTCAGGAGAAGAAAAGATACATACCTCCCCAAAGGGTCATAATGTTACACCAATTTAAGAATATCAACATCTAATTAAGCTTTGACTGGTAGATTCCTAAGAGTCTGTCTTAAGCCATTTTTAATGCTTGAAGTGGTATTTCATTTTGTTATTGATAGATTTATGCTGGATATTTTTCTGTTTCCCTGATTAACACGTTCCTAATTTCTTATGATACTTAGTATTTTCTTACTCATTCTTTCAAGCAGTGGCTTCTAAAAACATTCAACAAATTTGTTACTTGCTACTGGAAGCTGTGATAACTTATTATAGTAGTTATTTTTGTACAAAATGCATGCAAATTTATTTTTTTTATGATTGTTATCAATAGCATTTAAGGAAATGCATAGTAAGTATAAGAAAAATGTCAAATTAATGAGCAAATGAAATATATTTGACAGTCACTCTATCAGGACAGACGAAGGAATGGAAAATATAAAAAGAAGTATTCACTTACACATTTTTCGTGTATCTGGAAAAAAGGACGGGCAGACACCCTGAAAGTCTCCTAGTAATGACAAAAGAAAAGAGACAATAAAGTTAACATAGATCTTTATGGCTCTCCAAATCATGATGAATTACATCTTTTTTTTTTTTTTTTTTTTTATGCCAGTCAAAGCATAGGAGAATCAGGAGCTATGATTATTGGGAATTTGGAGAACTAAGAAAAGTGACTAAGTAGTATTCTTCAGTGATTCTTTTTGCCCTCTTTTTATTCAGAATATAAGGAAAGACTACAGGGAGAGAAGTTGCAGGGTCTTGCCCTCGCTCAGGAAATCACAGCACCACAGAGTCATTGGGGTGACAGGAACTCCAGGAGGTGTTCAGAACTGGGTCACCAAAAGTTCAGATGGGATTGCTTAGGGATTGATACAGATGGGTCTTGAAAATGTAGATCACCAAGCCCAAAGATCATTATATTCAAGGATAATATTAAGACTGAATATCACACTCTGCTTGCTGACAGAAAGCAGAGCTACAGGGATATTTTGGATTACTCATAGTAACATTCTTATATCCTTCTAAATTTGATTGAAAGAATAATTGAGAACTTGTTGAAAATGTTACAGCAGAATGCAACATTGATCATAGTGCTAATTTATCAAAAACATTATAGAAACATGCATAAATGAGAGTAGGAGAGCAACACAGTCAACTCTTGAAATTTAAGCCACTTAAAACACTCAAAGGAAGTCTATCCTAAGTAAAAACCAGGGAAGTTTACTTAGGAAAAGTAAAAGCAGAAAAGAACAAAATACTATTATAATTAGATCAAATCCCAGGAGAGTTTTAATTAGCCAAGAACAACAAAAAATTGTTTTTGAATGGTTACCATCTGTGAGAGGAAAAGAGAGTTTTCTCAAGGAAGTAAAGATACCTAGGCATGATATTCACAAGTCTGAAAGGTTTTTCGCTTTCAATATTCACAAAAATACATTTACATTTCTTCTGTCTCTCAGAAATGCTGATAGAAACTTTGTGTAATTTCTGATTTTTTTATAGTAATTAGATACATTCATTCAGTAGCTGAACTTTTCATTTTTACAGACATTTTTATGTCATGAAGTAAAAAGGAAGAAAATTAATTTGACAGGTTTTTCTCATATATTTTCTGGGGAATCCAGAGATCTTATGGAATAGCTATTTTTTTTTTCTCACTCTCCTAGCCAGATAAGGTTCTTAATGTCCTACAAGGTAGCAAAAGACCTGTCTATACCTAAAAGTCTTTCAGAAAGTAACATCCAGTTTATGAATTCCACAGCATTCAGTGTCACTCCTCACTACTGTTCTTAAAGGTCCAGTGTAGGGTGCAGATGAGGTCAGGGACTGTCTTCTTCCCAGAAATGTAAATGGACATTAAAAGTGTTTTTTCTAAAGACATCAGAAGGGGTGGTGTATTTGATGCAATCTGATTTTCAGCAGATATAACTGTTGATTTCTTTCCATTACATGCTGCCTATAGAAAGAGGAAGATTTTTTTTAGTAGCAATCTCTTTTCCAGAGCTGACTCACACCGACACAACAGTCAATTCATATGTTGGGTGGTTTTCCACTCACACACCTGAACAAATCACTTCCTTATCTCATAGGGTGTAGTGTTCTAGTCTGTAGTCTTTCTTACATTGTTAAATATATTGTTAACAGAAAAACAGATTGAGTTTTGTACAAAAGAGTAACTCTGGAGTAAATGAAATGCAATCACTACATTTTGGGGATCCTGCAGTAGTGATCTAACACTTCAAGTGGTGTATTTCTAATTGTAATTAATTTTATTTTTCTGAATAACTGATATTACAAGTAATAAAAACCAGTAAATATTTTTTTCATGTACAGATCATTAAATGAAAGGAAATATTTAAATTATTTTCTAAAATACATGTTTACATGTGCTAAACTTTGTCTTATTTGATTTCTCCTTTAAAAGATAAACCATTGTAAAACAAGCCCCAAAAGCCAGCAGCTTAATTTAATGTACAACAGCATTACTCTCCTCTGCAAGGGAAAGAGAGCAGCAGCTAAATTTAATTCTGATGTATCCAGTACTTACCCTTTTGACCATTAGTTCCAAATCCATTTCTCTGTATGAATTAGAAGGGGAAGGAAGGGGTAGGTAGAAGAGGGTGGGAGAGGGAGATGAATGGAAAAGTGAATATGACATGCTAGTTTTCCTCTTAAAAGAAATTTCAGACTGAAAAATGGAAAAACTTCCAAAATTATTTGATGGCTAGAATTAAGTAAAAAAAAAACAAACCACCAAACAAGTTTTTCTTTATGCTACTAGACACAGCCCTGCTGCTTTTATCGTGGTTTTGGTTACGGGGGCAGATTCTCTGGCATGACAGCTCAGTGAAGAAAGTTTTGCCAGAGCTGATGGGCCAGGCCAAACCACAACTTGAGACATCTCAGGAAGACTCAGAGATGGTATCTGTGACTCTGTGTGTCCATCCTTGTGGAGCTCTGGGGAGGACAAAGAGGAGTGGCTGGGACAGGGTGTGCCTTGCCCGACCCCGCTGCCTGTGGAATGTTGGAGCCAGGCAAAATTTTTTAGGAGGAGCTCTGCTCCTTCCCATAAAAGAGATAAACAGTGTACACTGATCCAAAAGCCTGATCTCCTTTTAACTCAAAAAAACAGGCCAAAAAATCCTCAACCCCACACAGGTTATTTTCCTAGTGGGTGTGGTTTGAGTGCACCACATATATATGGAATTGTAAATGCAAAAGTATACCATTTTTTAAAATGGAAAATTATTTAACAAAAGTTTAAATAAGAAAAAAAAAATATTCCTAGGTGTGTTCATTGTCCTATGTATGTAGGGTGGTGATATTAGATAATAAATTGTAAACCACCAAAGTCTATATCTAAAAAATGTGTATATGAAGTAGCGCCAAGTTAATGCTCTTCTAAAAGGAAGACTACATTTTTTTCCCAGCTTTTAAATGCTTTACATTCCACCTCCTGATTTTGCAATCACATCAGTTTTGTCAGTACTTTCTGTGTTTTAAATTTCCTGGTGTTTTTAAGGGAGTTGAAGGTCTGAAAGGTGAAATAGCTGTAACAGATTTTATAGAAGAAACGTGTCAGTTATTTCTGTCAATGATATGTGTCCTTTGTGTATTACAGTGGAAGATGATTCACAGTCCTTTTCTGTGGATATCTAAGGGTAAATCCAGACTATAACCAAACATGTAATAGAACTAAACCTTAGAGATTTTTGTTCAATTTTAAAAACAAGTGCTATAAAGAGATAAAATAAGAACAGATCATTTTCAGTTCTCAACAAAAGTATACCAAACATTGCATTAGGCAAGTTCTTTGCTTCATTAAATCTCAGTGTTTAAGAAAAAGAATGTTGTCTTCGTTCATGTATAGGGTTTGAAATACTTGTAAATTACAGAAGCACTAAACTGATTTTCTTTCCATAATACAAGACTGTTTTGCGTCTCAGTAGAGATTTATTTGCCAAAAAAAAGTACAATCCCAAAATGTATAGATTTCAATAAGTCCAAACATTTTATCAATGAAGAATAAAACCACCACAAATACTTGGAAGGTTTCAAGAAAATGAAATAATACCATATGGATACTTCCATTGGAATTTTTTATTCAAAATGGATTAGATAACCCATGAAAACCTGATATTGTAGAGAAAAATGGAAGTAAAACCACAGGAATGGCCACTAGAGCAATGTGAGGTCTCCCAGATTTCAAGATACGTGGTAATAAAGGGAGGAGGCTGCAAATTTTCAATACTTTTGGGTGACCTTCCAATCTTGCACAATGGCAATTTCTTGCAATATTTGAAAATTCAGAGTTTTCATGAGGCTTGATTTATATATTTTTATTACCATAAGTTTTGCACAGTCATATTATTGGCAAGTGATAAAGTAAATAAAAGCTATGTACAGGTTTTTCAACATATGGGAGTACACTTTTTTGGCCTTTCTGATTTGTTTGAGTAGCATTTGTAGGAAGCTATTTTGGGAATTTACTGGATTTAAATTATAGCAACTCTGCTAATTTGCTTTGTGTCTGAATGCATTACAGACATATTTTCCATGCTGGTTGCAGATAGTGAGTTAATGAAAGCAGATAGCCAAGCAGGGTAAAGAAAGTTTATAAGGAAAAGGTTTTTTGCCAACGGAATAATTATTCACTACTCAAAGTCTTACTTGAAATTTATAGGATACTATACTTCACTTTAACTAATACTGACATATCTGATACTTCCTTCATTGAAATACTTTGATGAATTAATATATGGGTTTAGATTTTTAAAAACTAAGGTGTAATACATGCACTCTTTAATGCATGTTCTACACCTTCAATGCATCTTTAAAACATGTGCATTTCTCCCCCGAAATTTTCATGTTCAACATCTCATTAACTGTCAGAACAACCTGTGATAGAATAAAAATTTTAGTTTTTCTGAATCAGGTGAAATGGGAATTATTTCTATACTAAGGCACATTGCTTAAGATAACATGTGAATCCCTTTGAGAATATCTAATTCATTGTGGTCTAAATAGATGTACTGAAACCACCATAATCTAATGTGACACAGATTGGAAGCTCCATCCATACAAGACATCTCTTATCACCTGAGTTTTTATGGTAGAAATCCCATTTTTTTATGACTAGAATAGCTAAAGCTTTCAGAAAGTGTGTAGTATCATTAATACCATGGTAATAATAAATCAGTGACATCGTCAGAGTGTTGATAATGAGCTGCTCAATATCTGTACCTGGTTGTACAGTTTATTAGGAGACTTTAAAAAATCTTAGTCTTTACTATATTTTGTTATTGTAGTATAGTATAATATAACTAAACTAATATGAAAGCCTAGAAGAATTTTGAAAATTCTTTGACATCTAGCAGTATAAATATACTTTCAGCTTCTAAAAAAATTGGAAAAAACCTCTCACCCTGAAACCAAAAATCCAAATCAATCCTTACACAGTCACCCATTTCCTCATAAATCTGTTTCCTAGGTAACAAGTAGATCATGATAGAACTAAATTACAATTTAGAAGGAAACAACAACCTTCAGCATCTCCATGTTGAAATTTCTGACAAAGGTTTCTGCACCACAGGTAGTACATTGCAATATGCACAGATCAGTGACACCTAAAATTACTGTCTTAAACCTCAATATTTCTTTTTGTTGTCCTTATTCATTTTGATTTAGATTATTTCTTTTTTAAATAATGAAACTTTTTTTTCCCAGTTATGGTGCAGTATGAAAAACACATTGAAGTTGTTTCCTATTACACTGAGTGCCACAGAGTTTCAAATTTAGGGAATGTGCCTTACTTGTTGATGGAAATTCCAGAATGACAATAGAAAGGAGAAGCGGAGGAATGGTTTCATGGATGGAAAAGGGAGTCATCATGGGACTCACCTCATCTACCTTTGACCTATAAAAATCATATGCCTGGGAATTACTTTCTTGTGAGATAAAAAAAAAAAAAAAAAAAAATAAAAAGGAAACTGGGGTGATCTCCATGAGATGCTTTACTGTAGAGGACTGAAAAGCAGCAAACTTCTACTGTAAGCACAGTCCCAGGTACACATCTCCCATGCAAGAAAAGAAGCCTAGGTACTAAAGTCTCCTGGAGAGCTATCAGTTCTGTAACCCAAAATATAAATTCATTATAACTCACTCTTGAAAGAAATTGAATGTTTGCAAAGTTTTTGAAAAGCTGAAAGATAGTTAATTCTCACAGATTGCTGGACACCTTCGTGCCTAAGCTCCTCATCTTTAAGTTCAGGATTCTTTTTTTAGTGAATAATCTGAAATTTGTAAAAAATAAAAAATAACCAACCAACAACCCCCCCAGCCCCACCACATAACAAAACAAACAAACCACCACCTCAACAACAACAATCCAGCAAAAAATCCCCCTGTACTGCAGGGGTCATTCATTTCAATAATATGAAGTGAAAACTATTGTTGCTGGTCAATAGTTTTTTGATTGCAGGGCTAGGAAATAGGGCTACTTGACTGTGCAACATAAATGATAGGTAAATCTGGTTCAATTTCAGACTAAGGCAATTTGGAGCAATACCACTCTCAGTTGTTTGGGTTCAGCTTCTACTGATTCCATTACAAATGGCACCTTAAACCTGGATGAATAGAGTAGTTGCGATCTAGTAGAAATGCATGTTTATAGTCACACATATTAAGAAGCAGCAGGAATAAGTATTATTTGTTCTTTCGAGAATTTGTGAGTAATAGTTTTATCAAGATTTAGTGCTTATAGTCCATCCTTAAACATACTGAGCATGCAGATTTTGAACTAGAAGATCACTTAAGTCAGTTTTAAAGTGCTGAAGCAAAAACGAGAGCTGAATACAGGTGAACAGCTAAAACACTCAGCGTTAACAAGTTGGCCTAACTGCACTTGTCAAAGCTGGGGCAGATACATATTTAGCAGGACAAGAGATGTGGTAAGAAACACCTGAGATACAATCCCAATGAAAAAAAAATCTGGCTTTGTTTTTAAAACCTGTGTATACTCAAAAGGGTAGTTTCTGTTTTCTAGCTTTTGATAGGGAAAATGGACGAAATCATGGCGTTTGTGTAACTGGATGATGTCTTTGCTCCCATAGTAAGGCTTTATCTTTTACAAAGTTTTGATGAGAGCTCTGTGATAATATTTGTATTCAAGGCAAAGCTGCCAGATTTTTTGGCTTTCCTTCCAGTTCCACTCAGGCACAAGTAATTTTGGCAGGTTGCCAGACATATTTTTGTTTTCATTCTCAGTCACTGAAAGCAGTTCTTGCAATCTCTGTTCTTCCTAATGTCATTTGTCCCATTAAAGGTGACTGCCATGAGTTCAGGTTGAATAATGCTATGCACAAGCGTTTCAGAAATAAAACGCAGATGGAAATGGACACCCCAAGTCTTGTGAGTGGCATCTACACTTGCATGTCTCCCCAGCTTTTCTGTTTGAACTGATGCTTTAACAAAAATCCAAAGGTAGCTTTTCTGTATTTTATTTTACCAGTATTACAACATTTACCAATTTACTTGCTTTGGATACCTGCCCTAAAAGTTCTGCCCAAAGTGCAGAGGGTGAGAAGCTGACCCCGTGGGATGAGCTGCAGGCTCACCTCACTGCGATCAAAGTCATCTCATCCCACACTGTGCCCACACTGTACATGAGTCCTTTGAGGCACAGTGAGCAAGCTTGGCAAGACTCCATTCTGTCTTTTTCTAAATGGGGTGGGTAGAAGGTCTGAAAAAAAAAATCTTTTCCTGATTCTATCTTGTACTGACCACTGGGTAACTGATTTCAGTGACCAGTAAGAACCTTCATCTGGGGGCTGATGGGTTCTCCTTTTCACTCTCCCCTGACAGAAACCCTTTTGAGAACTGTTTTCAGGATACTTGGAGACCTACCTTGGATACAGCTTCTTTTTGTTTATTTTCCTCTTTTGTTTAATCAGCTGACTGCCTCCTCCCTGCTCTACGGGTGTAAGAGATGTTGCTCCCTCCCTAAAAGAACACACCTCATGTGCAGGTGACAAAATGAAAAACCGCTTGACTTACAATACAAGATGGGGCCAGTACTGAAGAGCTTAACAACTTAAAGCACACTATTACAAATTTTTAAGGAGTTTCTAACTGCATTTTCAAGAAGATTATAATGAATAGACCTTGCCTGAATAATTAAATGCAATCTATTTTCATATTTTATATCTGTCATATGGTAGACCTAGTAATTAAATAATTGGAGCTGGAAATCTAGAGCTTTATTGCACCTAAAAAAAGATTTTAAAAAAGCAGAATTCAATAATAAAAGTGAAGTGAATTTCAAGAACTCTCTTTCAGACTCAAAGATTTCAACTTAACAAAGTGAGATGATTATGTAAAATTGTAATTCTGGACTGCTAAGATTTCTTCTACACTTGTCTGCTGTTTGATGTGTTACCACTCACAATATTCTCTGGCACATGCTACTCTTTGTGGTTTCACTATTGTTAAAATGACCAAAGCTCACAAAAAATTGCAGTCAGAATTAATAACAAAAACCCCATATATTCTTTTCGTGTTTATTTCAGCCAATAGAAGCAGGTAAGTATAATGGCAGTTTATGCACATTTAAAACTTTAGGTGAGAAGGTAGTTATTTGGGACTCTAAAATATTTAGCAAGGAATAATATAAAAAACTTATGCAATCATCTGTGAGTTTAAGGTCAGATTAACAACTTGGTGATAAAACTTTCTGTAACCCTTTTTTCTCCCTAAGAAATGTACTATATTTACAAGAGTGGAAGGATTATGTGTGGACACTAGAACTTGTCATAGAATATGACATAGGTGGAAAAACCTTAATGCCTTCTCATTGCTAAAGTTTGAATAACTTTACTACATAAGTAGGGCATGATATTTTTCCTTAATTTAATGACTTTTTTTCTTTAATCCAAGACACACAAAGTACTAGAAATGGTTTTATTTTCAAACTGTCAACACAATAAATACCTTCTCATCTCTTGTTTTCCTTTTTATTCTACATGTATACCACAGATCAAATACCATTTTATGAAAATACTTCTGTACAGAAGAACAAAATTTTAAAAAGAACACAGATATTTAGTTTGAAATAGCCCTTCATTCATATTTTTATGTGTATTTTGAACATCCCATCTAATTCCAGGGCTAACACACAGAGAATGAACAAATTTCATCAGATAAAATTACACTTTCATTGTCATGACTAAGTATTGCTAGAAATGTGTCCTGACCTTAACTAAGACGTCAACAATGTTTTTTGCTGATATTGTACTAGAAAAAAAATGTGTTTTTAAATACGAAAAAATACTCTTAGGTTTTGGAAATTGTCAGAAAATTGGAATTTTGAAAACAAATTTGTGCAAAATTTTTAATTAAAAATGTTTTTAGTTGTTGAGTTTGTCCCAATATAGTCCCTACAAAAATTTAACTCTAATTAAATTCCAAACTCCTCTTCCCTTTGGAGAACATTGAGCTAGACTTTCTGCAGATTAACAAAATGGTCCAGGCAGTTTCCACAACCTGACCCTTAGTGCAGTGTCATTTGTCAATATGAATCAGAAAGGTGCTTAGAAGATTTTCCATCTTTCAAGTCTTTTCTCTACCTTTTTCTCCTACAAGGTCATTCTAGCAGAAAATGTAATTGATTGATAATATCCCTTTTTGATTACCAAGTTGAAAGTGTGCCCTTAAGAATTTTACCATTACTTCATACTTTCCTTCCCCTCCAATCAGGTGCAGTAAACTGCATGCTTTGCAAGACAAAAAGAAATGGGTCAGTTATCCCCTCATTGATTTTCAAATAATTTTCAGCTTCAAATGTATTGAAAAGATAGAAAAAATGTGCTATATATCAAATTAGTCAGTAGATGACAAATCTTACCCCCCCAACCCCAGCCCATGTGCTACTTGCTGTGCAGATTGTGACTGAATAAACAGAGCCCTGTTGTAGACAGGAAAATCTATGAGGCTAGTTTTGTTGAATCATCACATCTTTTGTGCTCCTTCTGACTTTCCATACATGCCTTCTCCCTTCCTCTCTGTTAAATGATGAATTTCCCAAAGGCCAACTCCTCGTGAGGTTGTGTGGCCAAGTTACTGTGGGCTGTTGCAACAGCAGGAGTTTGAAGGGAGGGGCACTTCTCTCACCCCCTTCACAGTTATGTATTGAAATTTGTCACAGAATTAGCCAATTATTTCACATGTTCTCACATTCCTCTTCTTTTGAAGAGTTTCTTGATACCAAGTTTAGCAGTTTTGTCCTTAGCTGATGTGTGTGCAGCACACATTTTCTGTTCAGGTGTTAGAATTTTAAGAGCTCATTAGAGACCTTTTCCTAACACAGTGAATTTACATCTTGCCATTCACTTAAGTGAAGCACATGTGGCCGCTGATGATCCTGTGGTAGAATAATTATCCCATATTTAACAACTTATATAACCTTGCATTCAGTAATTCAAGGTAAGGCTATTTTTACACAATTCAGTATTTTGCTAGAGTTAGCACATTATGCAAAGTTATTCTAGTTAAAGAAGTGATAGAGCACCACAGGCCAGCTAAAATATACTAAAGAGAAAAAGGTGTTAAATGGGATCAGTGAAATGGTCTATCCACTCTTGTATTCTATTACAGCAGATATTCAGATCTAGTCTTAGAAAACCTGAAAAGAAACTTCACCCTCTGTTCCCCTCTCAAGAAGGCTTAGCTGGCTGCATAAGTAGTTCATTAATATTATTTTCCATTGGCTTGTTTTATGAGTATTTTTTAAACAGATTTTCGCCACCAAAATTGGCAGAAATTTCTCCTTGCAAACTCACAGTGTGATCTGATTCAATTACAGAGATATACTAGAGATTTTAGCAGGACTTCCACATAACTGTATTGACAAAATGTCCACAACAAACTGAAATAATTGCATTTGAAATTGCAAGAAAAAAAAAAACACCAAACTTTAGTAGCAATCCTGTTTAATATGTTTGAGAGTACAACTCGTGGAAAACCTGAACATGGAAGACATGACTGATCACTGCCTAGAGAAAATTATTCTGTCATAAGAGAAAAAACTTAATTAGGATGCAAAACCTTTTGGCATGTTCACAGAGAATCAAGGACAGGACTCTGGATCATCAGTGTACTGTGAAATCTCCCACACAGAATGTTTCATGTGCAGTCTTTTATTCTCCCCATTCCAATGTGTTTTCAAGGACTAAAACAATCTCTCAGTTTACTTAATTTTCATCTATTTGATAGCAAAACCCAAGAGACAAACTTAGCTTTTCCCCTGAGGATGTGACCTTACAATCTTCTCTGTGTTTACCATACATGTTCATCCTCAGTTATTCTGCCAAATTTAGAAGACAAATATATCTTTACAGAGGAAATTCTTTAATATGATGAGTTGAGAGAAGGAATATGACTTGCTAAATGCAGAAAAGGGTTTGAAAAAATGACAGAAATAGGATCTTGGCACTGTAAAAAAGGACAATGAGTAAAATGGCATCATAAAAATATTTAAATTAATAGAAATCTTTGATACTGGTTTCCAGTATACCCTTGACAAGGAAAGGTTCCTCGCAAGCACATTCTTGTGAAATACAGAATGAGGATTTAAACAGCTCCTCAGTGTCAGCAAGCCTGAAAATGGCAAGTAAAAAGTAGCATCAGGAAATATTTTACTTCCCTGTAGCTGTGGATAATTTTGTGTTGTAACATCATGTGGTTTGTTCCCTTTCACCCTCCCCGGGGTGGTGGTTTAGCCTGGGTTGTGTCCACCCATTGGGCTGTCAGTCTTCCCTGACACATACCTCTTATTCCCAAATGTTCTCTGTCAGTCTCCCCTGGTACCAGCCCCTGCCTGGACTGCCCCTTGGGGAATCCCCTTTTATTGGAGGCTCCTTGGTCTGTTTATATAAATCTCCTCACATTATCCTCCCCACTGGTTTGTGTTCTGTAAACCTTACCTTGTGTCCCTCCCTGGTCCCTTGACCCCAAACTGCACCCTGATTCTGTCCTTAAACCCACATTCCTGCCTTTGTTCTGGTCCTCACCTCTGCACTGCATTGGGGTTATGTTACAATTTATGTTGCTTTAATAAACGATCCTCAGGCTGCATGTGAAGCCCACTTCATTCCTTGATACACTGACCCTACAGCAACTGCTTGGGACTCTCAGAGCCCCGGGGTTGTGTCACTCCCCCAACAAGTGCCATCCCACCAGGCACAAAATGACACTTCTCCTGTCAGGGCTGCTCCAGGGTTTTCTGTGTCCCAAGGGCTGCATCTGCAGGCAGCTGGACAGCGTCCTCCCATGCCCAGCTCCAAGCTGTCTGCACAACTTCCTCACACCACCTCCCCTGGCACTGAGTGCCTCCCTGAGCACGGAGTCACAGCACAGAATTTCTCTTCTCCCTCAGATCAGGCCCATGGGGAGGCTGCCCACAGTGGTATAAATGTTGTGATGAATTTGTCGCACAATAAAAGCACTAACGAAGCTTGTGGTCTTATATACCCCTTCCTCTAGGTCAGATATGCATATGTTTAAAATAAAACTCTAGAAAGGAAAAACAGGAAGGTGGAAGGATATGGGATTTGAAGAATATAGCAATAATTTCAACTGCATGAAGGTTGGGTTATTTTTAAAGTACTTAATGTTTCAGTTCTCTTTTGGTTTCGTCTGTTTCAGTGTTTACTAATAGCTCAAACAAACACAGCTCCAGTGTAATTTAAAAGAAATCTGAACTTCATTCCATGGTGTATCTAAAATAAGGAGATGAAATGGAAAGCATGAGAAGTCAGGTTCTGTTCAGATGAAAACTAAAGTCCATTTACTTTATGAAGCTGAAAGAAACACTTGACTTCAGGTATTTTTTCCCTTACAGTCATGAGTGACCAAATTAAATTTTACTGATTTATCCTTTCAAGATATTTTCATACATAATAAATGCCTACATAAAGAAACTGCAATAAGAAAAAATCTTTAACTGCTGTTCTCTACGGCCGCAAATGCACAAAATATGAAAGTGAATAGTTTTTATTACAGTTTCAACTTTGAAAGTCCAGTGATGCTGTGAACTTGGTGATATAAATTAAGTCAGTGAATAAATAAAATATAAAGTCAGTGAAGTTGAAAAGTCAATTTTTCTTCTTGTATAAAGCAGCAGAGTTCTACAAAAAATTATCCAAGCTCTGTCAAATTGCACCATTCATATAGCAAGGTAACTCAGCAGAGCTGTGTGTGGCATCATTTTTCCCAGTCTACTTGCAAACTCATATTTTAACCTAGAGATATGTGAGTGTCTATACATGCAGCCAGTTGCTGATTTTTTGTGAGCTCATTTTATTGATGTTTTCACTTAAACCTGAAATTAAGTAAAGATTTTCGCTTGCTAAGATTATTATAAAAATGATCAGAAATCACAGTAATGCCTTATAATTTCCCTATTTCTGTCAGTAAAGGGCTATAGAAAAGAAAAAAAAAAAAAGCTTTGTACACCCTGGTTTTTGAGCAAGTCAGTACAGGTTTTTGATGCAGGCATTTTGAGAGGCTACATGGATCTTTGGGCCTCAGTTCCCACACCTGTCAAGCACTACTTTACCTAAATGTGTGAGCTTCCTTCAAAATCTTGTTGTATTTAAATACTTCACTGATGGAAGATATATGCATACCCTCTTTGTATTTTCTAATCCATGATTTTCCTACTTTAAAGAATGTTATTATGTTATTTTTGATATATTTTATTTAACTGATGTGGAAGGTGATCTCAGTGATCTCAGTGTATCTACCAACGCAATCTGTCAAGCTTCAGAGATTAGACTGCAGGGGCTGTTTTCAGAATTGCACTGGATCAATAGCACAAGATTGTTTAAGCACACTTGCCTTCTTCCCACCTGAAGCAAACGGTTTGATTATCTCTTCACAGAGATTATGACACAAGGTGCTGACTATGGTTTTAATTTTATTTGATTGATGGATTTAGATTTCAGCTGCACACTATCTAACTATGCTTATCCACCCACAGTTCAGTTGCCGCATTGATATGTCTTTTTTTTGTGTGTGTGTCTGTATGTCTCATCTGAAGAGTTGAGATGATATAGTGGAATAATAACTCTCCAGTTTAATATTCTGTTGAGCATCTCCAACTGCAGTTCAGCAAATGCAAAGCTGAGAAGTTTGCTCATTACATTTCTGAAAGCTGTTATCTTATTGGCCTTGGAATATGCTGAAAGAAAATAGAAGCCTCAGAAACCAAATGAAAGGCATTAAAAGTAAAAGCCCAGAAGCTCAGTTATTGAGCTGAAAGAAGTTACTTACATATGAAAGAAGCAAGAAAAATAAGCCATTTGCCCCAGGCCGCCTGATTTGTGAGGGCCTCATTACATTACAACAGATGTAGTCTGGAGCTGCTGGTATTTTTTTTTTTTCTTTTATCATAAGTTTGCAAAAATCATTCTGAGATTGTACATATTATGTCCCGTAGTAAGGCTCCCTACAAATGAAATCTACTTTCTTGCAGGGAAAAATAAAAAAGAAAGAATAAAGGAGACAAAACCCCCCTTGTACAATATCACAGTATGCCACAATGTAGTAAGATATTTATTTATCCACTATGTTTCTATTGTACAATACAATCAACAGAGTTGCAAAGGCTGTCTTCACTCTGCTAGTAAGATTCTTTTCCCACAAACATGGATAGAGATGCAGGCAATCCGAAAAGGCCTTGGAGATTTGTGATGTCCACCAGTTTTGCTCCCATTCTAATTCACCTTGCTGGGCTTTGGATGGTAGGATATAGGCAGCTGGATTGAAGGTGCCCAGTCTCACAGTTTTGGCAGACCAATGACTCCTTGTCATCCAGCCTTACATTAATTACCAAGTATAACTAAGCAATTATTTATATTCCCACACTCAGTGGTATCCAAAGAAGCTTAAATCCGCAATAATTCTTTTTATTGGGCAGCTATTTTATAGCCAAAAACCAGCAAGGAAGGGCCATCAGTTGGCTGAAATGCCACTATTCCCCATCCATCTGCATATTCCCATAATGCTCCTATCTGCTGGTGTGGACATGTGTTAAAGTCTTAGTTTTGTCCTGTTTGCCGTCATAAAGTAATACACAACTCCTACAGCAAATATATTGAATTTCTGCATTTTAAAATTCCTTTTTTTTCTTTAATTAATCATCACAAAAGGTCAAAAAGTATCTTAATTCTCTATTACATGCACAAAAAGTATTGCCTATTTTCTCCCTGTTCATTTGAGATCTAATAGCCTGTCTGCCCAAGCTGTGAAATGAAACCCTAGGTCTCCAATTAAGAGTCAATCACATAAATCTTGAGATAGAGAAGAAGCACAAACACTTTTTCAGAGTTTCAGTGTTACATTATGCCTTTAATTGTGATGACCTTTCTCCATGCACTGCTTTAATATTGAAATCATGGACTGGAATGAATGCTTTTTATCTTTAGATTAGGTTGGTGTAAGGCTGCTATTTGACTTGCTCTTTATGACAAATACCAAAAGTCAAATTCTGATCTCGTGTACAGTGGTGTAAATCTAAGGTCTCTCTATAGATTTTCATTTGGTATTAAACCACTAATTACTTCTGTATGAATCACCGGGCTCCTCTTTAAAACATGCATGCAGTGTGGATAACAGAAAGGAGGTTTTAATAAAATAAAAGCTTTATATAGGCAATAGTCCTTTCATCCTTAATTACCTATTAACCAGGAAAAATGTAATTAAGGGCTATTATTGAAAAAATACAACGTAATTTCAAAAGTTATGGAGGATAGATACTTTACCAGGATTATGTTAGTGATATAAACATAGACTACCTGGGTTAAATAAACATGTATGAAGTAAACATTGAAATAAACATTGGATGAAATAAGCATGACCATGTAACAGACATGGACGACTGACCCTGGAGAGGACAGGAGGCCAAGAGAGCTAATTTGTAATTAAAAGTCTTGTCCTGCAAGTTCAAGAGCTGTCCATCCCAGTAAGCAGGAAACTAAAATATCAGGAGGCCTGTGTGGATGAACATGGAGCTCCTGTCAAAACTGAAGCACAAAAAATATATAGAAATACAGAGTTCTTCTGAGCTTCCCAGGGGCAGGGATATGGAGCTACTGGAGAGAGAGGCCAGCAAAAAGTGACTAAGATGATTAAGGGACTGGAGCCTGTCTCATGTGGGGAAAGACTGAAGGGAGCAGGCTGCTCAGTGTGAAAAAAAGGCTCAGAGGGGAACCCAGCAATGTGTATAAATATCTGAAGGGAGGCAGTGAAGAAGACAGAGACGAGTTCTGGACAGGCTGCCTCAAGGACAAGAGACAATGAGCACAGATTGCAAAGCAGGAAGTTACATCTGAACATAATGAAACAGTTTCAGAATGTGACAGAGGGTGGCAGAGCAGTGGCACAAGTTGCCCAAGGAAGTTGTGAAGTCTTCATTCTTGGATATATTCCAAGGTGTCTGGAAAATCTGCTCTAGGTGCCTCTGCTTGAGCAGGTGGATTGGATCAGGTGACCTCCAGAGTCAACCTCAACAATCCCATGATTCTATTATATCAATAGAGAATCTAACCCATTAAATGTAAAACATTCAGCAATAAATCCATTATCAAATGTGAATACCAAGATATTCCTCAAATACCATGACTGAAAACAGTTGAGCAAGTTGTTCAGTTAAGATCTTGCCCAGACTCACTCTATCTAACTTCTAATTACATTTCTCTGAAAACTTGTGACAGCTGAGGGGTTTGGGATTTGGTTGGTTTGTTTGTTTGCTTTTTTCTGTCAGCACAACATCTGAACCAAAGAACTCTCACTAAGCAAAGTTTAAATTAGGGAGCCAAGGCTACAGGATTAAGAGGTACAGCCCATGTACACCTTGTGCAGAGCTCAACACATGAATCTGTGTTATCATTGCAGCAAATGGAGTGTGGAATTCTGCTTCTAGTATTAAGGATTTTATGTTGTGCCTTTGAAATATTTGCCTGGGTTAAAATTTGAGGCATTGCAAACATTTTAGGGTTAGTGTGAAAAGAATTCTTGGTATTTCAGAACAGAACAGCTTTTCTCCACACAGTTCCACACAAACTGTCATGTGACATGATAGACCACAGTAATGGGCTGTAGTAATCATGCAAATGAAAAGCTTTTCAAGGGGAAAAATATATGTGATTCTTAGAATGCGAGATGCAAAGTGTAAAGCAGAATAAATATACCTTGTGATGCGGAGTAGCAAATCTGTACCCAAAGGTATGCAGCACAAAGAATTAAGAAAAAAATCGTAATAATTCTAAAAAATAATTTAATTGAACCACTGAAGGAGGGTAGATCTTCAGAAGTCATTAGCCTAAATGAATCTTGTAAGGAACAGGATATTTGATAGTTAAGGTATTATTTTCAGTAACTTTCCTGGCACAAAATAAAGCAACAGGAATTGCTTATAATATTGAGTTGGCAGAAAAAAGATGTGTTCAAAGAAATTAAAGCATGACTTGATCTGAGAGTTTTTGAATGAAGTAATGTAAAACTCAAAAAATACAAAGTTCATGTGAATTCTAGACATTTAAAAATGAAAAAAAAGAAAAAATTCTAAAAGACAGAGATCAAAAATAGGTTTTTCATTTGACATTCATTGATTCTCATGTCTAATATCATTAGGTCAGATCAGAGGTCCCTGCCAGTGTATCAAACGCTTGCCATGGAACATTTTCATGGAGTGACATTTCCTGTGAAATATCTTCTCTCTTCCAACAGATATGTGTTTAGGGGATTCTGGAATGACAGTTCAATCTCAACTATTGTTTTTCTCATACTCATCTAATGATTCAATTTGTCCTTGAACACAATATTTACTTCTTTTTTTTTGCAATATTTGGTTTCTATGGATGTATTCTAACTTCTAAATAACAAAAAAGGTCAGAAACTTACACTTGAAGCCAAATATGGTTTGTTTGACATCCTCTTGGCCTCATGAGTAGCTTGACCACATCCTTACTATGCAACACAAATTGTTACTTTGTATCTTATGGACAAGTGGTCCCCCTGACAGTAGGAGAGCTATTCTTGCCTTGATTTGATCAAAATGTGTAAGGTAAGGTCTGGACTGTGGGATGCTAAAGAAGCTCAGTACTGTGGTGCTCTACAGATCCAGAGGATATTCCCTGCCTTCCCCCAGGTGTGATATGACAAGAAGGGTAGGCAATATGTTTCAAACCCCCCTGTGGGGATGGGGTACAGGGTGGGATACAGCCCATGTGAAAAATGTGATTCCCTGAACAGTGTGCAAGGATTGTCTGTGTGGAGCCCGGGACAAGCTGAAGCTGGAGAAGACCATCAAATACACTGTGCAAACAGCTTCATGTCTGTAACTGAGTTCATGATCTTATTCTAGTTTCATAGGCTGAGTCTATGCATTCAGTCAGTGGTGGCTGTATTTTAGATTTAAAAAGCCAGAAATATAAAGCATTCATCTTCTCTGCAACCTTCAAAAACCCTTCAAAACTGAACTTCCCACTCAGTATTTTCTAAGCCAAAACCCTTTAACTATTTAATATTTTGTCTGGTAATCTTATTTTTTTTTTCCACCTTTACATTTTTTCTTTTTCCTAAGGCTTTTTTTTTGAGATAGGGTGACCTTGTGGAAATCGAGTTTAAAAGGTTTTTCTTGTATGAGATGACACTGCTTGCTGCAAGCTTTGATTTTTGAAGAGACCAAAGATTTATGGCCTAGAGCCAATAAAGTATTTAAATATATCTTTAAGAATCTCATTATTCTTTTCAGATAATCTAGGCAAAGTTCTAATGAATGTAATCATATATCTAAGGGCAAACAAATACTTCAACTTTTTCTCGTTTCATCAAGCCCACAATAGCAACAGTACTGGAAGGAATAAGGAAAAAAAGATGACCTCTTCTAAGCATTTTTTATTAAAAAAAAACCCAAAAAACAACAACAACAACAAAAAAAAACACCAATCTTTTTTTGGTTTTGACATTTCATTTCCATATTCATTGTTTTCTCTTCTGTCGGGTCAATGATCTAATAATAATTAAAATCGAAGAAATGCCACCTGACTACAAAGCAAGGTGATATGGTTTGTAATTCTTTAATTGTCTGAAGGATACTTACTATAAGAATATTGAATATTCTTTAAGTTGATGAAGGACTTTTTTACATTGCTTTTTAAATAAACTGTATGGCTAGAATCAAACCGAATTCTGATTCATAATTTTCATGGCACAGACAGGGTTAGGTATCTCACACAAGTCATTGGCTACAGCAGCATCATTCCTCACCCCCAAATAAGACCAGCTTGTGCATCTGAGCTAGCACTTGTTAGCAGATCCACAGATGTGTTTATCTGCAGCCACCTCTGCAATTCCACTGCAGCACTATACCCATCTCCCAGCTGTGCTAATAGAGCTGTACCAAGTGCAGTTACACTCTCTAAGGTCAAAGCATAGGCTGTGCCCAAGGGAGACACTGAAGAAGAGGAAAACTGCTTGCAGTCACATTAAGCACATGGATTTTTCTATTGTATTTTGTAGCTATAGGTTGTCTGGAAAGTAGTCTGAAGCAATCTTGAACCACTGTTAGAGGATCACAGAGGAGTTTAGCAGTTAGCTTAGTTAGTTTGGTCTGAGAATAGTAACACTATTAGGACAGAGGGAGGAATTAAAAGGGAGCATAGACCTGGAGCTATTGACAACTGAATAGGGACATGAAGAAGACCTAGGGAGGCAGAGGGACTTTAGTTAGGCTGTATGAAGAAAGCTGGAAACAGTAGATGTAATCTGTGGTGGTATTAGAGTGTTCAATGTATTTTTAATACATATGAAGAAATAGATAGTATGCTTATCTTAAATTTCCTTTAAAGAGATTGTATAGCCTTTGTCTTTAAATGTCATATGGAGATACAGAAGAGAATAGGATAGATAATCTCAGAAAAAAATAGCTAAAAACTCCATGGATTCAAGTGTTATAAATTTCACTTAAAATACAATGGAAAAAAAATAACAAAGCAATATAAGCTATTTGTTGTAGAATACCAGAAATCTCTTGCTGTGTCCCTACAAAGTTATCAAGCATGCATGCAACTGTCAAACTACTTTCATCTGGATATAATAGATATCATTACAGTTATCTGTGTAAATTAAGCCCTGCCAAAAATAAAATGCAACACTTCCAACCAAGGTCTTCCCGGACTGGAAGAGATGATCAAAAGGGACAAGCCTTTATGTTTTTATTCAGCTCTAAAATGTGATTTTTAAAAGGTGCTATATTAAGAGTTGTCATGTACCACCACAGCTGGATGCCCAATGATGACATAAGCAGCTTTCATACTGGAGAGGAATATGTCACATTGTTCATTGCTTGATCAGCATAGGGACTGGGAAGGGGAGTATTAACTTCCATAGATGTTTGTCTCAAAGTTCATTTTCTCTTATGCTTGGGAAACAGGCTGTATTTATAGCAGTGCTTGCAGTGGTATTGACTGTCTTCAGCTGGGACAGCATTAATAAGGGTGAGAAGGAAGTAAGGCAAGTTAATCAGAAGGAAAGTTTTCATGAGGTTCCCAGAAACTTATGGAATTTTGATCTTCCTGAGCAAAGCCCACCCAGCATATTATAGGCTAGTCCAGTCCTAAATAGAAGAAGAAGAAAAGAAGATTTGATAGCTGATGAAAAATAGATATTTAGTTTCCAATCCAAACTGCACAAAAAGCACAAGCTCATAGCAAAGTTCCTGCGGAAGGCTTTACTAAGTACTTAAAAAAATCCCATTCAGTTAAATATAGGGGCACCATACCTTTTAACAGAAAGATTAAAAAGGTCCTGTTGCATTTATATTCCTTTAGAGAACTCTCAGCATTTCTGCATGATCAGCCCTTTTTTCCCATCCTTGTTCCACGTCTGTAGCATTAATCTTCTTGGAGTAACTGCTCACTGCTAAATATATCCATCACTAAAAGATAATTGTAATATATGACAAATACACCTTGAGAAGAATTCATTATAGGCACCAATCTGACACCACAGGATAGTGATGTGTTAGCAGTATTTCTGCTCCCCAAACAGGTTGTGAAATCAGACTTCAAGATAATTGTACATCTTATCTAAAATTCTCCCACCTAAATTGATACTTTATAGATGACTACTGAACTGTTCCTCAAAGCCACAAAGCTAAATTAACCTCAAGTGCAAGAGAGGTTTAGTGGCTCTGCATCAGAGGTTGACATAAACAGAGAAGTTTAAAATCTCTTTTAGCTCTGAATTTTTTCATCTTAATTATTTTTTCCTATCAAAGTAAGCATAAAGTTCAGAAACAATACACCACAGACTCAGAAGGTATGTCATCCTGCCACCTCTGTTTTCCTCATTGCCATTTTGCATGAGAGAAAGCAGAAGTGTATTTTTCTAGGTCCCACAGTTCACAGGGTTATTATAACCCCCTCATTAAACATTCTCTCTCACAGTTATCACGGGAAAACTAAAGTCCACTTATGCTGACTTTCAGTGACAGAAACTTCTCATCTTTCTGGAGCTAACTGTGTTAACCTCAAATGGGGGCAATTTTATGTGAGTACTGAATCCCACTAACACTGCAAAAATTTTTGAAGAAATGATTAGATATTATTTTAAAAATTTTGTTCTTTTAAATTTTTTTTTATTTTTTTATTTAAGATCTGGTTCCTGTCTCAGTTAGACCTTCAAATTGAGATGTTTTTTAGTTAAAATAGAAAATAATTCATATGTAGGAAACAATATAACTGTTGAAGTAATTTTTATGGGCATTCCTTACTACAGGAATGGAGATTTCTTCATATAAATTGTGTCTTTTCTTTTAAATTATCATTCAACTATAGCAAGGAGATTTGTTAATCTGAAATGTTTCTTTATAGTCCAACTTAATGAGCATCTGACATAAGTATCAGTTGTGTCAGAATGCAATGGAGTGGGTTTTTTGCTGAAAAAGGTATGGGCTCTAACATTAATTCAATAGCAGGTTATGACAAGGAACTTCTATCTCTACCTGAAGGTTTTTGCTTCTGTCATCATCAATTTACAGGACTCAGATGTGTGTTGTTAAAATCACACAAAATGTATCTTATTTCAAAGCTCTAAAACTTTTTATCACATTGTGTACTGACGTTTTGAGCAGTGACAAATTTTGGCTGTGCAGATGTTACCATTTTCAAAGTACAAGGTACTTGTAATCAATGCTACTTCCAGCCCAAATGTTGAAAGGTAAAAATCAATTGACACTTTTGTATATTTAGTTTCCCACGAGTACAGTTTTGTTCAGTATAGTTTGTGGTTCTGAAAGAAAACCTACACCACAGAGTCCCACACCATGGACGTGTTTAGAAAGCATGACTGCTGTGCCCCAGTCTTATACACTGACCTCCAAAGTGTCTCCTTACCACATTTCCTATTCCTCCCTCTATGAAATTAAATCACTGCTGATGGCAAAAGTAGTGCAGAGAACTTGGAAATATTGCCTTCGCTGCTTCTCAAAGGCCTTTAAGGCACCTTCATATTTCTCTGCAAGCATTTCTATGTTGCTACTCAAAGCATGTTTGTGGAGAACAGATTAAAAGAAGCTCTTATTCCCACTCTTGGTGGGAGATGACTGAAGAGGAATCAGCACCCTTGATTGTGCTGAATATCAGTATAAGAGAAGGAATTTGTCACATATGGGCCTTGAAGCTCAAAGTTGTTTTAATCCTTATTCTGGTTTGGAAGTAAAGTCACTGTTCTTCTGCCTTGAGCATAGAAAGTAACAGTGTTGAGGGAGGACTTTAGCACTTCATTCCAAAATGAACCCTGTCTAAGAACTGTTCAACAGATGTTATTTTCCTTGTAGTCTTTTCTCTGAAGCCTTGTTAACACAAGAGATTGAATTTGTACCTCAGGGACTCAAACTTTATTATGGAGCTGCAGGTCAACTTTTTACTTTGATCAAATAAAAAAATTACAAAACTGTACCCTAACTTATAGCTGTAAAGAGTAACATCAGAGAGGAAATCAGGCTGAAATTTTGGATCATCTTAATCAAGTTATACCCATATATGTTTTAGAGAGAGATCCTACTGTCCATTTACTGCACATGTATTACTGTTAACAGACACATATCACACTGTTCAAGGAAAAGTTAAAGGAAAAAGAAGAAACAAGAGTAGACATTAAATTAGTTTTTCTCAGAATATCACAACTGTAAGAGCTGATCATCTATCTCTACCCCCAAGCCTCAAAAAAAAAGATGAGTTCCATCGATTGAAATGTAAGATTCAAGCATATTTAACCATAGAGTTTCAAGGAAGCTTAATCCCAATCCTAGGATATTTGGTTTACAACTGCAGGAAAGAGTTTGTTTACTCAGTGCTGTTCTTTATTATCTGTGAGTTATGCTGTTCTCAATAGAAGCCCAGCTGATCCAGATAATATACTGATAAGGGAGTCAAAAATCCATCTATGCCTTTTAAAGCAATAAAAGTTTGTATCTGAATTTATGGTGCTTCCACTAGTACTTTTTACACTGCATGTACTTTTCTTTGAACACTTGCTTTACTTTCAACCCAAGCATGGACTTAAGAATAATTTTGGTCTCAGGGCTAAACAAAACATAGAAAGTGGAAATCAGATGGTACCATTTGGTTCAGAGACCATACAGTACTCTCAGGAACTGACAAAAAGAGTGCCTATTCTCTCTTTAAAGAATCTTATTGAAGAATCTAAAATATCTTAAGAAGGTAGAAACCAGATTTAAAATACTACCATTGTTTTGACTCATAGAAAGAGAAAAATACAATAATTCACTCTCTGGAGAACAATATGGAAATGTTTGTATACTGTGCAAAAAGAACTCTCATTTTCTATAGAAAATAAATCATTAAAAATTTGACCATCATAAACAGATAATGGATTTTTGCAGATACTCACCACATGTACATTTCTGAGGTTATAGAATGAATCCTTCACATCTGCTTTCCACACCATCATTAATAAAATACTCTTGGAAAGATTTCTTCTAAGAAGGATCAAAAGCAGAGGATAACACATGCAACAATCAAGAAAGCTCACTAAGCAAGATATCAGCCATTGCTAAAATGGAAAATGTGAAAATATTTTATCCAAAAAGTACCAGATCTGTTCTGTCAAAACTGGACACTGTTTCCAGACTGCTTCCCAGCCAGGAACATGGAAATCCACAGTGGCAATTGTCTTCTGCAGTAGGACTATGTATGTTATGTGAAGATTTAAGATATATCCTATTATGGTAAAAGATATGGATATGCCAGGCAGGTGCTTCCTAAATCATCCAAGTTCAACCCCATCAGTCATAACAAAGTTGAAATTGCTCATTAAAATGTACCCAAGTTTTCGACCTTGGTAAAGCCAATATCAGTCTGATTAATATTCCTATAGCTCCTTTTGTTAAATACTTCATGATTTATATAGAGTACACAATGGAAAATTATTTTGCCATTTGACATAACTCAGGCTATGTTAAACATAACATATTGTCTCCATTCAGCTTCCAGACACTGCAAGATCTCTTTGTGAATGGATTTAAACACCTGACTAAACCACAAAGTTAATCAAGCTCCACTAAATTTGCTACCAGTTCCATCCTTGGTGGCCACTCAGTTTTAATTTGGTACCAGTTGTCCTTTGCTTGTTTTTGCAACAATACACATCTTCTGAGTCTTGAAAAATAATTTCTCCAGATCCTGCCTGCAGCCGAGCCGTCTTGAATTCCTAAAGAGTAATTTACACTAGAGGACAAATGGGACACTTCCTTTATAACACAGAATCAAAGTGTCATTTCCCAGCTGAAAAGCAAATCTTATTTTAATGGTTCACTCTTGAATGTAGCGAGGAAACAGCTGAATAAATTCCCCCTGCAGACACCCACATTCAGCCCATCGCACACGCATGCTGGTGGTGTTCCCTGTCAGAACAAGCACATTCTTATCACTTAGCATCTGTTTCCTTTTTTCTCAGACTTGTTTACCAGCATTTTCATTGAGAAGCTTCCTTACAGAGGATATTTTTTTTAATTTTGTCATTCATTCACGATGGAGTTACACCTCCCAGCTGCAGCTATTTTAATAATGCTAAGAATTAGGTATATAATTTTTCTGTGTGACTCAGATCCTATCAGAGAGATAAAATGCAGAACCAAACTTAATCAAAGCTGTTCATAGTGACAGTCAATTTAAACTTTTTTTTTTTTTTTAATTATGGTGCTTCGTATTCTTTGGCAGTAAAAGGACAATGATAGAATTATTTTCTATTTGAGAAAAAAAATAAAGAGAATATCCTAATAAACAATAATCCACAATAATATTATTTGTTCTAACTAGTTAGAATTCAAGATTTTATTAAAACAAAAAGAAAAAGTTCAAATGGAAAATCTCAGAGTGGGTTTGTAAAGGTTGGAATGAAATTGCTATTTCTAGGAGTTTCCATGGAAACTACAGTACTAAGCAAACCTATGTACAAAAAGAAGAGATTTTTTTGTTATTGTTGCTAAGTGTTCTTGAGAAAATCCACACAAGCATCATTATCATATGTAGCCAAATCAAGAGGCATGCTACTTGAATAATGTATAGCATACAAGTGTAGTGTTTACTTGCTGAATACTTTAAAAATGAAAGTTCAGGCATCTGTGTGACCTTAAGATTTGGACCTGTACAATTTTTAGATTTAGCATTGCATTGTTTAAAGTGAATCAACCTGGTTAACAAACAAAATTACTCTGAGCAAACCCAGCATGTTTCCAAATTTTAACATTCAATGCATACTTGATAATCACAGTAAAGTTTCTTAATTAGTTTTGATATGATCAGTTTGCTTTCAGTATTATTGAAAATGCCCTTCTATTTTTTAAGGGTTTGCTTATATCTGAGTGTAGGAAGTAACACCTTCTGTGGACAGTTTTATTACCTGAGAAGAGACAAAAGTATTTTCATAGTAACGGTGAAAAGTAGGACAGGTTTTGAAATAAAACCAGAAAGTTTTTGAATAAAGAAATAGATGCTGAGATTGCAAAATCTCTATGGTCAAAAACCAGTTTTGAACTGCATCACCAAATGAGCCTACATGGTTTCTGAAAATTCAGATTATTCCACAATCAAATCCTAAATGAGTGTTTTACATTGACAAGGAATATGTGAGCCTGTAAGAGGATTTATGTAAACAAGATCCAAAACAAAACAAAAGACCAGAGAAAACTGAACAATATCAGTTTATGCTAATTTAAGAATTCAATAGCTAGACTTTTAGGAAAAGAAAATATTACAAATTTTACACTTAATTCTCTTATGAAATAAGAAAATAAAATTCATATCCACCTATTTTCCACCATTTTCAATGTTAGTGCTATTTAGAAATGACTTCATTTCATTGGAATAATGACAGAAATGTCTGTGAGTATGAAATAGCACCACAGTGTGTTGTGATTATTGATACAATATTCGAAACATATTGATTACAAGATTTTTTTTTCCTAAAGAAGTTATATACGGTAGTGAAGCTTTAAATATTTAATTAAAAGTCATGTATTAATAAAAAATGATTCAATAAGTCACCAAATGCAAAATTCTGCAATGATGTTTCTATAAATTATTTAGCAACTCCAAGAGTGTTGGCTTTAATAAATTAAATTCAAGGACATCTGGTCAACATACTTACAAAAAGTAAAAATGCAATTTTCTTTATCAGTGAAGCAGCCTGGGCTCTTATATTTCACCATGAGCAACTTGAAATTTGCTTGATAACTTCTTACTCAGACATTGTTTCTTTTCTATGAGACAAAATATATTGCATGAAGAGGAAATTAAGAAAAAGAACAAGAAAAAATTAAATCTATAGGCTAATGTCTATTATTTTAAATATTAAAAAACCCGATATATTAAAAACCTACAGGAAAAAAATATTAAAAAACTAGTTACTTAGCCAAAAGAAATAACTACCAACATTATTTCTGTCTTTCTGAAGTTATCTTGACTTTTTTTTTTTTTGTTTTTTTGTTTGGTTGGTTTTTTTCTGTCAACAGTCCTACTTAAAAATTGTGTAACTCTACAACACCTTGGGATTTGTATTTCTGAATTTTGCCAAGAGATTCCATTTCTATATAGCATACATTGGACTTTTGACATATAAATTCCTTTTAAATTAATTTCTATGATAAGTCTATTTTCAAAATGCCCATAAACATGCTCAACACAGTAGACTAAGTGGCTGCATGTATTAGTTATTTCTATTTTACCAGTGACTAGTTAAGCAAATGAATAAAGGTTTGCACATGTTTCAGAAAAGGAGAATTGGTTTGTTTAAAAATCCACAGACTGAGTAGCCATAGCGAGTCATTAAATGTAGATTTTGAATCTTCCTCTTCAGTCAATGAGTTAATTGTATCTAACTCTCAGAATGGAGAGCTCTGGTAATCTATACACTTTAAACTATTTTCTCAAGTATTGTTCATAAGTAGTAAGCAGGGAGAATAACTATTTAAGGTTATTCATATAAGGACAAAGATATTTTTCAGTAACAATGTTACATCTGAAAGTAAAAAACTTCCTGTTGTGTTTGGTATTCAAAAGCCCCTTCACAGTTTAACCACTGCCCTTCAATCAGTACCTCAATGGTTCTGATTCAATAGCCTTTGTATTCCAAATGTTCCTCTATGTACCTAGAGAGCTAAGAATTTACCATATCAGGATGGTTCCATGATGTAATCTCATCATTACATGATTAAATCCACATGTTCTGTGAGGACAAAAACATTTTCCACCCAAAACCAGTGATAAAACTACTTCACCAGGAGGAGGATTTTCTATACATTCTCTGTCTGTGCAAACCAAAGAAGGCTTATGGTCTTAGGTCCTTCAGGTTTTAAAGCACCCATCAGCATTTTCACCTGCTTATCCAGTATCTCATGAGTATTACAGGACAAAAAAAAAAAAATCTGGGACTTATTTCAATAATTTATTCCAGATTCTTGTGGTTTTAATTGACTTCGGGGTAGATTTTTGGGTCAATAATTTGCCTATAATGTCAGGCATCTGAGGACTAAGGCCCTGGGTCTGTATATTTGAATCATAGTGCATCTAAGAACAGTCACTGGTGCTTACTACAGAATAGGAAGGAAACTGGCTATTTTATCCTCAGGCAACCCGTGGAATGGATTGGGAATGGAATAGGACACATGTAAACCAGTCTGTGGCCACTTTCATTTTCTCACTGGAACAATGCAAGAACAGCCTTCACATTCCTTTAGCTTGGGAAGATCCTTAAACCTCTGATCTTCAATATCAGGGTGCAAAACCTGAGAAATGGATTTTAACAAGCCACTGTAAACAATTTGTCTACTTACTTCCTGCCCTTTCATTTTAGGAAGAACAAAAAGGAGCACAGGGACAAATTAGTTAAGTTTCTACTTCTAAAAGCAGTTTTTCTGATGGGATCTGGTCATTGCTTAATAATTCTGACTGATTTACCCATTACCTCATTAGAAATATTAGCTTTGTTTTGTTAACAATAAAAAAAGAAAAATACATTTTATGTAAATCACTGATCAACAAAGTTAGGTTTTCTTTTTGACCAGATAGGTTAAATATGAAATAATTTTCATTACATTTGAGTGAAAGCAACACTTGTTTTAAAGGAGAATGTAATACCATTTTTAAGTCAAACTTTTATATTAATTTACAGGCAAATTTCAAAACACAATTGATCTCTACTTAGCTGTAGTCTGGAATGTATAAAGAGGTTTGCATTTCTCTTTGGATCCATAAGAGGTCTCATAAAATATTGGCAGAGATAGTTTCATTCATACAATATTCTTAATTACTAGAAAAAAAGGAATTATGTGTTCCTAACTCTTATTAGGAACTGGCAATATTGCAAGCCATAGTTATGATAGGGGCAATCAAAGATAAAGTAGTTGGCTAATTGAAAGAAAATTTTTTGCTGTCTCCAAAATCAGTAAACTGGTGAGTCTGACCTGATTTTTTCATCTTGGCTCTCCAAGAAACATTCTGTTCTGGGTGAAAACTGGATTGGTCAATCTCTTCTGGCAAGAAAATTGGAAATGACTGAGCTGTAGAAAGAATCCTGGTCCCATTGAGATATACTCAGTTAGCATTTAAATCAGCTTGAATGAAATTACCATCCTATGTAGTTGTTATGGACCACATGAGCTTTGTTTAGTACTTTATAGCACTGTACAATCACCCGACCAACATTAATGAGATTCAAACTTGCTCCAGTGGCACATTTGGAGACCACGTAATTTTGACAGATCCAAAAGCAAAAAATCATGCTCCGTGTCTGACCTATTGCCTAAATTCTATTGTTCTAGGCATGAGTCTCCAATTCAATGAACAATTCTGTGTATTTAGAACAGTTTCAACACATGCACAGAGTCCAACACTATTGGGACAGACTCGTTTTGTGTGAACAATAGGATTTGTCTGCAGACACAACAGCCATTCATCCAGAGAATCATTAAATCACGAGACAGAACAGTAGTGTAGCACATTTTTGTAAAAGGTGGTGGCTTCCTACCAAAATCAGGAAGGGAGTGAATCTGGATTTGTAGCTGTGGTTTTCAAAATAATTTAGTGGGTGCTTCCTAATGGAGAAAGTCTGCCTGTGGAAAGCAAGTCATTAACAAAGAGAGCAATGGAACAGTCCATGGTGTAATCTGGCTTTTTTTCTCAGATACATTATGGTAATTTCGTACAGTGCACTTAGGATGCTGAATGGCAAAACTGAGCTGAAATATCCATGCACAGGGCTTAATAAGGAATGCACTGCAGGCTGACAAGGCAGATTATGACAACCATTACAAGAAGACAATGACGCCCAAGTCAAGAGCAGGTTTGCCAACACTACTCCAAATTTATGTTGTTAAGATGAGAACATTCAATAACATTATTGCTATTCAAGGCAGTTCTGTAGCAAACACTTTCCTTTTGCAAACTGAAAGTGGGTAAGGTCTCTTTAAAGCAGGGTATGGATAAAAAGGAAGCAGCTGTTACACTAATCCGAGGGTTCCACTTTAAGGAAACCAGAAAATGAAAACAGAAATGAAGGTCTGAATCTCTTATGTGTTGTTACCCACTATAACACAGATTAACACTCTAACACACGTTAGATGGAAATATGAGAAGTGCAAAGCTGCTAAAAGCCTTAATTTACAACTACTGATTTTCAGTAGTTACAATGGTTCATAACATTATACATTACTATACTATATACAAATATTATAAACATTTTTTAAAAGCTTAGCTTATTATCTGGGAGCTCATACAAAAATATTTAAACTTTGAAAAGCAACAATAAAAATAAAATGTTGTTTCATAATAAGAAAAAGAACATATATTAATAAAAATATGTTAAGGAAACAGTGGCCCATTGCACTTTACAAGGAAATATATCTAATTCTGAGGTCTGAGGATCAAAGAGAGAATTATGAAGTGAGAATCTAATTCAGGAAGAAGTTAGGATTTGCAGAAACATTTGTATATTCAAAGAGCTATTAAAGCTTCTTTGTAGAAGTAACAGATAATTATTCAAATACATCATAAGGCTGATTTAACCCAGTTTAACCAGAAAACAGTAAGTGAAAAAAGTCAGGGAGAGCTCCGAACCTTTTGATTTGTGTAGTGCCTTCCTCTGAACTTATGATCACTGAGAAATATCAGAACTGACAAACGATTTGCACTTTGATTGGAGATTATTTGTTAATAAATTTGGGAAAATCTGAAATGTTATGGAAAGCACACTTGAAAGGAGCAAAGTAAGGTAATTGATTTTTTCTAGGTGAATTTCATAGATAATGTAAATCACAGAAGAGTCATAATTCAAAAGATGAAACAATATCGGATATCGTGTTTTTATAAAATAGCAATATCCAGGAAAGTTTGCTCTCTTCAGCACGGTCCCCTGAACATAAATTATAATTTTCCTTTAATTATGAAATAAAAACTTTCTAAGTGAGAAAGTACAGCCATTAGTTTATTTTTACTTGCACATTAAAAGAGGATAAAAATTTTGCTGTATCTATTCTATTTCAGAGACCTCCTTTGAACAGTTTTCCTCTGGTTTTATTTTCATCTAACTCTAGTTATGTAGGCACACTTGAAAACTTGATCTTAACTCATGGCAATCAACTGGGGAGATTCTAACCTGCCCTGGAAGACACTGTTGTTTAGTTTATTTGAGAGAAAGAAGTGGAAGGCAAAGATCCTCTAGAGTATATGATGATTATATCTCTACTTAGAGGGTACTTATTATGCATTTTGACACTGATTAGATCATTTAATATCCCAGTTCTCAAGTTAAATAGTAAACCATCTCAGGAAAGAAACATTTTTTTAGAAATATAATTGGTATACTCTGGCAAAAGAAATGTAACAGATGATCATTTGCAAAAAAAACCCAACAAAAAAAACCCCAAAACCAAAACAGAATGAAATGTTCTTCACTAGTTAAAAGAAGCTCTCTCTTTCTAATTTTATCTTGAGTTTCTATTAATTTGATTTTAAAAATCCCCTGCTGTTACTACTCTTTCAGAACTTTATAGTTTGTTTTTTTTTGTTTTTTTTTCTCACAATGTTCAGGTAACTTAAAATCCACTTCCACTTCTTAGTAGAAGTACAGTTGCTTCCTTCCTTATTCCTGAAGTGTCTATTTTTGCACTTCCAGGAGGAGAATTAAACTTAATTGTTAAATCAAATTGAAAGCACATATCATAACATATTCAGAACAGAATGTGACAGCTTGAACCAAACTTATTAGTGTCTTATGCAAAAAAAGTGAGTATTTAACTTAGAGTGTGCAAAAGTTTTATACTATGTTTTGTTACTCTACAGAGCAAGCATGACTGAAATCCTAGGTTTGGGTCACAAGCAATGAGAAAAAAGTATCAAAATGTACTGGACAAGCCTTTACAGAAAGTCATCAGTTCTGAATAAATTCTTATTACTGGCATAAATTAAAGAATAAGTCAGAAGATTTTAAAAACATAGTCTCTTCAATATATCAATTGAAATAAATTGGTTATAACAATTAGCTACAAATAGCTAGTGTAAATTAAGGACTCCAGAGACATATCTGAAGCCCATTAAGTTTCTAATTTTTTTCATTGTACCTTGGGCAGTTTTGTAAGATGCCACCATTATTAGGCAGTTCAGAAACAATATAATGAATAGTTATGTGAGAAGCTAATAAGAAGGTGGTAAGGTTTCTCATTGATGAAACAAAAGGAGCTAGGAAATGCGATGTTGCCAAAAATTCCATAGTCTATGCTTCTTAAGCAACACATAGTTTTGCTGTAAACTGTTGTTATAGTATTTTATTTATAGTCAATCATCAGCTGGTTTTGGAGGCAAAAGCAGACAGTTCAGCTGGCTTCAGTGCAAATCATGTAGAAAAAGACAATTTCACTGGATTAAGGGGCAGAGCGTGAAATGTGTAGGAGTGAGGAAAGAAGGCTCTTGCCCTAATCTTTACCCAGATTTGTCACAAGTTTGATCCCAGATGTATCACCAAAGATTCCCAAACCTTTTGATGGGCATCTTTCTTTCTTTCCAAAAGCATTGATGTAAAGACATTTCATCTGCACTACATAACACTGGAGGTTTGCATTTCAATGATATTTTGACCTGAATTTGATTCATTAGGGGCCAAAAAAAAAAAAAAAAAGGCATTACTGTGCTGGTTTATGGCAAAGATATTACTCCTTGGATTTTACAACATGGTTCTGCCCTGTCACAGTCAGACTGGATTATTGTCTTTCTCCGTGATGCATTTGGAGTGTGAATTCCAGTGTAACTGGAAAATAACAAAGGAACTATTATTTCAGAACAATGCTGTTGTTGATCAGATTCATGCTATTATTTATATTATTATCATATCCTTGTAAACATCACCTTGGTCTTACTACTTTGTTTTTCCTGTAATTTTCCCACAGATTTGATAACAATAATAAGGGAGGGGGCGGGAGAGGGATGTTAAGACAGAATTAATTAGTCAAGTTCTTTTGTATAGTCATGTTGTGACTGGGCTTTCACAAAGATCTGACTGTTCACATTGATGAGGACTGCCTGGACTTTCAGAGATTTCAGGCACTTTAATTCAGTCTACCACATGAGTTTGCATCCTGGGTTAATGATGCATTTTTCAGTTTTATTTTTAATACTTTCCCACAAAGTCCATTAACCAAATGAAACAGTGAAACAGATAAGAAAATTGGTGATATGTGCATATATGTAGTCTGTAAAGATAATTTTAAGCCATTACCATTTCACTTATACCCAAAGGAAAGAATCATAGTACAGGACAGAATCATAGTAATACTTGTAATTTACTTTTATTGTTTCACAGCTCAGGGAGTAAGATTTCCTCTATTTTGTGAAGCTTCTGCAAATATTCTCCTTCACTAGATAAAAATAGATTAAGAAAACCTTGATCTCTCTCCTGGCTTGTTTTTAAGTTTTCAGCCTCCTTTTCCAGGTGATTTTCTAGATCTCAACAGGGAACCTCCAAAATATTGACTGGAAAATCTGTAATTAAATGTTTTCTGATAGAACAATTATTTTTTCTTAGACATCTAATTTTCAATTGAGTGCATTTCTTTTTCTTGCTCTCTAGATTATCCTTTGGGACTATTAGTCCAATTTAGAGATTGAAACCCCCACTCTTTAAGAAAAGGTTACCATTAAAGAAAGACAAATGCACAGATAATTTCCTTAGTTTTATTAATTTTCTCAGCCTTCAGAAGACTTTTTTTTTAGTCCAACCTAGTCACCAAAGTTATGGCTAAAGAAAATGGAAACATAAACAGATGTTTTAAAGAACAGATTGCCACATATGTATAAAAATGGGATGTGTGCTTTACTCAAGGTGTTGTTCTCAACTAACTGCAAATAAGGAAATTGATGTGTGAAAAGTTCTGTTTCAATTTATATTTTATTTGGAGAAAAACAGCATCAACAACAATGGTTTGACTTTCTAATGCTATATTTTGTAATTTTTAAAGCAAAAAATCTATGCTTTTCTGTTTCTGTTCTTAAGGAAAATAAAGAAAACAAAACCAAAAAAACCCCCCACAAACAAACAAAAACCAAACCCAAAAGAAAACAATCAAAAAACCAACAAAGACAAAACAAACAAACAAAAATCCCCCCTGGATTTATAGAAGGTTTTGTTTCTATTACAAGAAGGAAACATTTTTCGAAGTCTCAGGAATCCTCAAAGGAAGAGGAAAGAATCTCTTGCCAGAAGTGCCAGTCAGGGTACGGATGGGTTGGGGAGTGAGGGGTGGAATGCTGTCTGCATCAAGAAGCCTTTAACAGGTGTTAGGAGGCCCTGCAAGGGAAAGAGCACCAGCTGCTTTGCCAGCAGCAAGTAGATCTGATTTGTGTGTTGACCTTCCCACACGTGGCTCCCCAGGGAGGCTGCCCTGGCTCCCCACCCAGACTGCAGCCAGCACAATTCTCTCTTCCTGCCAGCAGCAGCAGTGCAGACACCCAAGGACTCCAGGATGGGGACACAGGAATTTTTCTGCTCATCCTCTCCTTTATCCCTCCATATCCCTCTCCCCCAGAACATGCTTATTGGCTGCCAACTTGCAAGGCAGACCTGCACTCAGACAAAATATTTTGATAAAAGTGTGGATAAACGTGATTTCAATACATCACCACTGCAGTATAGGGCATCCTTTATTTACAGTAAGAATTTCAGTGAGGTGGATAGAAAGTGGCAAGTAAATTTTTAGATTAATCTATTAGCTGCTAACCATTTTAGCAGAGTTTTTTTCCTATTTATAAAGATAGATAAAATCTTTAGAGTGTATCGAATGGATAGCTGTACCGATGTCCCCAGGGGATTGTTAGCCTTAAGACAGCACAAAGCACCACCACTGCTTAATTGGAACAGTATTAACAAACACTGAATTTAATTGGGAAGCATTGGCCTGGAGCAAAGAGGTTATCTAGTGTTTTCCCAGGTGTTTGAATCAGGGTTGTGGCATTGTGTTACAGAAATAAAAGATTCAAAGAGAAATGTAAGTTGTATAAAAATTTTATTCTTGGTTCAAACTAATGTATTCAGGTTTTTTTATTTTTTACTTCTTTGGGTATGGGGAGGCTGAAATGTATCTTTGGATGTTGTTGACTGGATGCATGTGTATACTTCATACTGTTATTCAGAATAGTCATTTAAATCAATTAGGGACCACCTTTCTAACTTTACTCTTGTGTATTCTTTCTTGCTTCATGGGTAAATTGAAATTTCAGGCATTAATTAAATATAGCCAATTAGTAGATAAGATAACTATTATCTCCCAACTGTGGCTATAGTAATATATTACTGGTTGGCTTTTAAATGGCAAAAGTGTGAATTTCAATGGCAGAATGGAGAATTCCTTCACTTTTTTATCTTATTTACTCATAAAATTAGAAGTGCAAACTTGTGCTGCAGTAAAATATGTAAAGTGAACTAATCTTGTCAGAACTAAATGGGAGTTCACAGTATAAAAGCTCAATACAATGGTCTTGTAGTGTCACTCTGAGAAATGGGAGAATTTCCTCCTGGAAGTCATGCACAGTCTTCAACAAGTTGCTAAGATTGTGTGTGTTACACACTGAAGTGCTTTACTCCTTTTATTTAAAATATCTGAATATCTAAGATAGCTTAGTCCCTAGGGCAAATAAAACAGTCTGTCCCTCTTTGCAAGAAGCTTATTTGGAGCTCAAAAACTTCTGTGACAAGTTTCCTGATGACATGATGTCTCTACCTGAGAAAGTCCAGTGCTTTTGTCTAGTAGATAAATATGATGAATATTGAGAGCTTCTGCAGTAGTGCTGGAGGAAGAAAGAGGAACAATGGTACGTTGGATATTGCCATGTAGCATCTCTCTCGTTCTATTTATAGAACTGATTTTCTATCAGTATTTTAGCAAGTGGACTAAAGGATTCAGATGCATGTTCCCCTCAGGTTATTTGCAAGTAGCTGATCCATGCTGCTGCAACTGAGCTCAAGAGCTGAGTTTTGGAGCTTGCTTTTCATTTCTCTCCCAACAATGTTCATGGAGCCTCACAAAATTGTTCCTGATTTGCATTACTATAACATAAATGAGAATTTCAAGTGCTCTGTGCTGTCTTTGCTGTATTTGCTGAGAACATAATTTCTTCTTTGCCAAAAAAAACCCCAGAAGAAACAATGGAATAGATTTTCAATTCAAAATGGTTTTTTGCTGATTTTTCTCTCCTTACTTCTCTCTAATTTGCATCCTCTGTCTGTCTCAGGGTGCTTACATAACTCACAGGATATATTGGAGGGATTTACAGTTTACTTAAAGATTACCATTTAAGCTGTTGCTTTCAAGTTTTATTAATAATGTATTATGTTTTCCATTTATGCTCTACGTTTTCTTTGTGGACCTTGCTGAAAGTACATTTGGAGGGGAGAAAAAAAGTTAAAATGTTAAAATAAAATGGAAAAAAAAAAATCGTTTGCAAGTGATGGTGTATATTACCAAAAAAAGTTATCCATTTGCAAGTTCTCATCTTATGTAAATTTAGTTATCTGCACCAGAAGAAGGTTTAGGCTAAACAAAATAATGACTGTAAAGTAAACATAGCTTGTCCTAAGTTAAAATACAGGAATTCTTCTTGTTGCCAGCAATTCTATGCTGCTCTGAACAACAAAGCAGAGGTAAGAAAATAAACACATATTCCTCATGTAATCAGATTTTTGGGTGAAAGACAAAGAATTTACAGCATTTCTACTTCAGTTCTAGCAAATAACCAACATACTTCAGTTTCTCAGTGCTCTACAGCGTGTTCACTCTTTGTGAGCACACAGTAAATGACTTCATTTTTATTTGTCCTTGGTGCTAAATCACAGAGAGGATTGCAAAGGTGCAGTGGGGGTGGGGGGCCAGTATCATCTTGTTAATGGAAAGAGCAAAGAGCTGCAGGCCAGTAAAGCCTCCTCTCTGCATGACTGGGGTCAAGTCACCTGCTGCCTTTTTCATCATCCTTTGACACAGCTCAGAAGAAGTAGACTAACAGCTGAATCTCACTGAAAATGCAAACCTATTTTTGAACAGAGCTTTAATAAGAAGCAAATAAAATTAACCAATCTTTTAGGAAGTTTCATTCCAGCTGCGTTTCATTTACACAAAGTAGGGGAATCCCAGATGATAAGACTGTCTGTCAAAATTAAAAAAAAAAAAAAAAAAAAAAAAGTGAATTTGATGCAATTCTTCAGTTCAGCTGACCTTTTAAAAGTCCAAATTCAGTTTACCTGAATTTCTAGTGGCCAATTTGGCTTAGTAAAAACAACAATTAAGTGTCTGTTAGGCTCCTATTTAGGGTAAAACATGTGTTGTGCTTTTCTGACATTGCCAAAGTACCATAATTATAACTGTGAAATTATTTTGACACTTTTAAAATATGAGGCATCTAGTTGGAAGCGAATTTATTAGCTGTGCTACATGAAGTGGGTTAAAAGGAAAAATATAGCTGATATTATAGATTTGTCAGGAGGGAAGAGTTAGGTGACATGGAGAGGATACAGCTACTGTTGGTCAACAGAGTAGAAAGCTTAAATACCAAGCATAATGGTTTGTTTAGATATTTTTGTTTGGCTGTTTTTTTGATTGATTGCCTGAATGCAGTGTACAGCCAAGGGCTGTGGGAGTTGTGTTAGCTGTGTCACACAGGGCTGGTGGGACTTGCAGCCTGGCCAAACCTCCCTGCCTGTGGCAGAGCCGTGCTGTGTGAGGAAATGCAGTTTGGTTTTCTTACAGCTGATCCAGACAGCCAGGGCACCCTGCCATGCTGCACTGCTAAATGGGAAGACCTCTGTGCTAAAACTGACAGGCATTTCCAGTTCTTCTACATGATTCTCCCCAGCCTCCTCCTCTCTCGTAAAACCCTTACAGATCTATGGATGAAGCATCAAGGATTCATTCTGTGCTCTTCATTCTAATCCTGCCACTGTGCTAATCAAGTCTGCATGTTTGATAGCATTTTTATTATTATTTAATTATCTACTATTTTTGTTCTGCTCATTGTTAGTGCCATCATCCCACCTCTACAGATAATTTAATTTACATCAGTTAATTTCAGGTGCACTTTTCACACAGCATAGAAAAATAGATGTCCAAAACTGCTTACAGTCTAGAGACAGAGAAAGAAAAAAATGACACCTATTTGTTGGTGGGTTTTTTTGGTGTTGTTTGTTTGGGTGTTGTTGTTGTTGGTTTGGTTTGGTTTGGTTTTGGTTTTTTGTTTTTGTTTGTTTGGGGTTTTTTTAAGTGAGTATGTAGCAGGGACCAGAAGAGATTAGATATGCAGAGAGAACCAGTTTGTACTGAGGAACATTAAAAAGAGAGTTGACATTTCAGGGTTGTTAAGTTTGGATTAATTCTCACCTGGTCTTCTGGACTGAATAATCTTTTTGTGTCTAGAGTCCATTAGGTGCACTCCTGGAGCACAGCTTCCAGTTCCTTTCAACTTCTTGTTCATGCACCCTAAGACTGTTTCACAATGTGAATCAAAGCAACAAAGAAAAAAATGAGGGACAGCATAGTCGGCAGGTTAAAATCAAAATTATAATGATCTGTACATTTAGAAAATAGAACAAAGAATTTAATTCTTTGTCTTAGACCCTCTAGAACTTTTTGACCAAGATTAATTTTGAGTCTAAATTGATTTAATACTAGTAAAAACATTCACACAAAAAAGCATACTTACTTAGCAGTGCAGCAAATATACTGAAAAGTACCCCAGCATATCAATTAAAGGCAGGGGAAAAGTGTTTCACATAATTTCCAGGGAAGAATATATGCACAATCAACCCTGGTTTCCACTGCTGCTAAACAGAATGGTCAACTGTTAAAAAAGTGAAAGAAACATCTCCAAAGATGTTGATTCTGGTTTGCATGCTCTGTGGCTTATTAAAGGACTTGAATTCTTATGAAAAATCATTTTTTGTTATATCATTTTATTTTCTTCTTTGCTGATGCTCATGCATATATAAATACATACCATATTTCTCTTTCACTGCTATGTTCTGAAAAGCTAGACAATTGTTTTCAGCATTTTCTTTGGATATCTGAAGTTTAAGTGTTTTGCTGTGGACCAACACTGCCCCACAAAATTCAATCACACTGCACTTGTTAAGAATTTTTGTATCAGTGTAAGTCTTTAATTTTAGCTAAAATTTTCTCCCAATAATGGCTTATAAAGCTTTATTCTATATGAATACACTCAAAATTTCACCAACAAAGATTAAGGAATCTGGTGAAAAAGAAGAACGAGAACTGAGAAAAATGCAGATTTCCCTGACATTAGGGAGCATCTCCAGATTCTACCAAGACTAGCAATAGCACATCAAAAATATTTTATGGAACTTTATCCAAAGCAGAAAAAAAATCCCTCCTAATTCCAGTGTTCTTGAATCTTTAAGTTTTTCTGTTGTTGTTGTTTTTTTGTTGTTTTGTTTTTTGTGGGGGTTTTGTTTGTTTGGTTGTTGGTGTTGTTGTTTTGTTTGTGGGGGTTTTTTTTGGGTTTTTTTGGTTTTTTTTTAATGTGTTGTACCAAAAGAACGTCATTGTCAGGCACATAGATTTATTTCACCAGTATAACAAACTGTGGGTATGTTATGTCTGTACCACAAGATTTTGGTCAGCTTCTAGTGAAGAAATATATTACTGTGAATTTTTGTCAGCAGGCAGAATCCGCTGCTTGGCTGGGGTCGGTAGGAGTAAAAGATTTAAATGAAGCAAGGAATTAAAATCAGGAGCAGGAGCACAGTTTAACTGATGGGACTTGTTAGAAAAAATATTTCTCAAATAATTTGTGTTCTATGGTTCTGAAATATGTGTCAACATAGGCATTTACATAAACACTCATTGACAATTAAAGGAAAGTTCTCTAAAATCACTGGCCCAATTTTACTGTCACTGTTAAAAAAATGAAAGCAGTTGAGGTGCTCTTCCCTTTTAACTTTGAGTTATAGCAAAAGGTGGATTTAGTTTTCCTAATCTAAACTAATATTGTGATGCCTTTATTCTACTTCAATCAAACTTCTTGTAAAACCCATAACTACAGAAAGTCTGAGGTAGGTAACAAAAGCAGTACAATCTGTAGTAAATCCTCTCCTTCTTAGCAATACTCTAAGCTCTGTCTATTGTAAAAATAAAAGTGTGAAACAGAATACACACACCATCTACAATACATCAAAAGTAAAGAAAGGAGCCCTTATCTACATTTCTGAGCAGGACTATCAGATAATAATCCTTGCTTCAAAAAGGAAAAGAAAACAAGAATGTGGTTCTTACATCTTAGGCAAACTGAAGGGGATCACAGTGTAACAAAACCTACAAAGAAAGTGTCTACCAGCAAATCCTGTACCCAGAGCCATTCCTTTCCTGCACTCTCAGGATGGCACAGTGACCTCCCACAGCAAGTCTGTTTCTGAATTTAGACAGACAAAGACCTGGGCCCAACCTTTGTAAAGGATTGCAATATTTGTTCTGTGCTGTCCTCAAAGGGCTCTTGGTTACTGCAGTTGTGAACATTTATGCTATATTAAACCATTTAGTACAAAATTATCTCAGATATAGCTTCACTGAAGTTAGTGAAAGCCAGAGAAAGAGCTATCTTTAGTGAAGAATAGTGAGTGAATTTGCAGACAAAACCTATGCCTAGAAGGAGCAAGGGCTGGGAGTATGTATCAGTCTCCAATAAAATGCATACTGAACATTCAGATCCCAAGATAAACCTCAGATGAAATTCAAGTATATCAGGCATGAAAATATGTAATTTGTTGTTTTTCCCTGCCTACATATCATATATTTATAAGTTCAGAGTGGGTTCCCATTCTACAGTAAAAAGAAAATCAAACATTTTAGTTGGTAGGTTAGAAATGAGTTATTGAATAAGGAAAATAACTGGAGTTTGAAAACTCTCAACTGATTTGACTCTTGGAGTGTAATTTTGGGGTTTGGTTTCCCCTCCTTCCAAAACATGTATATTCATTGATTCCAGTGATGTTAGCCTTGATTTACAGCAGCATAACTGGGAGGAGATCTATCTCCTGATGGAGCACTATCTCACATTTCTTCTATACACATGCATCATCAGCCTGGGACAGCTAATGACTACTGGGGATGATGATCAGTAAATTAAAAATTCTCTAATGAGGCTTTGATATGGTACAGTGTAATGGCTCCAAAGGAGACAATACGGTCTACTGGGTCATTGATTTGTTAGCTACAAATTCTCTTTGTGTGCCATAACATTAATCAGCTTTAATGGCTCCAATGGAGGCATATTAATTAATTGCAGCTCCATTAATAACTCCTTGATTATGTATTTACCTGACCTAGACTGTAGTGTGCATTTTAGAAAATCTTTAATTATGTTTTACACAATAGTGGCTCCAAGGGAGACTATAAATAGTGCATTGCAGGTACTCCTATTTCCAAACATTATTCCAAAGGCTATTTGATGAACATTTGGCTAATTTTAAGACAGATACACTGCTTTCATTAGTATAAATCAAATCCATATGGACAGGCAAGCAAGAACTGAGGGTAAAATACCTGGATTATCTGTAGCTTCAGTTCCTGGAAGTCTCATTTGTTTGCACAAAACAAACAGCATAGTGGGTATGTAGATGGCCCATGTGAGGCCTTTAGCTGACCAAAGGGAAGCATCCTCCCTCTGCCTTCATGAGCACTGAGGGCTCTGTTAACTCTAACAGCCTTCCAGAAAACTGCACTGTGCTGCCCAGCTCCAAACTGGGAAGGCTGAGGTCTGAGCTGGTGTGCACAGAGCTACCACACAGTGTAGAAAAGCCTTACTATCAGCAATTGCTGCTGAAAGGATTCTTGGAGGACACTCGTTTGGTTTTTCCCTCTTCATGGTCTCTCTTTAACAGAAGGAAATTCAAAGAACGACAAGGATTTTGAAGCAAATTATTTCAAAGCTTAAAACATTATTGATCAGTACATAAATCTATTTATTATATTTATTATCATCATTTCAGTTTTGCACATTTGTGCTTGCAAAATTCCATGAAGGTTCAAAATTCCCTCAAGTTTAGATCTAAGTTCTTCCATTTTGTTTTTGCAAATTTCACTTCCCATGACTTGTCTTGAATTTTTTGTCACTGCTAAAATTGCCTGCCTTTTTCCTTCATCTCTATCCAATTCTCACATATAAATCAATAAATAAAATAAAGGTTTCAGCAGTAAAGAAAAATAGAGATTGGATTTTTTTCAATATAATTTAGTATTGATTTTAATCTTGGAACTCCAAAAGTTTAATTCTTATTCCTGAACTCTCTCTCTTCCTCAAAGTATCTTTAGGACACTAAAGGAGTATTCCTTTTTTTTGTTTGTTTGTTTCTTTAACAGACATTGTCCACTCAATGCAACTATGGGAACAGAATATAAATTCCAGCATTATGCAAGAGAATATGAATAAAATCAAATTTGTTTATCCAAGAATGACCTTCAAAGACTAATGTTTTAACTCTCATCATTAAGATAACTGAGTTTATAAACAAAATCTTATATATAAACATTTACATTTCATCCACCTGGACTGTAATACAACATTTTGTGTGGTGGCATATGAGAAATAAAACAGAGGGAAAAAAAATGATGATGTGCGTGAATATTGTGGAGTGACTGTAACTTAGAGAAGGAAATGGCCAAGACTGATGGGAAAGATACTTGAAAGTTCCAAAGGAGATTACTTGTGAAGTTCCAGAATATCACTCAAAATTCACCTCATTTAATATCTTTAATGGGAAAAAAAAAAAGAGGAAACTGTAGGTGGCTCAGTTTAAAATAACACAAAACTGAGACATCATTGCAGAAATAGCAAAAGAATAGCAAGAAAATAGCATTCAGAACAAAATGGATGAACTTGAACTGGCAACTGGAATAATAACGAGAGTTTAATGTTCAAGTATATAAAATATGAGGAGGAAAAAATAAAAATACTTTGAAGCTAATAAAATACAAGCCATTATATTTTATTTTAACCATTATAAACTATAAAGTAACACATATGTGCCTAAGAAATACATAAGAGAAAAACCCCACTATGTGAACAAACTGACATAAAAAAAAATCCACAAATATATTTTGAAATTCAAATTAGGAGTTTCTAAATTTCTCTGCAACTAAATCCAAACAAAATCTTTCACTTCGAGGCAAGTAAATCCTATTGGATTTATCACAACCCTTTTGAGAAGGAAGAGAAAATTCAGTGCACAGATTGCAGCTTTCCTTGATAGCACAGAAGGGCCATGTTTCTGTTGTCTCTCACTTCATGAGTTTTTATGTGAAACAGCTACTTGAAAGCTAAATTCCCACATCCATCAGGCTTTAGAATCCCTGACTGTTTTACCTGTTCTTCATGAGAGGGGAAAAAAAAGCTTGGTGTCTTCAGCAACTTGCATTCCATATGGCACTAATATCTCCCTTTGTAGCATCATGACTAATTGGACAGTTAGAGAAGACACAAGTCAAATCGTCATGAAGTCTTCAGGATCTTGTCTTTTTTGTTAAACAAATATGAAAAATGACTGTAGATATGAACAGATATAAACATTTGTTGGTGTACATCTTTCAGCAACCGTGGCTTTTTGTGCCTCTGCAACACAGGATTTCTGAGAAATAATAGCTGTATTTGACAAACAGTGCCAGGCACTTCAGTAATCAGCACAAAACATGACTCCTGGCAGGAGTGTCAAAAATTTTATTACAAGCATTTTATTTGCCTTGCAGTTCCAGAAAAGCATATGTTGTGTTCAGGCAACAGGTTATAGCCTTTTATTGTGGTGGGGTTGTGGGGTTTTTTTTGTTTGTTTGTTTTTGGTTTTGTTTTGTTTTGTTTTTGTTTTTGTTTTTGTTTGTGGTGTTGTTGTTTTTGTTTGTTTGGTTTGTTTGTTTGGGGTTTTGTGTTTTTTTTGGTTTTGGTTTGGGTTTTTTTGGTTGGGTTTTTGTTTGTTTCTTTGTTTTTTTGTTTGTTTGGTTTGGTTTTGATTTTGTTTTGTTTTCTGTTTCCTAAGACCTCTTGTAAGGTTATTTCTTCTATTAAAAAAAGAAGGAAAAGGATGAACCAATACTGAATGAATGGGTTTACATTAGATTTTTATCAATGTTATTAAGATCAGTAAACGAACCTTGTTAGAGCAATCTCCCTCAGTACAGATTGCTTAAATATAAATCTAAACCAAGAATTTTACTATTCCAACCTGATAACTGAGGATGTTCTATGGAAAAGGTCACCAAATACATCACATTAATGAGTGGAAGGTGAAGAGTGACCTACAGATAGGAAAAATATGAGCTTGCTGTTGATCTTGTAAAAATATTTATTTATGATAATTTATGTGGACAGAAGATCTTTGCTATATTTTTAATTTCAGCTGAAATGAGTGATGTATCTCTCGATATATATCAGAGTGCTGCACTAACAGCCATATCTGATATTTAGTTTACTGAAAATGGGGTTTCTGAGCAGTGCAAGGTAGTCACTCATTTTCTTTTGCCTGCATTTTATAAAAGGGCACCATGTAAAAGCAAATTTAAGATAACTGTTTATCAAACCAAAGACCATTATATATTATATGCTTCTGCATCTACCTCTGCACACTTAGTCAAAGAAAACGAAAAGGTCATAAAAATTTGTGCAAAAATTAGGCCAAAACCAACAGAGTGGATGACACGAAAACATATAGAAGGACTCAAGCTTCATTAGTGAAGTAAGACCTCAGCAAAGCAGAAATGTACTATAATCCAAGAAGAAAAGAAAGGTTTGAAAACAAGGAAGCTTAAAAGGAGGACTTCTGATGAATTAGCTAAATCTTAGTCAATACAAGAAGTCAGGAATTAGTTAGAGTGAAGAAAATTTCATTTACAAGACAAAGGAATTAATTGTTTAGGAGTCTTTTTTATGGATATAACCTGAAAACTGTATTTACTTGGACTGTATTCAGTCCAACTGCTACAGTTCTATTTATGCAGCCTGTCAGTAGCATGGTAACTCAGGTAACCTGAATGATGAAGAAGTGTCAATCTGATGCTGTGGCCCAGAAGTTCAAAGCACAAATCTTGTATCAACACCAAATAATTTTCTCTCAATCTGGTTGTTTCATGTCAATCTTTAAGGGATTATAAATGTCCCATAGTCACAAAAGACAGGACTATGGTCATTCTTAGTTATGTCAATTGAATAAGAAACTGGAGGGTCTTTAAAGTCCTCAAGTGACTCCTTTCCTTTGGATCTTCCTGCTGCCAAGACCTGTTATCTGTACACTCAGCAGACACCATTGGGAACAAAGCTGAGCATGTGCTGCCCCACAGAGAGGAGTCACCAGCTTCAGGACAATGGAAGACATACCTTGAAAGTAATCAACAGCTTTGTGGGAGGAAAACCCCAATGCAATACCTTCATCTGATATGGAATTCAAGTTAAAAAGCAAGAAAAAGGTGTCCAGGAGAGTCAAAGTGGTCTGTGGAAATGCTGAGTGGCCAGGATTTTGAGGCATAAAGACAGTGCCTTCTAGCAAAGAGCTGGTCTGGGCCACAGAGTGGCTGACTGGAATCTAAAAGCTGCTCGAGGTTGGGCAGTGAGTTATACAATCTCCAACATATCATAACACGTCCCTCTAATGGTCTCTGTTTCACCTTTGACATCAGAAGGGATGAAATACTCTACACCTTGCATAAGGTGCCAGTGGCTCCCAAGGAAGAGCATCAGGATTGTTCCTGATGCTCTGGGCTGGACTCTCAGTTCTGCTCCCTCCACGTAGCTGGAAGATGTCTTTGGCCACTCTCTTTCTTCCTTTGGCAAGATTTGTGTCCCTTTGCCTCAAATGTGTTCTCTTTTGTTTCTGTTATGTATAATTTTAATCTAGCAAATCTTTCCTTTAGGGTCATACAGAGAGAATCCTAAATGTCTGTAAAGTTGATTTTGAGAGAGATATCTGTGCTCCAGGGCCTCAGCTCAGCTGTCACCTAGAGGGTGACTTTTCCCATTGTTGTTTTTTTACCAGACACATACTGGAAGGCAGCTTTGTCAACTTTTACTCTGTCATAATTTTCTATATTTCTAGTAGTCTCCTGCACTTTATTTCCAGCTGCATAGTGACCAACACCTTAATTGAAGTGAGCAGAGGAAATGTTGTTTGAATGAAATTGTCTTGTGAAAAACTTTAAAATAGTAGCAGCAATAAAGAGAACAATGATTTTCATCTCTACTTGATCCTGTTTTTGGCACTTTACCAATTTTAATCTCTTTTCCTATATGCTTGTGTTGTAGCTTCATCTGGTTGTTTTTAGCCTATTTACCCTTAGGAAATATTTCCTAATTAGTGCAGTAGTGAAAAAAATTGACCCAGCAAGTGCTAAAGCCTACCTTCGGATGGTTTCATAATTGATACAGAACTGTCGACACATATCATGCTTATATTGTTTTCTTCTGCTGTAAGGATTTACACTTCAGATACTTTCTGTTTCATAACAAGCCTCATAAACCCTTCAGGAACAGATTCAGTGCTTAGCTTACGCCAATACAAATTACGATGCCTTTCACTCACTCTCAAACTTCAAAAAAACCACGTAGACTAATAAGCAGATAGATAATTTTACCTATGACCCATAAAAATGAAATAAAAGCACCTCTTTAGAAATCCTAGAGATTACTAATACTCCTTTAAGCTCTATGTAATTTAGTAGGAGCCAAATACCAAAACACTCAATAAAGAGGTAAAACATTAAACACTGGGATCCTATGAATTTTCTTACATCTGCACTGCACACAGTCTAACACAGTGTGTTTATTCATGTAGAAAAGAGACAGTCCCAGACTCCCCATTTTTAATTTTCTCTCTTTTTTTTTTCTTCAAAAACTAGGCCTGCCTTTCTCAGAAGTGCTGCACTTTCATCTGTGTGTTTTCAGGGTGTTTGTGAGTAAATTCTCATATTCAGCTGTTGCATATCCATATTTTCCAGGGATGTTAAGAAGTTTAAATATATAAGTCATAATTTCTAGATGATCTTAAGTGCTGTAGCAGGGAAAACTTTAGAAAAAATTCTAAACACAGTATGATAGGGATATTGGGGCAAGTTTACTTAAAGAAAAAGAGGACAAAGGTTATAGAAATCAGAGACTGATTAAAAATAATAATAAAAAAAACATCTTTCATCAAACTATTTTCTCTCCAGCTCAGCTGGTGCAGTCCATTTTGTGCTATTGCAATGATATGTTTTAAGTACTCAAAGTGTTGTAGTCCTTTTCAGGTATGTTGTTGATATTCTTATGAACCCATTGGTAGGATAAACAGGAGGGATTTCAGGAATGTTTGCACTGCTCATTCCAGCCTTACAAGTAGATGCTATCAGAAACAGATGACAGGATTTACCAAGTTATGTAAGGGGCTAGGAATCTGGAAGTGTTCACTGTGACAGAAACTCAAAGTCCAAACCCAGGGCTCTCATATCAGGATGTTTCACTGTCTTCTGCAGCCTGTCAGCAGTGCTCTTAAATTCATATGGCTGATGTAACGATTTTAAATTAGGAAAAAAAAAAAAAGGCTAAAAAATGGAGCTCTCAGCAAAGCACACAGGATGATAGGAGGCAAAGCAAAGCTATTTGGAAGGTGCAGCATATACATGTGCACATGTATACATGCCACAAACCTATAGGCTGGGCTGAAGTCTTCTTTCTTTAACTATTTCCATTTACTGTGCTGGAATATGGTTTTGCAATTGCCCTGAATAGTTCTCAAAAAAAACCCCAAGCATTAAAAAATTATATTTGTAATTGGAGAGAGCTTTTTGGCACAAGCTTAATAGGACTGCCAAAGAGCAGAAGGAGAAATCACCCTAAGATCGTGAATGTTGTTTCCTGTTACAGGTCATCCCTAAATTTCCTCTCAGTGGCAGGGCAGAGCTGTGGTCACTCTTCCTGCTGTAAGGAGGATCTCCAGGTTGACTTTACACAGCTCAGCTCTGGGCTGGTTCAGGGTGCCCAAAAGAAGTGCAGTTGTCTACCACGTGTCCTCTGTGGCACAAAATGTAGGGGTGGCACATACTAGAACACAACACAAGAAGGTCACTGACTACCCACAGGAAACCCAGGGAGGCTCCGTAGGAGCCTTTTTGTCTGCTGCAAAAAGGACAAAAGAGCAAAAATAAAATTCTACTAACTAATAAAAATCTACTAATAAAATTCTACTCACTGCCTGTGTTGTTGCTCAGATGGACGTTTTACTCAAGGCTGCAACATGCTGCACAGAAGTTGCTGTCTCCCTACGGCAGAGCTGCACTCCTCCTCCCTTTGAAAAAAAGTGCCCTTTGCTCTATAAGGCTGCATTTTAATTTTTGTAGATGCTAAAATAGAAATATGAAGGGCTTATATAGAGGAGAAAACAGTAGTTTTATGATAATGATGTTGGTTCAGGTCTACAAATACCCTATACTTGTGAAGGAGATTTTGTTTTATCCAGCCTAATGAAAAAAGATGGAATCTTTACAGAACCTTGCAGACCAGGAATGGACTGCTCTGAAATCCCCACATTCCTCACATGTTAAAATTATCATTTTCCAATTTGTTCGGGGCAGAGGCAGTCACAGCAAGCAAGTCAGTAATCAAAAGCAGCTACTGCAAGTATAAAAGTGAATATTTCCATGTGACCCATATTCTTAAAAATTACTGTGATCTCATGAGATTAAAATTCTTGTTACTAAAGTAAATATGGAACTTCATGCAGTTGATAACTTCTGATTATGAGAATGTGAGTTTTTGTACCAAATGATCAAGATGTTTTTCTCTGTTATCTTTATGTCTGACGTTAGAACAAGGCAAGTTCCATGAAGAAGTAGGATATATATTTCAGTATTTTGAAAATATATCCTGTAGGCATGGCAAGTAAGATGGCTCTACACCATCACTTCAAGGATTCAGTGTCATATCCAACATTTACATCCTTTTGTGTTCATTTTTTTTTTCTTTTGTGTGCATATATATATATATATATATCCTTTATTGATGCAGTGTTAGATCACAAAAATGGCTGTTCTTTTTTGCCTGATAAGGCTGTGATTTATTGCTGAGGATCAAATATTTATTAATCATTTGAGCTCAGGATATGAAATAATTTTTCAAGTTGTCCAGCTGAGCCCATCCAGTTAAATATTTCCATCAATTGCAAGAGATGGTGTAAAGTTGGCCCTGAATGTCAATCTGTCTTCAGGAACAGTTGTAATTTCAGTCTCACCCCTGCATCAATGCTTAGACAGTGAGTTATGAATTTTCAGTCTCCTAGCAGAACAAGTCCTTCACAAGTTCACTTCTGATATCAGAAGTAAGATCAAGCAGTTTTCTTAGTTTGATAAAATGTCTCTAATTAAAAAAAAAAAAAAAAAATTGAAAAACCCAGATGTTTCTTCCTCAGATGGACCTCTTATATCATTTCTAGGATACCAAACATGTCTGATTTTACCTGTATTTCCCTTTAATTTTAAAGATATAACTTTTTCTTACTGGAAATGAATTTGTTTCTTCAGAGTGGGAAATCTTGCAGGCAAACTCATTCCCTTAATAATTCCCAAGGACCAAAGACAAAAGCCATTATCAAATGTGGTTTCTGAAGTGATAGTTTTAATGTTAAGAAATGCCATTAGTACCTATCTGATGCCATAAATATGAAACAATCCCTTAAGTACATTGCTTTAAACTGATTAAATTAAGAAAACAAAGATTTTCCTGAAGTATAAGATTCAGATTATGCTACTCCAAGGGCACATTCTAGTGACAAGCTCCTGATAAAGAAACAAAAATCATTTCCATAAAGCTTTTGGAGAAGTTCTAGACATGCTGTTCTAGACATTCCTAACATAAATCAAAATATTTAACTGTATTAAATATCTCTTTACTGAGGCTTGAATTTCCTAACAGTTTCAACTTCATTTTGCACAAGTGCATTGAAAGAATGACATTTATAATAAAAAAATTATGTTTTGATTTGAAAAGTATATGATAGTATATGAGGGACAAAAATTTCTTTGAACATCAAGTTACTTATTTTCAAATATATTTCCAGTTACTTTTTAGAAAAATGATCAATTGTCTGGTTGACATACATCAAAACCCCACAAGATAGAGTACTTTTAAACTTAAGCAAAGAAAATTAAATAGCCATTCGTAATGAAGTAGGAAAGTTACAGGATATTAGAGAGAAAATATCCTAGCTTTCGTCTTTTTTTTTTTTCTTTTTTTTTTCTGGTTGGTGGGGTTTTTATGTGGTGGGGGTTTTTTTGGTTTTGTTTTTTGGGGTTTTTTTTGTGTTTGTTTTTGTGTGTGTGTGTTTTGTTTTGTTGTTTTTTGGGGGCTTTTTTTTTTTTTAATCTCTGTCTTCTGGTTCAGAAAAAGATCCTCAACTAACAATAGACAATTTTTGGGGGGGTCATAGATTAGTAACCAACTTAATCTCTTGTTCATAATACTATGAACTGAGTAACAATCTTAAAATAATGGTTATCTGTCCAAAATAGTTCTATTTACTGGCACAATTTTGTATCTCGGAAAAGAAAAAAAAAATCAGATCTTTTTCAATCCTACTGTTGCAATCCCACACACCATTCTGTAGTCTGGGAGATTAGTTATATCTTCATAAAGAACAAAGAAAAAAAAAAAGAGGGGAGGAGAGGAGAGGAGAGGAGAGGAGAGGAGAGGAGAGGAGAGGAGAGGAGAGGAGAGGAGAGGAGAGGAGAGGAGAGGAGAGGAGAGGAGATTTCTCTTGGAAGGAACCTACAACAGTGATCTAGTCCAGCTGCCAGGTTTGACCAAAATAAGGGCGTTGTTCAGATGCCCCTTAAGCATTGACAGGCTTGTGGCACTGATCAGTTCTCTAGGAAGCCTGTTCCAGTGTTTGACCCTCTTGCTTCCTAATCTGCAGTTTAAACCTCTCTAGCACAGCTTTATTGCAAGTTTTTTTTTTAATTTAAAGAAACATAAACTAAGTTTGGTTTTCTCTGATCTGATTTTCTAGCTTTAAAAATATTAATAATGCATTTTACTATTGTTCTCATTATCATTTTCTGCTGCCTAGTTTGGCCTTGCTCTTTCCAACTTGAAAATGACTGCACTTATCCACATCAGCTAAAGATTGTACTCTGAGAATAAATGTTCTTTATGAATTTTGAAATCAGTCAGCAAAAAGAGATATTTGTGACTGTGCCATCATCACAGCTGATATGTGGTTGTTGTTAAGCACCCTTTTATTCTTTCAGAAAAGAGACCACTGCATTTCTGAAGAATGCCTGGCCTGTGTGAGCCAATTTCTCCAGTAAGTGATGTGCTGGCCAGCATTTGAAGCAGCTCAGGCACAATGCAAGAGCACTCCATCTGTAAAGGAACTTCCCAGCTGAGTCTGCCAGGGATATGGACCCCATCCAGGGATTTGCAGGCAGGGATTTGCTGTCATCTCTCCACCTGCCACCTGTGGTTACACTCCAGACAGTTGCCTCCTTTGCCCTCTTATCCGTCCTGGATTTCAGTTCTGAAAGTAGGCTGAACTGCCCTAGACAAACCCACAAAGCCTCTCCTCTAAATGTGAAGCGTGACTTGAGGTATCTTTTCACACCACATTCTTGGCACCTTCTCCTGTCTGTGTGGCTGCACATTCCTACACAGATAACTGCATCTTCCCTCTGCCTGTCTGAGAACAAGAGCTTGGCAATGTTTTAGCACACATGAGTGCTCTTCCTCCCAGTCCCACCTCTTGCAAAGTCTGATTGACACAGGCACCATCATGCTGTTATCCCACTGTATTAGTGGCCAATTAAGAGCTTCTCCAGCTCCCTGCAGTGACAGTCTCCTTCTGACCATGTAGGCAGAAGTAAATGCTCACAAGCCTCTCTAGGTTTTTGATACATGCAAGAAAAAGAATGGGAAGTTTTGGTACCAGAAGTCAATACCTATGCCAGGCATCCAAGCGCAGACCTGACAGGCTGAGCCTGTTTCTCTTGAGCCTGCACAGCAATATCAGGGCTTTATACTGGCTCATAAACCTGTAAAGGCAACGACTCAATTCTCATCTTTTTTATGGTTTGGGCTTTTGTTGGGTTAATGGATTATCTGATTTGAAAGAATTATGTTTTATGGCATTTATGCTTTTTTGGATTTAATAGATTTACCAAGTAATTGTCTTTCCTGGAGTCTGTGGGATTTTTTCCTGTGGAGATATCCTTCAATACATTTAATATTTTATTGTGTAGGTTGTTTGTATACCAGGCAAGTCTGGTTTATTTTCCTGAACAGATATGGAGCTGGGCAAAATTTAATAGTGTACCTTTGCTCTTCATAGCTACATCAATAATGACTTTTATGGATACTTTGATAACACTATATCACTTCACATACTTATAAAAGAGAAATCTTGATGGCATCAAATATTATTTACAGCTAACGTGTTTGCAGCATATTCAAGGCATTGCTTATTAGAGAAAAAAATCCTTCACTCTTTTCCCAAGTTTCCCAGGTGTGCAGACGGAAAAGACAAAAATAGAGGACTTTTGCCGTAATGGGATATTCTTGAGGTAATGTTTTTCAGTTCCCAAGACTGCTTGTGAGTCGGCACATTTCAGACTGTCAGGGGCTCTCAGTGTACAGGAGAAGTAAAAAGCTGTGGAAAAAAACCCACCAGAAAACCCCCAAAAGGCTGCTGTTGTTGACTTTGCTCTTAGCAGGGTGTCAGATTAGATGGTCTCAAGAGGTGCTTTCCATCCCCAGTGATTCTGTGACAGTAATTGTGCAGATCTGAAGTTCAGACTATACCTAAGTGCAGATTATTTTTCTCAATTTTTTTTTTTTTTTGTAGAAGGAACTGATTCTGTATTTAATGAAATTAATTCCCCTGTTTACTATATATTGCTTCTTATGCTTTCAAGAGGAAACTTGAATCCAAAGGTTTTTGTTTAAGAAAAGGAGGAGAAAACATAAGACATATGAAATTTAGCATCTATGGCATTTACCACTTCTGCAGCAACCCAGATCTAACTCTCCCTTGGAATTAGCACACCCCCAGCGTGATCTCTGTTTGAACACAGAGCAATGAAGATTGTTGTGATTTACATCTGACAGCCAGGATTGTTCCCCAAGGAGATCAGTCTGGAGTCAGTGTCTCTAAAGGATTGATGACCACTAAAGCAATGGCATTATTAAATTTAAACGGGAAAAAAGCCAATGTTTTACAAGTGACCATTTAATTTGGAAAGAAAGCAGCATTGAAACTCTCGCCCCTCTTCATCATGTAATTACACTTTAGACAAAAAGTTGGTTCCAGTTGCCTCATAAGGCTCCAACAAAAATAGTGTGCAGCCAGCCCAGGATATTTCTGTCAGCCTTTAAAAGCTCATTCAGCTCCATTGTAGGATTAGGAATGTTTTTGTGAACAACAGGGAAGTCTTGACCTAACTAAGGACTTAAAAATCAAATTAATCCTTCATTAAAACACAGACTCCTCGCCTTTTTCTAACAAGCATAGAATGCCAGGAAACAATTGACTACATGTAATTGAACCAAGTATTTTTGTCATTAACTTTTTAAATTGGTCCATAAACTAAATGTCTAATTTGTGGAACAACAGGATTTTCTAATCATGTTTATTTTGACATCTATGAACAACATTGGCTCTGATGAACTCAGATTGAGACAATAGAGACAGACAATAGAGGCAAATACCAATCTAGCATTTCCATAGTTCCTCTCCAATCAGAGAAATATCATAGATATAAATCAGAGAATTATCTGCTGGCATGTGAGGAGAGAGGAATAAAACAAGGTGCTATTGGTTTTATTTTTGCCTATTTTTCTTTTCAAATACTGCAGTACCATATTCCTACACAGAGAGAGATTGCTCATTAAAACAATACACACCAAATGAATAAACATAAAAACAAGGAGGGTTTTTTAGCAAACACCTTTGACTTTCTATTCCCCTAAACCCATATTTTAGAAATTGACATGATTTCACATGGAATGAGTGTTTTTCATGTATTTTTCAAAATATTTCCTAAATTTCTCTATCTTTAGAGGAAGAAAACACTGAAAGTAGGGCAATAAAACATACCACCAAATAAAACCCACTGTGGGCAAGTGGTGTTTAGAAAGCCATGATGAAGCAAGGGAACGCAGTTGACTGAAATGGCTGGAACCAGGAGAATGTCAGTAGCTATGGCCCTGACTCTTGTCAGCAGAAGTCAGCAAAGACATGAGTCAGGTGATGCACCAGATTTCACTATGAACACAAGGGTGTGCCTGTTTCTTTAGTGCCACGTTGTTCCTGAAGAACCTTCCCGGGGAGCTGCTACTCCCATCTCCCTACTGTAAGGGGACACACTGAAAAGTGAAAGAAAAGTAAAGAACACATCTGAGTCTTTGGGTATAATGGGATCAGACTATGCAATTTGGGAAGAAGCTTCTTGCTTCATTAGCTCTGATAGCTCCAGTAACAGATATTTACAGGTGATCTGAGGGAATCAAAGGAAAAATGGAGAATAAAAGAAAAAAACAATGTTATGCAAGGAAACAACTGTGGCTTTAGAAACTATTGATCTCAAGCTGAAAAATCTAAAAGTCAGAAATCAACTTAAACATCTTGGTTTAGAGTAAATTAAAAACAACAACAAAAAAAAGGTAATTTAAGATAGGATGCATTTAATCTGACTGCAGCTGTCTAGAATTTAGGCAGACTTAATTTCTGATCTAGGCTATAACACACTGAGAGATAAGCAATTTCAGAGTCATTAACTGACAAAATTATAGACATGGTTTAGGATAGAATGATTTTCTTCTGAATGCATTTACCTCTCATGGGTGCCTTTTAGAGAATCATAAACATCAGGCTTATACTGGACAGTCAACATTTCCACCAGAGAGATACTTCGTGTTACACACCCCAACAGGATTCCCAGACAATCAAGCAGGTTATTACAGTGTCACAATAATTTATACAGTGGAATAATGTCAAAACTGAGAATTGATCTTACCAGGTGAATCTAAGTACACACAGAGAAACTAGCATAAAGGAAATTAATTTTCATAGTCTCAATCAAACCTCACAAATGCTCTGAGTACATTAATCTGATCTTGTGAGTTATCAAGTCTCAACATTTTTTAGCCTATAAACAGATATAGCTGGTATTATTATGACAATTCCTAGTGAGGCTGTAATGCAGTTTTATCTACTCACAGTTTGATTCACAAATCTTTCCCTTAGAAATAAAATTTGGAAAGAAGTTATTTTTATTTAAATTGTTTTAGAGGTCTCCAATGTCAATTATTTTTAATTAAATTGAGTTAAAAGGAAAAATGTGACCTGCTTGATCATGCAAATTCTTGAAATTTAGACTCCTATTATCATTGTTTTCCAAAAAATAGCAATCTGAATTGCTCAGGAATTAAAATATCTATTTAGATTCAAGCTCAAAGTAATTTGTTTTACTTCCATAAAGGTATCATTCAGTCATTTGAAGAACAAAGAATCATTAAAGCTTTTTGAAACATCCAAATTTCTGCATGTTGGCAAAACATCTGGCAGTCAGTTGATTTTTGCATATTTAAGTCCAGTATGTCAGGGGCACGTGCAGCTCTTCCTTGTTGTGGGGGTAACAGAGGATTTTTTTGAAAAAGGCAGTTGACTCACAATCAAATGTTCAAGGTCAGTTAAAGACACTGAAATAAAATCATTACAGATAACATAGAGCTTTCAATGGTGAGGAACAGTATTGAATAGCTATGAAATGGAACAGATACCTTTCCATATCTGTAATAGGAACTTTAGTAAAGGTAATTGCTCAAATTGAAGGGATTGATGTGTTCTTTCTTGTATATATCATGTATTCCCAGCTGATCTTTACATTTTCATTCTGAAGTCCTGATATTAATGGGAGAAAAATGAGAGTGATTTTTGGCTTGGATACAGTTTCAAAACTTGCACACCAATATGCCCACACAAAACCAAGGGGATGTCTCGAAAGTTGTGAGCAGAGTGAAAGGGTGTGTAATGAAATGTGTTTGTGTCATTGTTGAGTGTCAAGGAAGACCTTTCTCCTCCAATTGGAAGTCCTGCAAGTGGGGAAAAACTCTCCTGAGAGCTGATGCCAGCAGAGCTGTGATAAATACCTCCCAGCCCCAGAGACTGAGCCCTGCTCCCTGCACCTGTGTGGTGCCAGAACCTCCAGGCAGGAGTAGGTGAAGAAAGGATTGAAAACTGACTGGAAGAACAGGAACCCTGAGAGGTGAGCTGCAGTATGTTGGTGGATGGTAAAACAGGGGTGGAACATTCTGATTTAAAGAGGGGAAACAGAGGAAAAGAGGCTGGAGAACTGAAACACATCACTGTGAAACAAGGGAGATAATTTTGCTTTTGTGGCTATATCTAAGCCATTTCAAGCCATTTTAATTTCTCAAAAGGGAAATGAAATAAATCTGTTATTAAATTTATATGAGAACCTAACAAGCTAGCAGAACACCCCCCAGTGATTTACATGAGATGGTCTTATTATCCATGGATCACTGACATGATGGAGCATAATGACATCTGAAAGAGTACTTGGAGACCACTATTTATTGTCAATGAGCAGTTAAGAAGCCCTTAGCTTTTTGGAGCCTCAGTTTATTGTGTCAGTCTGTGGAGAAACAGACACTAAAGGCAGCAATATCTCCATATGATGAAGCCAACTGGCATCCTAACAGCATGCCTGCTCATATTGTATTTGGAAGAGATTTTTATTCATGACTAGCTCTGTGTGAAATAATCTCATTTTTCATTATATTCCTGTGTGTCCATCTCCTGGGACTTTAATATATGGCTTTGAATTCAATGAGCTCTGCCCGTAGAACAACTAAGTTTTTAATTCACAAAACTTTTGCATATTTCACAAAAATAGACATGGCTGGACTGTAAGCACAGAAATGTTAACAAATGCTTTTTTGAGCTGCAGAATACCCATGAACAATCCAGCATTTTAAGCTCCCATGTTCACTAGAGTTAGGGAATTGCTGTCCCTAACTGGTAAGGGGAGGTGCTAGCCTCACTTGTCACCTGGTTGGATTTTCAAGAAATCACCTTCAGGCTTTGCTGATGTTGCCACTCATAGTGCTGATAACTCTTTGAAATTGACTGCAAAGTCGTTTCACTGTCATCTTTCTGTTCCTTTCCTGGAAATTTTCCTTTGTCATAAAACCAGGGAATTTGCCTTAAATCAGGCCAGGGATGTGATACCATCAAGTGGACAATATATTCCCTTGTATTTCCTTATTTTTCCCATGGCCAATTGTTGTGTTGCTTGATTTTTGAAGATTTTAAGCATTTTGAAGAAAAGAAAATTTGTATGTACAATGTCTTATGCTGTGAGATATACTGCTTCCTGACTGTGGTTGTTAAGTTATATCACAGTATATCATTAGAATAATAAAATCTGTCTTGCTGAAAGAGCTGCTGATTCAAACATCTACATCACCCAGATGTTGTGAAATCCTGCCTTGAAAATCCTGGCCTAAGATGTCAGATTCACCTTCTGTGGTTGCTGCCTCCCAGCCAGAGAAATAATCCTGGTGCACTGTTTATTTTCACTGTGTTTTCTCAGAGTTTTTAATAAAAGACAGAATCACAAATTGTAATTTCCTATGGGTCCTGATTCAAAGCCTTTGGGAGTAAATTCTGTCCTTTGATTTTGGTGGTCTGAGATAAACCCCAATATCTGGGGATTGTAGAGTTACTGTAATATCAGTTATAGCATATATCTCAGGAAACCATTCTCATTTTGGTATTAGTAACAGGTTTCATAGCAGTATATTAAATACAACTGCTTTGTACACCTTACTTTATTTATGTGATAATCATTACTGAATTATGTCAAAGGACAGTTATGAAACAAATAATATGATTCCTATAGTAAAAAAAAAAAAATAAATCCACAGATTCCATAGATTAAAATATTTCAAAGTGATTGTGAGAATCTTGTAAACATAGATGAAAAAAATCAGCTCTACCATAAAGAGGAAGATGTTTTCTTATGGGATAATTAAACAGCAATGACTTCCTGTCAAGATATCAACTATTTCTATTCAACCAATAAAACTGTGATTCTGCCTGCACTACTTATGTTTGTCATCTTTTATTAGGAAAAAGTTAATAAGCAAGAATCTTTGTGCTTCTTTTCCTCCAGTCCTCATTGTCTCAGTTTGAGCTATCCCACCTTTATGGATGATTGAACTCCAACTTTATTTATTTGAGGACCATGGAGATTAAAAAAAAATCTGTATAGAGATTATATAGAGATCAGATATCTAAGTGCAAAGTCATTGGGACTTGCAACTGTGAAACTGGTGAAACTATAAACTGGTAAAACTACTGTAAAGTGATAAGTTAACTGACATTCTCAAAATGGAGTACCTAGGCTTCAGCAAGAGGATTCACTGGATATCATAATTTTGTTTACTGAGATACATCAAATACAATTGTTTTATTGAAGCACTGGGCATTTTCATCATTTGCATTAAACTCTACCCCATCTTAACACACACTCAAGGAGCTCAGCACTACCTCCTCCATGGTCACATACCATCTGAATAACAGTGAGGAACAGGTGAGTCGTGAAAACCAACAGCGACTGCTTACATCAAACGGGCAAGCAGCAGTGCCAGTTCTAAACATGAGTCTGTTCAGCTGGAAGAGCTCTAAGGTCCTGCTTGTTGCTCCTAGTATCCATTTTCCAACAGGCTTTAACCAGTATGATCCCAATGGATCATTTCCCTTTGGAAATGTTTCCTAACCACCAAAGAGACAAATATCTGCTAGGCTGGTGAAGCACACCATGCATTCCTCAGTTATCAGGATGTGAATCACAACATTCCTGACACTGTTCTACTACTGCTGCTACTGCAGTTTTCCTTTACCTCCTTTGACCTTGGGAAAAGGAAAGTGGTGATGTTTCCCTTCTATATTTTGGTGTCCTGCAAACAAAGGTACTGGACAGGATTAGCAGAAGCTATGCTTGAAAAGAGGGCAATTACAACATTTTACATTCATATGTTTTAAACTTCTGGGCACAATATCAGGAAAATATCAGCTGCCCAAAAGTTCAGTTAATTTTTGCTTTGGGCAACAGCTCATAATTATTTTTGGAACCTGCATGCTTTACACTTGGCCAGTCCAACTGAATTTATTTCAGACACTCTTTATTGAGGAATGCCTGACCACTGCATTGCAAACCAGGGCATTAGCATAAGCTGTTTACAGTTATCCCTTAATGTCTGCAGAATAACACCCAGGAGTATAAGAATTTCCTTTGTATACATTCTTCGAAGTGCCAAGGTCTTTACAATTCTGCTTTTGAAGGACAGAAACAACAGAACCCTTTTCAGGCTGCTTGTTAAACACTTTTTTTTTTTTTTTTTAATATCTAAAGTAACTAGATGCTACTTTATTCCATGCAGTCTTGAACAGGTTATTTGCAAGATGGTGCAAGATACTCTTTATAGTTGCCTTATGTGATGGTAGTTTTACTTTTTGCACTGACCCAAATGTTTTTTTTTTCACTGGAAGCACCTAATCTTCAGTTCTCTGTGCTGTGCTTTCTGAGACTCTCTAATTTATTTGTTGTATAAGCTTCATGAAGCATTGCAACTCTCTGACACCTGTGAAACTGCCACATCTACTGCACATTTAGGGGTCAATTCTGTTTCTATCAAAGACTGCTTTTGGATTGAATTATTATGCCCAATACTCACTAACCATTCTCTTAATGCATCACTTAAACTCCCTCCAAACTGGCAAAGCTCCTTTCATTGCTTTAATCCTGTCACATATTCAGCAAATGTTTCATTTTCTTGATTTTATCTCTAAAAGGAGAAATGCTTTGTAGTCATAAGTGACTTTGGGGACAGGTAATTTTACAGAACTTCCACAGTCTCAGCGAATGTTTTGTCTTTTGCTTTAATATCATCTATAATGCTGTGCTACGGGAGATCATTTTGGTGACCACCACACTCAGCAAAACAGCCAACTTTTATATAATATTGAGATCATAAAATAGAGTTCAAGTCTTCCAGCATAAGTAGCAGAATCCTTCATCGAACTTTCAGGTAAACTATCCTGTTCAAACAACTCTACACTTTATTCTCTCCTAGACTCCATGGAAAAAAAAAAAGTCATTCTTAGCACAAATGTTGCAAGCTTCTGCACACCTGGACAAGCAGTTGCTGTTTCACTGTATTCAGTGAAATCACTGCAGGGTGATTACCTTCTCCCTGCTCATCTGGCTTTCACTTCCCAGTTACCAGAACCAAGAGAATTAAAAATTATGATCTAGAAAAGTGATGTGTTGCTGCTCTGAAAGACTTTTAAGGGTGTTGTAGGGGCAGGCACGGAATGCTACTCCATCAGGTAACACCTCAGTTCTAACCACTCTAGGCATGGCTCAGTCTTTAGTTACTTGATCACATCCAAGGCAAGTCTGGTGATGAACCCGGACTTGGGAATAAAGGGGGGTAGGGTGTTAGCTTTTACTCTTTCTGTGTGTATCCAGCATGGGGTTCAGGGCCTGAGATGCAGAGGCTCACAAGCAGCACTGTAGTGAGGAATGCTGTGCTCACACATACTACACACCACAAAGTAACTTTTCCAGTCAGGTGCAGGGATGGGCATTCACACTGAAGTACTGGGAAGGCTTCAGTCTGAGGGCCTGAAATACATCAGCTTACATTTTATTGAAAGTCCAGCTGACAAGTCATTTAAAATAATTTGCTATAAATATAACCACTTAACATGGACTTTAGACAACACTCAGGGCAGGATTCAGCATTTCACTGAGTAAAGCAGCTACCTTTAGTCAAATGCATGAATGAGATGGTAAAGTTCCCCTTATAACTGAAGAGTATTTGCCCAGCAGCATACTATGCTTTCTGTGTACCTGTGTGTTTAGGCAGTAAAGCTGACTTCTGGATATCTCCTTTTAAGTGAGGTCAATAGCTCTCTGTATTCCACCAACTGTATTAAACAAATCTTCAGTGTATAAAGTGAGACCTTCAGTACACATATCCTCAGAAAATCACAGTTTGGTGCCTTAACATGTGAGCTGAAACCATTTGTGACCACATGTGCAGTAACTCAGCTATTTCCGGCCTTAGCTTTTTTATACAATATCTTGAAAATCAGGATAATGTATCTCTTTTGTTTCTGAGGGCCATTGTGAAAATGAAGAATAATCAAACGTTATAGGGAGGCTCATTGGATCTGAGTATAAGAAGGAATTTAATAATTACCTCTTCAGCACAGTTTTTAATATGTATGGGGAATGACACAATGCAACAAGTAATAAAACACTTTAGTTCATACGAGTTTAATAAGGAAGAGACAGTATCAAAAAAAGTATATGATCAGATAGTTAATAATTTGGTCACAGTTCATGAATTTAGAGACAGACTGGGCAAGCAACCTTCACTGTGGCACATCCTAAGCCTCAATCTTGCTTTTTCACCCTTTGTAACGTTTTAAATGTACTTTTTTACATTATTTGCAGATCATTTACGAATACATAAAACTAGTTTTAGTTCCACATTTTTTCCTTGCAAAACCTATGCCAGTAGGTTTTCGTATATTTTTACTTCTTAATCCACTACCAAGATCAACAAACTGAAAATTGTTATATCTGCTTTTTTAAAACAATATTGATTTGATCTGAAAAATACATCAACTTCCTTATCTCCTATTACTGCCTGACATGAGCATTAAAATTAAGCTGAAAGCCCAACACAGGCATTACTAGCTGTCTTTATCTTTCCATCTTAAGCCTGCCATAAAGCAGGATCTACATCTGACAGAATTTAGAAATTTTAGAATATTACCCACATTATTTTTCTATATGAAATATAGTGACCATTGCCTTGGATTCTTGAGATAATGCCTTGTTTGTTTAATTAAAAGAATCCTGGAGAATTGCAGTACAAATATTGTTATTTACTTGAAGTTAAATCAGAAAGTCTTTAGAGGCCCATCAATGATTACCTACTTCCATAAATTTGGATATGAGGAGAGAAAAAAGCAATAAAAAATTAAAAAAAAAAAAAGGCAGCAAAATTGCACATTCTTTTCCCAGCTTCAATAAAATGAGGAAGAAAGGGCCAAAGGAAAAAAAAATCACCCACCAAACTGTATGGTTCCTACTGACATGCAGACCAGACATGAAAGTAACTCATATTTCATTAGGGATTAAGAATCATCTGAGAAATTTTTTAATAGGTTCACAGAATATTCTAGATAAAATGAACTAGTCTTGGAGGTGGGTTTTGATGGTATCCAGATTGGGGAATGTAACTGATTGCTGTGCCTGATGTTCCTTTGGCAGTTTGCAGGGTTTAAGGAATTTTGACATCTGATCTATGTAAGACTATTTGTGGCTGATGTTTTATTACCAGTTACCTGTGTCCTGTCTTAAAATCCACACATATTTCTGAAGCATATGCAATGTAATAGTATGCCAAATGAATTTTAGAAGACTTTACAGATTGATATGCACACCTGCTTTTTCATCCTGACCACTTAGAGAGTTAACATTTCTTATTCAGTTTCCTTAATCTCTTCCCGTGTTTGTTTCAAGACATGTTACATGCCTACCACCTTGTGAGTAACAAAACTGAAAATAGAGAAAATATCCCCAGCAACTGAGCAAAAAATTAAACATGTAACAGTGCCAGCTGTACATAATGTTAAAAGGAAAAAATATATAAAGAAATATGGTTTCATTCACAAAATGAAGCAATTATTTCAATGTGTGTGTAACTTATATAATGATTATATTTTCCATATTTGAAGATTATATTTTCTGAAGTTTCTCTGTCACCAAATTTGATTGAAAGTCAATAGACTCAAGAAAGTCCTGTAAATGCTCTTGTTTCTTCAGTCCCTAAAAAAATTAGTGGATAAATTAGTGTCTGCAGGATGTATAGTTCATGTGACCAGAAATGAAGTTCTTCTCTATAAGAGTCTTCAAATTTTCAACCCACTTGCAGGTGTATGGACGGGATTTAGGTTAAAATATCTCTCTGGATTCATACTGAAAAAACTTTACAGGGTAGGGCAATTACACTGTGTTTGTGACTAGTTTATTTCCTTTAACTCCTTAGAACCTCTCTTTACTACTATCTGTCCATGACTATTCATAAATGGTACTTTCCCACAGAGATCTGTAAGAATATGCTTTTAGTAAACTGAGAATAAATAAGGAAAATATGGCTTAAACCAACAATAATAAATAATTATAAGGATCAGGGATGTGTTCTTTTAAAATCTATTCTTATAAGTTACATTTCACAATGCCAGGTATTGACATCATGACCTAAACAAAAAAAATGGAATTCAGTCTTCCAAGGGCTGAATCCAGTCTAATCCAAATTGTGTAGGTCAGCCCCATCTGTACATTACATAAAGCTACAAGGAATTAATAATGCTGAACTGATTAATACTAGGTATTGTTTATACCAGATTGCTTCAGTCTGAATCTGTAGAATTTTTGGCAGAAATATTGTCTACATTGTTTCTTGATCCACTAATTACATATGTAGAATACCATGTGATATCAGATGGAAGGAACCAAAAACACTGAACTTTGAAGAGATAGAAGAGTTCTTATATGAGGGTTTGAGGGCATGAACACACTCCAATTATGGGAGGTTTCTGTAACCAGAATCCAAAAACTAGAGTCCAATCTTGCTCTGAAATTCAAAGATTGTGCCAGGTTTTATGTGAGGAGGTGGCAGGGTCAAGCAAGAGACAAGGAAACTCAGTTGAATGTCTTAGGAAGGCAGGCTGGCTGCAGTGAGATATCAAAATGTTCCATCCCAACCAATGCAGTTGCAGCACAAAGCTGACAGAGGTTGAGTTGGTTTTTACAAGGTGTGCTAATGAATACAGATGGGAAGCAATAATAACAATAACAATAATTTTGAGTCCTCCTGTGGTCTGTTTAGGCTCTTCCTGCAGTCACAGAGTCCTTACACCGAATGAGTATGAGAATTGAACACTTGATTTGCTGTATGTGTTCAGGGACTTTTCTATGACAGAAGGTCATCAGGGCTGGATTCAGACTGCAGCCTCTGCACTACCCAATCAAACGCTGGGTCATGAAGTGGTAGTCTGAACCCAGCTGCATAGATAGCTTTTTTATATAAAACAAAGTAGTCTGGATGCTCAGTACATCTGGAGAGCTCAGCAGAAACCAGACTGGACCTAGGGCAAACAGGAGTTTTAGCAAGTACCTCTCAGGTGCTGTAAGTGCTGGAGCAGACATTCTGTTCCTAGATGACACAGCTGAGGCTTTTCTAATTAGCCTGCCTCTAATCATTTCACTTTAGGACAATGAGGTGTCCTTCTCTGTTCTGTGTTCTGACCTCACGGTCAGCGCATTGCAAGACCCAGTTCAGGCCTCAGACTGAGAGGGGAATTGTATACTCTTACTTGAAGAGTGTTTTAAGGCAACGTACTGCCTAATTCAGGGTGTTGGTTGCTCTCCAACTCGCTCAGTTTTGTTCTTTCCCTACAGTGCTGAATATGATTCAAAATCCTGTATGCAGAGAGAAAATGCAGAAGGAATGCAACCCTGTACTCCAGGGATTAGAACAGTCAAGTGCAAGTGGGATTCCATATGTCCGGTATTGCTGTGTTTATTTAATTGGGAATTTGCAATTTTAAGGTGGATATTTTTTATTAGTAAAGTTGTCATTTTCAAAATTAAATCACCTTTAATACAAGGGACATGTCTTTTGAAGCATATACCTAATTAGTGCTCCTACATGTATACATATGTACATCAGCAAACTGTCCTAATTTGACACAAAACCTGTACCTTGCAAGAGGCGGTTCTGGGCTCAAACAAGAACAGCCATAAGCTCAGAAGTACATTGTGCTTCCATAAAAGCTGTCCAGACTCTGAAATATGATCCAGACTTCATATTCCACTGGCTGGTCTTTTAACACTGTGGACATTTTCCTCCAGACTTTATTTTCTCCTCACAACTTGCTTGGCTTTTAAGGTCTTCATTCTGAATTTAATCATGGAGCAAAGTAAAATGCCAGGATCAGTTCAAGCAATGATTTTCAGTTGTATTAGTCCACCCACTCTGCTGTTCAATCTGGGCACTTTCCAAATTTATCAACAGAGAGAAGTGATGTTTGAGCTAAGTTTGGAATACTGAGGAAAAACTGGGAGAAAAAAAAAGTGCTTCAAATGTAATGAGCACCAGAAAGAATTTATTGATATAGAAAACTACAAGTTCCACTCTGTTTCCATGGTGTGAGACAGTAAAAAGATCAATTTCTTACATTTCCTTCCTATTTATGTGTCAATTGATATGCTTGGTGTTTTATGCCATAGTGCTAAACTGTCCAAATAAAATGCCATGAGAATAGTGTTAATTTGGGGGAAAAAAGTAGGTACTTTGCATTGATTTGTATGGAACAAGAGTGTATCAGAAAAGGAAGTCTTAATTTACAAAAACAAAACACAACTAAGAAACAAGAGAATAAAAGACATTGTGAGCTTCTCTAGTTTTGAAAAAATAAGAGGGGAAGATCTGAATGTTACTCATCAGTCACAAATAAGGATTTTTGCCATTCCATATAGATTTTGAAACCTGATGGGAATAATTTATGTCTTAGCAAAAAAACTTTCTTTGTGGAAGAAGACTAGTCATTATGATAAATTCCATGTAGTTTAAAAAGGTCTTTCAGATATCCCTTAACTTTTTAAGTCCTTAATTTCATTGAAAATGCCATATTTTTTTCTGCAGCTGTCATTCTTAGTTGACTTTACAATAGCATGGGTTATAATGTATCACTTTTGATATTGACTGGGTATCTTCAGGCTGCAAATCTGTACCAAAATTCTAGTTATTTTAGTAGGTTTCAGACTGATCTTGCAGTATCAAAATTAGGGTATTCATTTTTTTTTAGTGTGGTTGATTTTTTCATCCAGGGTGAAGCTCATTGCATGTTTTGTGGGCTATGGCACAGGTCAGCCACAACCGAGTGACAGAGACTTTGGGAATGGAACAAGAAAAATTCATTACTGAACTCTTAACATCTACTGGGAGAACCTTGTTGGGAAATTTCTTTGAAACTGTTTGTTCATGGTTGACATTATTCCTCATAACAATGTTCCTGAGGAACTGATGGTTATGTATTTCATTGTTTTCGGTCTTATTATCACTAGCCAGTTTTGTATTCCTAATGTCATTTTAATCTGCTTTTTACTGGTAGATGAGTGACTAATGAGTAAAGCACTTTGAAAAGCATCTTCTGCACATGCAGAGCTCATCAGAATTTCGACATTTCTTGTAGATGATATACTGAAAATTGTCAGCAAAGTTAAAGGGACCAAATATTCTGAATAATTTCCTTAAAATGCGAAAACAATACAACTTTTTCATAACAAATATAAATCCCATAACTCTGTTTCACAATACTCACAGACTTAGTCTACTGGCTCAGTTGTAGCTAGATCCAAAATAATTTCTGTCTCTAATTAGCAGTTGTATACTTAAGAGACTGTTACATCTTTTCATCTGGTAAATGTTAACATGCTAAAGTGCCAGGGGCTTTTGTGAGGTTTGAAGAGGATGAGCAGTAAAAGTCAGAACATCATTAATCTCCTGGGCTGCTTGCAGTTAAGTCTGTATTTTCGGTAAACTTTGCTGGAGCATGGGAAATTATTTTGAAACTTGTATTCAACAAGAGAATGGGATGATTACTAGATGAGAATTTATAATACCAATCAGAGTCATTCCTCACAAGAAAGCAACTGAAATGTTTGACTTTGAAATAATTTAGCCACGAAGTTAGTTGCTCAAAGAAAGAACTAAAGACTGGAATTTAGGGGTTTTAGTATCTTTATTTATATGGCTGGACTTATAGCCTGAGACACCCAAGATTTAAGTTTCTTCTGAGTTAAGAAAAGCAGCATTGGGAAATAATGGCTTCCACATCTCAGATAAATATCCAGCTAGCTAATACCTGGCTGGAATGTGGTCTGGTATTAGAGCCAGTTAAAGCCATTTTCCACCAGTGATTGAAATGCTGAGACTGTAACATCAAAATTGCTATGTTCTCAACAACATTTTCAAACTCAATAAATTTGTAAAATTTTAGACAAACTATATGCTCAGACCTCCTCTTACCCCAGAACAATTGACTATGTCTTACAATGTCTTATTGTCTCCTTGAAATTTAGCTATTGCAAATGTTTCAGCAGCAGAATTATGACTGGTGCACATGGATCTATGCCTCAATACTGTTATGCATATTTATGACTTTAATTAATTATATCTAGTTATATCTTTTCCTATTTTTAAGAAGTATCCTCAGTGAAACAAAAAAACCTCTCATTTAGCTCAAAGAGCTGACTTAAATTAATCATGGTCTCATTGCAGAGTTATGAACTTTCATTTTAGAATCTTTCCGTGGTTCTCACAGCCACATGAGAACCAGGAGCATTTATTGTCAGTCATGTGACTGATCAGTAACGAGCCAGTGTTATGACTGTGGTTTTTAGGGGAAAAAGAAGTAGTGTTCCCTTGTTTTTTTCACTAAAGAATGGATTTATGAAACCGATTGCATATATTGTCACTTTTGGAGTAAAAAAAAAAAACAACTGTATTACAGAACTAAATGGATTACTCCTAACAGAGATAAATTTAACATTTTAAATTAATTATAATTTACTAGCATAAACTATTGCAAAATTGTGTATCATAATTTTAGAGAAATCTTTCAGGAACAAAAAACGTGAAACTCATTAATTTCTTCATATGTTAAAAAGCTACATAACTGATTAATTCTGGTGCTACTTCTTTCTTTTGACTTTTATTCTGCATAGGTTCTACTGGCAACTGAGAAATGTTGTAGCATAAAGACATGCACTTATTCTATTTCCTTTAACAAAGAAAACACTAACCATGTTTACTACAAGTCATGAAGTTAAACCAACCTGCATAACAATGCTACACTTCTCTGCAAAGGATATGGAAGTAGGGCTCTTTGAAAGCTGGAAAAACATTGGCAATCAAAAGCTACACGAAAGTAATCTTATTTTTATTACATACAAGGAACGTTTTCCCAGGAGTGCTGATGCCTGCCAGAAAATAAATAAGAAACTAGGATAAAATAAAGAAGGAAAGATTATTTGAGTTAAGGTGTTCAGCCAGACTCTCCTTAGCTTCACATACCCAGGAGGAGTTGGGATTCTTCTGTGCTCAGCTACAATTGATGGAAATGTCTGCAAAAAGACTTTGTTACAACCTAAACCACAGCTGCAGGATCTCCACTTCTGCTGCACAATTCTATATTCACATTTCTAAGCCTGACTCTAAATCTGAAAGCCAGCACCTATTGCTTCTTAAAGAGCTACTTGCTGGTGCCAGTGCTTCAATCATTAGCCCTGAGGTAAGATCAGAGACTAAAAGAAAGAAAATAATAAACAAAAAGAGGATGCTTTTTTAAAATAATGATAATTGTCAAACTCACAAAAACATGAATTGGGCACAGGTGAGTGGTGAAAGGTTTTTGAAAGGACTAAAAGCCTGTCTTCCAGGAAGCCATGGAAATTGAATGTTTGGAGTTACCATTCTGACTTTGGAAGAAGTCAGGGAGCTCTTAGAGAGGAAGAAAACCACTCTGAACAAGGTAAAGCAAGACGTGCATTCAGTTTGTTAAACAAGACAAGAAGGTATCTCCACATGAAGTGTCTCTCTGCAGGGCTGTAGATAAGCTGATTACCTTGGCTACAAGGCTTTGGTGTAGGCCGTTCCCAGGGCTAACAGCAATTCAGGGGCTGTAGCATGCTTCAGCTTCTAGTGCTGAAAAAGGGCTGCTGAGACACAGCAGTGGCTGATTCTCCTGCACAGATGCTGACCATGCACTCTGCTCAAAGGAACTGCTGCCTCAAGCCATGAATTCCTTGGGAAATTGCAGGATGGCTTACCCCTGGAACGTCCCCACGATACCTCACTTCATGCAGATGCAAACCCTGCCCCTCCTGCTCCACTTTGACCAGCACAGATCAGGAGCTGCAGTGCAGAAAGATTTATCTTTAAGAATTATTCATCCATCAGGGTAGAGGCTGATAGGATGGGTCCTAGGGAATTGCTGGGAAGGAAAGTGTTTAGTCAGGAAGCACTAGGTACTGGTTGGTACCTGGTGCTGCAGATTTGTGAGCAGGTTTGTGAGCAAGGTCCAGACAGGTCAGACACAGCCCGGGAATGGCCAAAGGGAGCAGGGTTGTGGCAGAGCTGAAGACCAGCTGGGAATCCAACCAGAAAGGTCCATGGCCCTCCAGACCCTGAATTGATGTTAAAAAGGCAAAACAGGTAACAACCTGCCCAGCCAGATTCTGCAGTTAGGTGAAATGAGGCATATCAGTATTTTTTTGCTTAACATTTCCTGTGGTTCTAGTTGTAAACCTCACAAAAGCTGCTATTTTCAGGGCAATTTGACCTTTTAGGTACTACAGCAAGGATTGAGTTTTCCTTCCCTGTAATTCTGCCTGTCTTCTCAACTTACAAAAACCCATGAAATAATTGGCTCAAGTTCAGTTTGACCTTACAGTCGGTTTGGGGTCAGTTCTTATTTTTACCTATGCTAGTTTTCCCATGCTTAGTTTAAGGATAGCAGTAAATGATTGAAGTACTTTTCTAATTGCAACTTCATTTCCATGTAAAGTGAAAGACAGACTCTTACTTAGAGATTACCAGACAAGCAGTTAAAGAAAAGATAGATGGTTTCTGTGGTTTCTTAAGGCTTTGCTAAATAAGATTGATTTCAGCCCTTAATCTCTTTTGTTAAAAAATGCTAGTAGATGGGGTTTTTTTAAATTAAAAAAGACCATATTCTCTTCACATTCAAAAAGTAAAGATTGATGTTTCTTCACCTGGTGAATATAATATGCACATTTTAAAAAGCCCCAAAACAACCACAACCCAAAACAAAACCATTTTATATCTCCTTATTTTATATAACATACTGAAAAAAAGCCCCTTAATACTGCAGGAGGGTTTGGGGCTTTTTTGTCTGTTTTTGTTTTTGGTGGGTTTTTTTTTTTTCAGTTGGTTGGTTGACTTTTGTTTTGGTTCAGATGTCTTTAGTGTATTTATATTGTCAGTTAGGATATGAATGTTAGTGTTTACAGAATATATTGATTCCTATGTACAAGTCTTCTAGCCAGAACATATTAGGAGCTCACCAGCAGTATAGAGACATATCTGTTTAGAAAAAGACATTAAGTTTTATTTCTCCATTTCCTTTGTAAATTTTAATGGGAAGACATTTGACTGCTTAAGAATTCTAGAAAGGTGTTCAGAGCATCTGTGCCTTCTTGAAAGGCAGCCAAAACATCATCAACACGTCTCAGCCACAGTCTCTGTCAGCTTCGACAACAGACACAAGATCCTGTCCAGAGGATGATATGAAGATATTAGTAAATACTGGACTCTAATCTGTTTACAAGGTTTTAGTGACAGAAGGCAGCAAATAAAGTCAGCAAGAGCTTGTTGGAATGACATGAAATCACAGACAAGTTCTGGTTCATGCTCAGGCTCCATTATTATCCACAAAGGGCCAATTTGCTATGCCCTGTATCCAGTTGGGATCCACAGCAGCACTGTTAAGATCTTCCCTTTGATGCGGGAACTGGAAGAGCAAACCCTGGAATTGCACACGTGATCCTTCATAAAAGAGAGGAGAGGTAAGAAAGAGGTCAGGGAGTGACAGAGACTCATTTGGTTAAATAAGATCATAGAGATGGGGAAGAAGAGGCAAGGGAAGAAAAACATTTCCTCCTCTATCCAGCTCATGGACGTGCATGGCTATAAATACAGTTTATATATGGTGAGGCCCAGTAGTAAAATAAGATTGAGAGTAGGGAAAGTTGAAGCCACATGAGGAAGAAAAATGACACATTTTGAAATTGTGCACCAATCCATTTAAATTAAAATGAAAGCCAGAGAAAATCTGTGGCTGAGGTTCCAACCTGAGGTTCAGCAGAGTGCAGAGACACCAGAGTAAAAAGCAGTGACCCCTGGATATCAGACTGCAGGCATGTTTCCATTGCCATCCCTGTCTCCTGAATCATGCCACATCTCCAGATTGTGCAATACCCAATCCACAGCTAAAACCTTTGTCTTCACCTACCTCTACCCTCTTTCTGCCATAGAAAACATACTGATGATCTTTCATTTTCTGAGTCATTTTTGCCAGGCATAAACTTCCTGGCAAACAAATCCATTAAAAGGAATCTTTTAAAAACAACAGGCATATTGCCATCGAAGTGGACCATCAGATGACCCTTTACAAAGCATGGGATAGACAGAGCAAAACACCACAAAATATGTATTTTCTGGTCATTCAATTTTTGTGCATGTTCTGGAAGAAAAGAAGAATTGTTCTTCAAAAAATATCATTACTGTTCTTTCTGGGAACATAAATTTTGCTAGAACATTGTTTTCCAGCTAGAGGTAATCAAATAAAAGGATTCTTCTACATTTTGAGAGCAAAAAGGCATTTAAATTAAGTAAGGATCTGAGACAATGTCATACAGAACATCTAATTTATTTTTTAGTCAAGTGTCTCAGATTAAATATGAATAATAGGAGAGAAAATAATGAATAAATGAATAAATGACAAATTGGCTAATTTTACAGCCAATGTTTTAACTCTAGTAATGGCAGCTTTAGCTTCCTTCATTATAACAAAAATTGACTCAGCTGTATAAAGTCACCCATTGTTGTTATGATGTAGTTGTTCTCAGCTGTGCAACTGGCATGTCCTTTCAGAGGGGTTAAGTTAGTGTATTTATAGGAAAGAATTTTCTTTAATGGCCTCTGTGCTAATAAAGAATTATTGGATTTGAACCCTGCTCTGCCGCACCCACTCCCTTCTTTTACTAATACATTCCTTCCTCCTTTGACAAATCTGGTAATCTTGCCAAAGAAATAAAAGAGAGGGGAAAATAAGCAGTTTTTTAGGATCTGGATGGTTTGCAGAAGTAAAGATTTCCATTCTGACAAAGGATGTATAAATCTTTAGGGAATGTGGTTCTCAGAATTCTCTGCATTCAAGGGATAACTTGAAGATATCTATCCTGAAGCGTAAGAAAAGCACCAGGAACACAAAATATTTGCATCTAGCTTAAAAATGAAGGGATCTAATGTATTATTTTAATCTCCCTTTGTTTCATTAATTCACAGCTCTTTTTCTATCATCATCTCATGACAGAAAAATGATCGCTTGCTCCCTGCAAGACTTTAGTTTGGCAAAGTAGTTCACTATGAACCTTCCCCTACAAACCTTCATTTACAGCTGTGCAGCATCCTCCCTTTCTACTACAGGGAAGTTGTAGTGGCCTGGTCTGAAAATACCCTGTTGGAGTTCACGGCACGTGAAAAACTCCTCATGATGCCCTGGGGAGTCCAAGATCCTCCAGCTGGGACCCCAGGAAGGCACTGCCTTTGACCTTAGTCCATGGGAAAAACTTCAACACACAGAGACGAGTTGAAAGCAACAAAGGTGGGAAAGAAATAGTAGTTTTGTTTGTCACAGGGTGAAAATTTGTAGTTTTGGGGTTTTAGTATGGAGACAGATGAAAGCAAGATGGAGAATTTTGGGCGGTGTCTCATCTTCTTCTCTTCTTCTGCTCCATTTTCTGCTGTGATGGTGGTGCAGAGACATTGGTAGAATGGGTTTGACACAGAGGTTGTGCATTTAGAATAGGTAGCGATTATTGGCACAGAACAATAAACATAGCATGTTTTAGGAATTGATTGGGTTAGAAACCTTTAAGAACCTTGGGATCTTCTGTTCAGGGGGAGATTTTCCCCTGTGTTTCTGGTGTGTTAAGCCATGTTTTGGCAGGGCGCAAAACTTGAGATAAGAAATAGAATAAACAGCTCTAAAGACTGAAGCTGCGAGTCTCATTTATCTTTTTAACCCTGGTACTGAACTTTTGGAGGAAAAAGAGCACAAGTGGGGACTCCTGAAAGGGAGTTTCCTGCATACCCTTTCCCTTTTCCTGGAAAGTCTCTGAGACACAGTTTTCAGTATAGGAAATGAATGAGTCGCAATAAAAAATAACATAAATTCACACTCTGTCGCCTCTTCAAAGTGAGACGACACCACTTAATTACAGCTTTCATGGTCAGTGATAGATTTCTATCAGCAGTGCTATAGATAAACCTGGCACAGTGGAAAAGACTTTACAAGGGATTTGCAAGATAACCTCTGCTTTTTATCCTGTTTGAAACTGGCCACATTGTGTTTCTCCTCTCTGTAGTTTGTCAGCTTGCAGGCCCAAGGAAGAAATCTAATATTTGTGTTGTTGAAAGTTCCCTTCAAAATTATGCTGATGACTGCCATGGGGTTTCTTATGACAGTTGCTGAATCTTATTGGTGAAATAACCTCACATTTCCAGACTATAAAATACAATGGGAACTTTTGACCTTGCAAGTGTTAGGAAACAGCAGCATCTTTCAGCACCACTAGTTTCACATCAGTCAGACTTAAGGTAATACTGCTGATCTCCTCCCAAAGAAATGAGTAAAACTGACTGAAAAATAGAGTAATTACACTGAAAATTGTCTCATAAACATCTCAGACCTTGATAATGCTGTGCTGAAACCTCTACAAGGGCACTGCACCCCTAGATGTGCAAAGAGAACTTACCATTATGAATTTCAAGACAAATGAAGAAAGTTCCAGGTGCCCCAGCTGCTATTGAAGTCACCACGTATTGTAGATTGTCTGGCAATCACGTCAAGAGTAAAAACTGAGCACAAATTACAGGAGAAAGCAGGTACCAGACATTAGCACCTGCTTCTAAATCTTAATGTTTACTAGAAAACAGCACCTGTCAACAGAGGAAAACAATAGATAAGGAACCTGGTAACCCACCGTGGTCTTCAACATGATCTTCAGGCAGCTATGCTAGAGAAGAGAGTTGCCTAAAGGGAATGTTCCAGGCTTTGCTTTTTTAATCCTAGAAACCAGAGTGGTGAATTTAAAATAGAAATTTCACATTCTGACCCTAAATACTTTTCCTCATCCCCATGAGATGTGTTTGCTGATAGCATCAATCTCCATATACTTATAGTCAAAAAAATTACCCAAGTTATTTTAAGAATTTAAGCAGTTTTAAGAATTTAGGTAATTTTAAGAAAACTTCATTACATATGTCTTTATAAATCAACAAAAATATTATAAATTATGTAGGAAAAAAAAAAAAAAACCCAACAAAAAAACCAAACAAGTCTGCTCATGCTGAGACTTGGATCATACAGACATAAAGATAATAAAATAAAACACTGGTGCATCACAATTATATGCACCATGAAAAATCCATGTATTTAAGTGGAATGACTTTTCATTAGTAAGATTCAAGTAGTTGAGATGTTGGGTTCTCCAAAAAAACTTCCATGCAGACATTTGAAAATGAAAGCATATCTTAGAACTTTATTTAGAGAAACCAAATTCTCTGTAAGGGATTTGCAAACTAAAAGTGAGTCTTTGCCTTGTGTGGTTTGGTAACCTCAGAAGTATGGTTTGGCTGCTGGAAAACTTTATATCTAGAATGGAAAAATTGCTAAACTGCTCAAAAGTAAACTAAATCAAGAACTTTATGAACTGGTACTTTCATTACCTTTCAGAATCTCTCGGATCCACTCTGCAACATAGATAGGACTGAAAATTATGCAGTTCTCTGAAGTGATTTAAATAGTGAAGCTCTTTTTTCAGCTGAAAATAGACTTATTTTAATTGTGGCAAACATCAGAATACACTTGTAGGTGCTGTACCAGGTGATTTTAAGCCAAACTATCTGATCTGGAGTCAGAGGAAATTGCGTTATTCCACCTTCCGACCTTCAGCCTTGCTTAGCAGTGTGGCAAACCCAAATATAGGTAGGAAGAAAAAAAAGCAAAAAAAGAAATCATTAGAAGATTGAAGAAATCATTAGAACAATATCCTCCCCTATATCTTTCAAAAAATGTATTCTATTTGCTTCAAATTCATAATAAAAAAGACTGCCTTGTTGAAAAACAAGATATGCAAAAATTCTGAATTGGTTGTGTGGCGTAAGAGGAATATGTAAATCTGTAAAATGGGTTGTTTACTTATACTTATGGAGAAGCTACATTTAACTAACTGCTTTTTGAAAAATTGCCTGTGTTAATAGCTCATTGACATGCTAAAAATATCTTCAGTATTTTGTAAAATAGTACACTACGGACTATTTATTTTCTTTTAATTTTCTTTCTAATGTACATTAAAAGTAGTTTTCCATTTAAACATTCTCCTTTTAACTGAAGACTTGATCAGTACAATGAAAGTCTTAAAGCCTCATTTTTTTTCAATAACATAATATATTGTTGTAAAACTAAAATTGCATTCTGTCCAAGCATGCAATGATCTCAACACAGTTTCAATGTAAATTTCACATTTTGGATCACTGCAATTGAATTTCATGTTATGGGGTGTTAACTCTGTCGCATCATTATTTTTCCAAATACCCTGTGCTAGGTGTCAAGATGGAAGGACATTGACCTGTTGGAACAAGTCCAGAGGAGGCCACCAACAGGATTAGAGGGATGGAGTACCTTTCCTATGAGGAAAGGCTGAGAGAATTGGGTTTGGAAAAGCTTTTATCTTAGAAAGGAGGTGCCTTAGAGATGATCTGATTGTACTGTTCCAGTGCCTGATGGGAGCTGCATCCAGCCCAGCTTTGAACATTTCCAGGGATGAAGTATCCACCACCTCTCTGGGCATCCTGTTCCAATGCCTCACCATCCTCACAGCAAAGAATTTCTTCCTTACATCTAATCCAGACTTATCCCGTTTCAGTGTAAAGTTGTCCTGTCACAACAATCCCTTGGAAATGTCCCTCTACGTCTTCCTTGTAGGGTCCCTTACTGGAAGACTGGAGGTGTTCCTCTATCCTTCTCTTTTCCAGGTTGAACAATCCTAATTTTCTCAGCCTTTCCTCACAGGAGTGGTGCTCAATCCTTCTAATCATCATAGTGGTCTCCTCTGGATTCCAACACATCCATGTCTTTCCTGTGCTGAGGACCCCAGAGCTGATGCAGCGCTGCAGGTGGGGTCTCATGAGAGCAAAGGGGCAGAATCCTCTCTTGTCTTGCCCAAGGTGCTTTTGATGCAGCTGTTTGGCTTTGGGGTTTCAAGCCACATTGCTGGATCATGTCCAGCCTCTCATTCACCAGCACCCACCAAGCCATTCTCAGCAGGGCTGCTCTTGATCTCTTCATCCCCCAGCCTATTCCAGGTGTTGTCCTGACCCAGGTGCAGCGCCTTGCACTTAGCCTCTTAAATCTCATGAGGTTCCCATTTTCTCTTCCAGTCTGGCAGAGTACAAAAGGAGAAAATGGTTGGAACATTAAAGAAGACTGTGGAAGTAACCACCTCAAAGTTCAGTGGGGGCTTTTCCAGTCAACTGAAGTGTGCTCCTGGACTGGGAGCATTAACTCCTGTGTCTCTGAGCACCCAATTATGAAAGGTCTTTTTTTCATTTTGTATATCAGAATTAGTTGGGAAAAAAGAAATGAAACTTCAGAAAATTATTTCTCAGACCAAACCCCAAAATTTTACAGTCAAGAATTGAAACTCCCTCTCTATCTTTAGACATACTGTAATATTGCCATTACTGAAAGTTTCACTGTTGGAAAAAGTAAAAGTAGAAAGGGCAACCAGCACTTGCAAGGTTCCCCACTGGATCTCCCCTCCTCAGTTCTGGCAAGAACGTGCCAAACCTGAAATACTTTATACAGTAGGTTTTAGATTTCATGATTCTAATTTTTTCCATATATTTCATGTTAAAGCATCTAGAGCTCCCAATCAGAACTTCAGATTGGAAACAGTCATCAGTCCTTGAAATGTTTTAGAGGGAATAAGAAGTTCTTAACTATTGAAAATTTCTATGGGGCTATTGCATTAAGGCAAGAAAATAATTGCTTATATCTGCAGATATATTAATTGTGCACAATTACATGACAAAATATTCCCTACTGAAAACTTATGCTCATCACCATGGGTACACTTCACAGAGCTCTGTGCTAATACGAGGTTCCTATAGGTTGGATTTTGCATTTCTTACAGAACAAGAACCTACTCTTTAGTGCAGAAGCAGGTCCTTGTGTGTGATGTGAATTCCTCAAAGACTTTTTCCATGTTATTCACTTAGATCACAAGACCATCTTTCTCTATTAAAGTTGAATTACTAATTATGTCTTAGCTGAGTCCACACATTGTAATACATGCATTGAACCTGTCAAATAGTAAATTAAAAAAGAAATGTAATTACAAAGAAGCAACTTTTGAATATATCTGTCATTGAACACATTTTTTACCTTTTTATTATTTGTTATTATTTTTCAAACTCAGAAAGAAACGTCATTTTAAGGTTTTTTAAGAATTTGAGTAATTTGTTATGAATTTGAAACAAATGGAGAACCAGAGCTTGTTTAGTTAAGATAATTATAGATGCTATTAAGATCTAAATAATGATACAGCAAATTTAAAAGTCAACAAAAGAGACTGGGGAAAAAACCTACCCCTTAGAACATGGGTATAAAGAAAGCAAGTAAGCTCACGTTTGAATGTGACAATATGTTAATGGAATATTGGACTGCTTTACATTGGAAATTTGTCTCAGATGAAACTGATTGTAGTTCTGAATTGCAATGAAATCATGGCTGGTAATCACCAGTGGGAATTTTTTTCCTGCTGGCTGGAACCCCAGAGCTCAACAGAAGAATGAAACAAGCAAGTCCAGCATTTAAAATTACATTGGAATACAGATCTATTTGAAAGCTGTCTGGAGTCTGACCTGCTAATTAACTCTTATTTTAAGAATTTAAAAGGAAGATGGGACTTCTGTGGGTGTGATGTCTGCTACTCTATAATATTCATGTTAAAGCAGCAAAAAGGAAATGCCATACTAGAGAAAGGCAGAATATGCTGCTTACTGATTCTCTTCTGCCTTCACCACAGAAATGAAACTTATCTGAGTGAAGCAGCTTATGAAAAAATCCCCCACACCCAGTTGATTTTATATATAGCTCTTACTTGAGATCTCGTCAAAGAGAAGAAAAGCCTATTTGATATTCAGCTACCTCTTCAAAATATGTTTTCGCATCAGTAAAGCACAAAACATTTGGAGATGGTCACATTTCACTTCTTAATGGACCTGATCTGGCATAACACTTGGGACCATTCCAGAATAAATTATTGAGGGCAATTTTTTAGACATAATTCTTGAGTCCTTCAATAGATTACTAAAATAAAATAACAACAAAAAGAAGCACCAAATAAAAAAAATAATAAAAAAAACACCCCTGTGTCTTAACCCATGACACCCCACACCTATTTTTATATGAATTGAAGACACTTTAAATTTGATTTTCTCAAGTAGTTCATGAAATCCATTAATTTTAAAATCTTCTTATGGTTCATTCTGTTATTAATACTGCTAATTCATTTTTTTCTTTAAGACCTTAATCCTGTTTCAGTGGTCAGAGATCTCACCTACATGATAGATTAATTTGGAATATATTCTTGAATTCTGGAGAATATTTATTTAATTAACTAAGATTAGACGTGCAAAGGAGTTGAAACCTATAGAACAGTTCTTATTGGAATCCAGTATAACAAAGTTGGGGGTTTTTTTAATGTTAAATGAATTATACAAGTATAACCATCTTCACTGAATTAACTGAATATGAGTAATGATATACTTTTCACACATAAAAAGACTTAGACATCTACTGCAATTTATCATAATACCCCTTTAACACTAAGGAGATCTGAATATTTAGAGCAGTAATGTGTCACTGTATGATTGCCAAGATAATTTGTGCTGTGCATAGCGCCCAAGAACTGCAAATCCTAATTCACTTATTTTCTATTTGTCTTTGTCTCCTGAAGAATCGTTTGGTTCCTAAATCCTCCCTGTGACTTTCAAAAGTAGTCTTAAAAGTTAGACAAATTTATGGTTATTTTATGCCAAATGAGTTCCTAACATGCATGGCTGCTGAAATTACAGAAACTGAGAAAATGATCCACTCTGTATATTGTCAGAACCTAATATTCATGGGGAACTGAACATGTTCAAATCCTCAAAGAGCATATTCTAAAATGAAAACATTTGCTCTGCAAATAGCAGCATTTTGGAGGGTATGGAAAGGACATTCTGGATTGTAACTTGCATCCTTTTTGGATGGTTCATATTAACAGCCTCATTGAAAAGATTAAAGGGTACCACCAGTGTAAACAACACCTGTGTGAAACAACCAACCAGTTCATATTTAGGGAGCTATAAGTAACTGAATGGGCAATGGAGCACGCTGTGAAAATTATAAGATTTGCATACTTTTCTGAGAACTTTGGAATTAACCCACAATGGCTCTCCTGGTCACAACACTGCAGTAGCAACACTGGATATATTATCCTTTTATGTCAAAGGAGATTTCAAAATCTGTTGTTAGTCCTGTAATATTAATTAATCTGACAGACAGCCCTTTGCAAGCTGGATCTAAAAGACTTTAGAGGGAGCTGATATCAACTGGTGGAGAGGGCAAGTCACCAGCTTAGAAGAGCTGCATCCACTTAGGTTGTAATACTTGTCTCCAGTATAAGTTTGTGCTTGTGTGTGTGTATGTACATATTTATACGCATATTTACTCTAAATTTAAGTGTGTAATTATGCTTGCTAATGTTTATGGTGCAAGGGTTTAAAAGGAGAAAAGACCAGCTATAAAATACCTTCATTGTGGAATAAAATTGATTGAATACATTAAAATAACAGCAAAAATATACATCAAGTGCAATTTAATGTAACATTTCTTGCTCTTTTGGGAATTTCATTCTTTCTGAGCAAGATTAAATACTGTGAACTGTGGAACAATATTCTCAATAACGATAAAAGCACAAAAGTACAAAGGCTGACTGATATGATGAATGATGTCTGACTGAAAAAGTCAGGGATCCTGTGAAAAATTATGCAACTGAAACTGATGGCAGGGTTAAAAAAGACTGGCTGAGTGATGAGTACCATGTAAAGGGACTCGAGTTTCCGAGCCCGAGCCACTTTTGAAGAACACAAGTGATGAATGCACATAGGAGTTGAGGTAACAAATAAAAATTGTAGGAGCAATTCCAAATTTTTCACATCATAATTTTGTTTATTTCTTGGCTTTGTCCTTCTAAGACTTTCCAGCTAATGATTGATTTTCCTTCTTTCTTCTTTCTTGTTTTTGACCTTTAAGCCCAAATTAGAATGTAGAGAATTTGAGAAATGGTTAAGATAAAAGGACCTTCTGTAAGGCCAAGTGTATAACATAATGCAGTCTTTTTACTCATAGGTTCACTCCTAGATCAAAACTGAAATTTTACATTCTTAATTTCCATTGTAAAATATTAAAATCATGGGGGTTTGGAGCAATTTAGTTTGGGAAGAATATTGGCTGGCCATCTGATCTAACCATTTCCCAAGACAAAACCTCAATCTTCAAAAGTTAGATCAGGTTTTCTCCAGCTCTTGTGTTGTCCAGATTTTATTATCTCTATGAATGAAGATGCCAAAATCTCTATGGACAACCCTTTTGGCCAAGGTCTTGGTGAAATAAAATTTAAATATCTAGTGAGAATTTCCATCGCTCCATTGCTTTTCTTTTGTCCAGTTTTAAGTGTTTCTGAGGTGAGCCTAACAGACTTCTCTTCAGGCTGATGGTTCCAGCTCTCCCAGCCTCTTCTCAATGTTCCAAGTCCTTAACGACCATCACAGACCCTAACTGAACTTATTCCAGTTTGTCCATGTCTCTCTCAAACTAGGGAAGGATCAATTGCTTGTAACGGATGCTCTGCCCAGTGTGGCCCAGGATGCTGTGCTGTTGGCTTTCTCTGCTGTAAGGGAGTTTTTCTGGCTGACATTCTACTTTTTGTCCACAAGGAGTTCTAGGTCCTTTTATTCACAGGATCGTGAAGTCTTACCTGACACACTTTCAAAATATTTGAGAGATGGAGGTAATTCTATATGTCAGATACAACAGTAGAAGTGATACTCTAGGGCTATCAAAAGCATCTCGCTGTGTAATGAGGAAACTCTAAAAAAGGTTGAATTTCCACTTAGCCTGCTAAATTTTTATTTCTACCTTGCTGAGGTACAAACTGCGTATCTCTTTTATTCTTTTTTACAGTTGTTCAAAATTAATTTTAAATATGTAATTGTGAATTTTCAGGTTTTAATTTTTTTCCCTGATATGCAATGCAGTATCAAATATAATAACATAAATTAGGACATATTTATAATGTAGAAACATCACAGGTACACAGCACATGAAAAAAGCTTTATATTTCAGTACTCCTTAGGTATGAGGTATGCACTGTACTTTTCACTTTCTGTTTAGCAATATAGAAGTAAGGAAAAGATCTGCACTTCCAGGGGAAGTAAAGGAAGTGGTTTGCACCAACTTAAACTGCTAATAAAAGATCAGTATTGCTCCCCGTCTTCCCTCTGAATGATTATCAAAATCAGAAGCACAGAGGAAACACTGTAGCTGTAAGAGGTTTCATGCATAAGAAACAGATGTAGATAACTTTCATATACTAAAGATATAGCATATAATTCTAAAATGTTACAGAACAACTACATTGAAAAGCTATATTACAATAATATTCCACTGGGGAATAGTTTTATAATTCCCCATAAAGCTTTCAAGTCCCTTGTTGTTATTTTCAAATTATGCTATCTCTGTCAGTAATATGCTAAGACATTAAAGAAAAATCCAATAAATGTTTCATAAAACTATGCAAATTAACTAGACTTAATCTTCCAGGATCTATGAAATTTTATATAGTAGCTGTAGTTACAATTAAGTTTAATGTCAGAGGCCAGTTCTGCAGAAGTGCAAGTGAAACTTTCATTGGCTGTATTACAAACCTAACACTTAGACTGGTTACAGATGGAATGGTGGCATCATAACGCATGAAAAGTAGTAAGGCTATACCAGCCTCACACTGCTAACAAAGTTCTAGGGAGAGAAGTTAATGGTACAGAGGTCTTGACCATCTCCTGTGCTGGCAAAAATGCCAACAGCAGATTTCTGAAACATGCACTGATGAAAACTGTTTCACCTACTTAATAATAAAGGAAAAGAAAAATACATGGAGAATAGTTATGAATATCACATCCTTAAATCCATACATTTGGTCTCACTTTCCAAAATGAAGTCTTCTTTATCCTGCTGGCTGTAATTACAAGATTAAAACTGTGATCTCAGTCTCACAGGTGTGTCTGTCATGAGCTCTCCTGAAATACGTTGGTCTTATGTGTATTTAAAGATTTGGCTCATTATCCAGAACTCTGTGTTCTCTTTTGCAGAAACACAAACTACTACAGATCTTTCTTGCACTCTAGGTCTTTACCTTCCTTGCAGACACATGGACAAACACACATTCTCCACATGCACATAAAAATATAGGTCCTTTCAGAGAACTAGCAATTGACATTAAAAAAAGCAACTAGAGCACACTCTCAGAAAGACATGCATACAGGCTACATGGAAAGCTTTACTTAGAAGCCAGAAAATTTCACTGATTCAAAGATAATTTTGCTAACAATGAGATCTGAGATTTGGACCAAAATAAATCTAAATTTATACCCTAATAAATCTTGCTTTTACATTTTTTCTTTGTTGATTAGAATGCATAATAATGATCAATTTTCTCAGTCATACTGACACCATGATATGTTGCGTTAAAATCTTATAGAATATCCTGAGCTGGAAGGGGTCCACAAGAATCATTGAGTCTTGCTTTACACAGGACCACTCTAGAAAGCCCATCATGTGCCCAAAAGAATTGTTCAAATGCCTTTTGAACTCTGTCAGGCTTGGGGCCATGACTACTTCCCTGGTGATCCCATTCCAGTGCCCAACACCCTCTGCATGGAGAGTATTTAACTAATATCCAACCTAAACCTCCCCTGACACAACTTCAGGCCATTCCCTCGGGTCCTGTCCCTGTCACCACAGAGCAGAGATCAGACCCTGCCCCTCCCCTTCCCCTCACAGGAAGCTGTCACTGCAGTGAGGTCTGCCCTCAGCCTCCTCTTCTCCAGGCTGAGCAGACCAAGTGACCTCACCTGCTCCTCAAAAGGCTTCTGCTCAAGGTTCTTTACCATCTTTGTAGCTATCCTTTGGATGCTTTCTACCAGCTTTATATCCTTCTTACACTGTGCCACCTGACACTGGCCGGCAGATCCCCAGCCAGCTCTGATTCCAGCCGTGCCAGGGGCCGTTCCCAAATCTGCCCACAATCTCAGGTAACATGCAGAACAAGGCTGTTCTTCAAGAGCAAACAGGTGTTTCAGTGTCTAGGTTTCAGAGCAAGGATCAGAGAAGGCTCTTTTCTGTATGGTTTCTCAGAGATCTTTATTCCCCAAGATGGGAGGATGAAAAAGAAGCTGAACAAAGCCCGCGTGCCCACTTTTAACCCAGGAGATAAGAGGGGCAGAAAGGTGATTTGCCCCAGGTTGGACTGACAGGTATTTTTCTATAACATAGGGCAGGCTCAGGAGGGAAATGGACAGCTGAACGAAGCTTCCAGAGCAAGGGCAGGGTGAGGAGAGATGGACAGAGGGACAGGGGAGGAGATACCTTTGGATAGTACCTGATTTAGCAGGGGGGGAAGCAGGGATGAGCCATTGGGATACATAACTCCAAAACAGCTTAACCAAGCCCACCACCACAGCACCAAAAAACTGCCTCCAGCACTCCAGGTGAGGCCACCCCAGCCCAGAGCAGAGAGGACAATCCCACCCCTTGCTCCAGCCTAGAGCAGAGCAGGACAATCCCCTCCCTTGCCCAGCTACTGGTGCTGTGCCTGATGCCCCCAGGACAGGGTTGGCCCTCCTGGCTGCCAGGGCACTGCTGACTTGTGTTCAACTTCAACCAGGTCCCCCAGGGCCCTTTCCACAGCTGGGCTACTCCCCAGCCTCTTGTTCCCCAGTCTGTCTGTGCATACTGGATTGCCCTACCCCAGGTGCAGAATCTGTCTTATGTGGCTCATCTGACTGCAACTGAGCTGTTATGATTCTTATGTCAGTCTTGCGCTGACAGAATTTTGGTCTATAATCAAAGAAGTTTCACAACAGAACTGCAGTAAACTTAACTACGTGTTTGAAAATGAGATAATTGTACTTCTTAAAAAGAAGTAGTGAACACCACCAAATACAGTGAGCTTGGAGGTTCCTCGTGTAGTTTTCCCTGCCTGTGAACCCTATTGCCAAATGGCTTAGTTCTTGAACTTCCCCAGGCTCTGATCTCCAACCCACTGTCACTATAGCAAGTCTGCCTCTGTCTCTGCAGAACACCTCCAACACTGTTCCAGCATGTTCTGTCTTTTTATTGTCTGCACATGCTCTCACACCAAGCCCAGCATTCCCTCATCAATCTGAGCAGGAAAAGGGAAGTAAATAAGCGCATGTTAAATGACCCTGTACAAGACACAATGACACAAAGAAAATATGAAGTGTAGCTATTGCCCACGTCTAATCCTTTAAATAACCAATGGGAAAACCTATATTAAGTCATGGAATCACTGTCTTACATGATGATGATAGAGCAACAGTGTTTATCAACAGTTACATGAAAGTCTTAGTACAAATTCCTTGGAATCAATTTTTGGAGTCTTTTAGACCTCATAATGCCAGGGTTTCTTTGTTTGAGTGTTGCAAACTAGAATCCATAATCAGTCATTAAGACCCGAAATTCTGGTGTATATGTTCATGTTATCTGATATTATAATAATTCTTACAAAGAGGAATTTTGAAGTGTGAGAAAGTATTTCCTGCGCATCACTCACTACCTCTTATGAAGTGCTTTTTAAAAAAGGTTACGTGTATTACATGTATCCGTGCTACTGGTATTCACTGGAAAATTTCAAATATCTAAGCATAGAAATCATGAAGGTAAAACATGTCCATAGTTGGTTATGCACACAGACCAGTGGTTAAATCTTTAAACACAGGTCAATTAAAACAAAAAATGGGTAACATGTCTGAACTACTCCACATTGATGATCACAATGTTACACAAGACAAAACAGCTGAAAAAGAAAATCCACTTTGTCCATATAATTCCTCTATAAAACATATACAACATATACAACATCACTAGAAAACTCTTTGTTTGTTTTTAAACAAAATGAAAACACAGGCTAATTTCTGAGCCTGGAATTCATATTCTAAATTTTCAAAGGTGTTGACATTCTAGACTGTAAGTTTTGACCCCCTACTAGTAGTAATCACAAAACACTCCCATGTTATAAGATGGATCTCTGTTGTAACTTACATTTATCTACCTTAACTGAATCCTAAAAGACACAAAATTCTTCCCTATTGAATAATTTGCTCATTGTCTTGACTGCCCATGAATTTCTCAGATAGGCAATTCATGTTGCTGATCACAAGTGACATTAATACACTAGCTGTCATGTAATGCATTTAAACTTGCCTTTTACTGTACAATGCAAATGTGTTTTCTCTGAGCATTCTGAGTGCAACTTAACAGCCAGGCAGGAAATGGGATAATTGGTTAAAGAGATTCACAGTGCACTATTAGTATTTTTATTACTGCTGTAATTTTATTGTGTATTTGACTTACGAGGGAGAGAAAAAATGAAAAGGCATTCTGTATCTTTCCAGTTCCACTAAAATGCTTTGCAACCAGAAATTAAAGTGCTGACAAAGACACTATAATGAACCTTAGGAATAATCATGAATATTTTTCCCGATTTTGCATTTCTATCAGTCTCAGCAAGAGAAGAAATACTACAAGAGTGTGTTTTCTACCAGCACTTGGAGCTGTATTAGGAGTGGAAACCATTATAAATGTTCTCATTAAAGCCTTATTTGGATAAGGAAAAAGAAAAATCTTATAGAAGTAAGAAATGATACTAACTGAAGAAACTTAACTTTGAATATAGAAAGTTTTTGTGGCAAGTTGCCTAGTTGAAACTGTAAGTTTGTATTCTCCTTCACAATTTTTATAACATCTTTCTGCAGTTTCCTTTACTGTGGCATTCTGTGTGGCATATTGTATGTTCTAAGAGATAACTGTTAGTCAGATCCAGGATATTTTTTTATTCAGACATAATGCCTACAGAAAACAATGGGGTCTGCCAGAGCAAGTGTAAAATGGAGGATAAGGCATGCTGGGAGAAACATCAGAGGAATTCAAGCAGTGATGGAGAGCTGAAAATTGAGAAGATGCAAAATATGCATTTATTTTCCTCATGCATGTTTGTGTTGCAACCTTTTTCAACTGCTTTAGAAACAACCACAGATTTAGAATATCTATGCAACACCAGCTATTTACATCTCATTAGCCTTTGACAGGGTTAAGAGACTGCATTTTTGTGGCAATCTAAATAGAGGAAAATTGAAATTAAGTACAATATTGAAACTCACTAATCAGATTAAAAATGGATATAAAATATTGCATGTCAATAGAAAAATATTAGTATTTTTTATTAGATAGATGGAACATTCTGTGTGAGTCAACAACAGTCTGAATCAGTCTGTGAAAGGCAATGTTGTCTCAGGACAATTAGTCAGATCCAGAGTGGACAAATATAGTCTAATAAATCTCAGGGTGGTGACTGTGATTCAAAATGCACTCTTGGTGGCAGGGACAAAGAAGAAAAACAGTCCTGGTCAAATGACCAGCTTGTGATAGCAGACGGTAAGCCACACATGACTTTAGAGGGCAAACAAGAATGAGTCAGTACTGCTCATTTTCAGATCTTGAAAGGGATGCAATGGACAGCTGGAAGGGCTTTGAGAGCTAGCAAAAATCCCACAAGTAGTTTCTACTGATATTTCATTTTTTGTTGCCTTTTCTATTAAATTAAAAAAGAAAAAAGGTGTTTTCAGAATTGTACATTTGGACAATGTTGATCTCTAGAAACATTCTCTTTCAGACTCTACAAGGAAGGAAATTAAATTATTTTTCTCAGCCTGGGAATAACTTGGAAAGTCACTGATGGCTTAGGAACTATCAGAAATGATCAGGGAAGTGGAAATTTAAGTCTCTGCCTGTGTTAGTTACTGCTGTGACTTACCTCACTTCCAAACAGAAGTCACAGATCAAGCCTATTTCACACCAAGAAATAGCTTTCTGTTTCTTTTCCTAATTTGTTCAGCAAAGCTAATGGTTTACTGTGAAGTCATTTTCGAATTCTAGTTTACTAATGTCAATCTGTCTACCTAAAATACCTTCTACACTGTTAATTGGATATGTTATTATTCCTTTCTTCCTGCCAAAACCTGTTACACAGTTTTGCTTTGTGTTTTTAGCAGTAATTAGATTTCAGATGACTACTAGTGTTTCAAAATCTGAAACTAGCTTGTGTCTTATGTCTGTAAAGTACCTGATAAAAAATTGCTTTCTATTCATTAATGTTATTGTTCTCAGTAAGAACTACTTGCCACGTGCAGAGGTGAATTATTGCTGACTTCAGAGTTGCAGTCTTTGCTTCTCTTGTTTATAAAAAGGGTTAGTCACAATTGATAATTGTTATAATTTGTATTTAATATCAAAACATTTTCACTTAATTGTGCTGGTATAAAATGTTTTTTCCTAACGTGGCGAGTTGAGGAGTCTGACACGGACATCTGTGTCAATCACCATCTGTGATTTTGGTTACAAGCCTATATCACCTTCCTAGATGCACTTATTTTAAAACAGAGCTCGCCTGTAAAACATCATGATTTAGAGCTGATCATATAAATATCCAACCTTCTGTTGTGTGCCTTCTTGAAGAGTACTGTTTGTACGTTCACATTTTCAAGCTATGATGAAGTGTGCCCCTCTCCCTTGCTACATTTTCAGGCATCTGCAAAGCCCATATTTAAATGGCTGAGGGAAAAGATTGTAAAACATATTTTGAAATGTAAAAGTTTCCAATGAAATGCATTTGGCTGCCTTGTGAACTTTGAATTGAAGGCTATCTTTCAGTATATTACATTCATTGCTTGCTTTTATTATCTCAAACCTGTAGTGCCTTTGCTTTCCCTTTTGCTCTGTTTGCTCTTATTTGTTTTTGTCATTCCTCTCAAGGGTATCATGCCCTGGGTAATAATAAAATAAAAGGTTCATTCCTCTTGCAGCATTCTGCACACTGACTGAATTGTTCTAAACTCCAGAGGCTGAGAAAGGCAAACCAATGTGAATGATTGTAGGTGAAAAGGTCATTGTTTCATTCTTGTATAAAATAATTTTTAGTGCCCACACTTCTTCACTATTTTTTCCTTCCTTTCCTGAAGGCTTTTGTTTTAAGTCTCTTTTTAAATCTCTTTAAATGATTTATGATCTCTTTCACACTTTGTTACCTTTCTCTGCATTGTAAATGCCAGTGTGCCACATCTGAGAGATGGGAAGTTAACATGCCGTGGGGTTTTATTGACGAGTCTGTGTCAGTGCAAAAAGAAAATGTTTTTAGCTGGTAAAGCACTGCATTTGTTATCCAAAACCTCCTGACAGTAGTAATGATAACACATGAATGAGATTAAATACTGTCAAGACCTTTTCAGTGTGCTGGAGCAGAAGACGAGTGAGACAGGGAGAAAATTCCAAGATTTCAGAAAGTTGTTTCTTTAAGAAATAAATCACACATCACATACTCAGCTTATATGAGTACATCTATGTACCTGGCATTTGTACACAGTCATGTTTGCATAAAGATGCATATCAGAAGACAGTATTCTTTTATTCTCCTAGCTGAGAGGCAGCACTCCCAGGTGCCTGTTGAAACCAGTTGGGATCTCAGCCCTGCATCTACCTCTGTATCAGTTACTAGCCTCCAGCTGACCTTGGAAAATTCACTTCAGCTCTCCTTTCCCAGTCTCTTGATATGCAAAATGGAATTTTTGATCTGCCTCTCTTTGGCAAAAGGCATTTGATAAGCACTAATAAGACATAAAATAGGTAGAAAAGCTGTGAAATATTATACACCAATATTTATAGCCCCAAAAGATGCATTATGGAAATAATGCTGGCAAAACTTTCTTGGGTATGGGTATGTTTCCTGAGGAAGCTTAATAATTCTGTGTACTTGAAAGTCAATGAAAAGGTTTCTCCCAAATTCACAAAAGGACTTAATAAAATTCTTTACAAAATCTTCATACAATAGTGACAGAGAAAAAAAATATAAATGGAGAAATGAAGTATGATTTACAAGAAAAACTTTTCAATCCCTCATTCAAATTAGAGATACTAATCCTGCACTCACTGTACACAGAGTCTTAGGCTAGATATCAAATACTGTCACCACTGAATTTCTCTGTGATTGGCTGCACATTTAGCAGGGGACACAGTCAGCTTTGTATAGACCCTGGAGTTTCTCTAAACAGAAAGAAGCACTAAACACATCTTTTCAGTTTGCATTTTCATACAGTTAACATATCCCATTACCACTGCTGTACTAGCTGCTGGAATTAGCAGAACTTAAGTTTTCTTTCCAAGAATATGCACTTTCTCTTATCTCCTTTATGGTACTTCAGTTTATTCAATTTCTGTTGTAACCCATGAACTTCTATGGCAATAACAATTAATATCTAGTTCGCATCAAACAGCTGATTAATTTCTAAACACCCAGCTGTTAGAAAAATTCTTCAGTTATAACACTATATGATATGTATATGAACATATGCCAACCTTTATGGTTTATTTTTCTTTAGGAAAAATGTTGCAGACAGGGTTGGTAAAAATTTGCCTTACCATTATTTTGCAATGGACAAATGGAGATTTGGGTGAGCTTTTGTCTAGATAGGAGGGTAGCCCTTTTTTGGGTCAGTTAACTCATGTGGTGGGCGAAATAATTGACTACAAGTTGACTACATTGTGTTGTAAAAGAGCAGAAGTATGACTCGAGACCTAGCATTAATTAAGAGCAAGAAGGAAGAAAAAATTTGATCCAGCATAGTCTGGATTGATCACTCAAGTAACTTTTAAATATGCAGCAAGAGCAACTGGCTGTACACATTATTATTACTGCATGCCTTAATTTTATATTACAGAGTCATTAGATAAGAAAAAAAGGAAGAAAAGGCAGAGGTGAGTGGATATTCAGAGTTCAACTGTTCAGACTACTCAAAGGACATAGGACCTTAGGGCTGTATCACACAATTAGAGAAATAACTTTGATATTTGTGCAATGAAATGCACACCAAGAATGATAAAGGATGTCTGAAAAAACCCCGAATAGATAGGAAAAACATCTTGAAGTGTGTTAAAGACACAGCATATCCTTTTGAGCATTAGGGGACAGAAAAAGCCTCTCAGTGTAACCAAGGGAGAACAGATACCAGATTTCTCAGGAGAAATAAGTGTTCTAGCAGAAAATCTGACAAAGAGACCTTGGGAAACCATGAAGCTTCAACTCAGTAGCTCTCCAAGAAAATTTAAAAATAGCAAGCACTGAGGTAGGCATGAATGCAGAAGCTACTACAAATTTAGCTTCTTAAACGTGAGAGGTAGAATATTTGCTATGACATTTGAGGAATAAATAAAGATATCTGTGGGAGCAGGGGCGGTGGAGGGGCAGACCAGGTTTAGATCAACACAACTGCTCAGCTGCTTGTGCTACAACAGATGCTGAGTAATTTTCCAGAACAGAAATTAGGGTATTGCTAAAATTTGATAGGCTCTAAATAGGCTTTTGATAGTATATTAAAAAAGGCAACTTTGTAAAACGTATATTATTCTTTAGAAATGAATCGAGCTGTTAGTTTACCTTTTCAGTAAGCTGACGAGCTCAGTGAGAATAGATAAAAGATTGACTGTCATGAGATATGTTCATTTTACTTCTAGAAGGAGGCATATTTTTAGATTTTAGATGTGAAATAGAAATCATGCTCTATTAGGGAACTGTGAGGAACTATATATTCACTGATGGCAATGAATTCACAAACTTGAGGAGACTGATTTATCAAGATTAATTTATGATGGAGACTGAAAAAACAGAAAATATGAAAATGAAGACTACCAGGAAAAATTAAGAAAAAAAAAGACAATAGAAAAGAACAATATAAAACAATATAAAAATTAGGAAACCAAGGACTAAAATAGATAGGAAAAAAACAACTTTTTTGAAAGAGAATGTTTTACCAAAGATGAAAGTTTTACTGTCCTGAGAAGGAGTCTAGTTCCTGTAGAATTTATAGAAGTCACTAAGATTTGAAAGATTTTTCTTTAAGTACAACTAACTGACTTAAAAGTCATGATTGTATCATATAGAGCTACTGTTTTACAGGTTGCAATACAAAAAGTTAGGCAGTAGACAAAGATACTGACACTATAGATGAGTTTCCTGAGGGGAAATCTGCAGAGAAAAACACCAAACCAAAACAAACAAAAAAAACCCAAACAAACTGATAATGAAATGGTTTGGACAAGAAATAATAACTTTACAAACGATCTAAGGCAATTGACTGTGCTTAGATTTGTGTCAATTGTAAAACTTACAAATATCGGACTTGATGAAACCAAGTTCAAGCAATGAAACACAGACAACCAATGACAAACTGGGCAGGTTAATGAGAAAATTATATGAAAGAGAAAGAGCTTTTAAATTATCAGTAAAAGGTAGGAGGAGAAGCCTTTTAGGAGTATTCAATTCAAAGAGATAAATTGTACACATAAAAGATATAAAACATGAGAAAATGCATAGCAAAACACATGGGTGAAGAAACACATTCCAATGTTACATTAGCACAAATAAACTTCTTTTTGTGGTTTTTATTTCAATGCAAAGAATTTACCATACTTCTTCAAGCAGAAGACCCTCTTAGGTAAAAGGATACCATCATTCATTGCATTTTAACCTGAGCATTAGAAATATGCTTGAACCTATTTGACAATGACTGCACACAAGTGTGGGACCCCTTTCTCAACTGACTTTGGGGTTTTTTTCAGTGTTTGCCAATGGAGATCTAGCTGAGACATAGGTCTAGAGGGCTGTTTAGAACATCAAGTGTTTACTTGACACTAAACTAGAAAGTTCCCTAAAGTTTCTGTTAATTGCATTCAGTAGCTGTCTGCACTGCCTTTCTAGCTTATACTTAAGCAAACATTTATGTTTTTAATTTTAATTTTTAATTTTTAATTTTAGCTCAAGCATTTAAGGTGTTTGAGTTCACTTCTATGAGCTAAACCTAACCTAGAAGATCAGGCCAGTCACTTGCAACCTACTTTGACTGCTCACAGGTATGAACTTAATGCAGTATCTAATAGTATCTGAGATGTCCTATTGTGATGGTCCTTAGGACCTGTGGGAGATCTGTGACATTTAGATGGAAGAAAGGAGCATCTGAAATGTCACTAGCCAGCAACAAGTGGGCAATTGAATCGAGCCTTCAAGATATATTACATTTATCATATGCAAAATAAATGAACAGTAGACTGGAGAGCAGTCTGAGCTTGAGCAACATTCAGCTGACTTTGAAGAGTGTAGAAAAAAAATCAAAATAGGCTTATAGTACAAAGAATTTCATACAATGCTAAACAATATATATATATAATTTCTTTTTATTGTTTTTAAAAAATAAAGCAGCAAAATGTCCTTCATGGAATGCGTGACCTTAAGTTGCAATATTTTTCACTCCTTAGTGAAAACAATGTACTTTTTGTCATTTGTAAAAAATGGCAATTACCTGTGGTCAGAACAAAAAACTCAACAACTAGAAAGACATGACATATTTAAATATGTTCAAAACATGCTTAAAATTGGTTCTGCAAATACAGTTAGTGAAGTGAATATCTGTCAAAGAAATAGACCTGGTCAAAATATCCATCACCAGTGAACTGAACCAAAGCATAAACCCTGTGCTAAACCTGTGCAGTAGCTATTAACCCCTTTTCAGAAACTTCAGCTTCACTCGTCTTTCATGTCCATTTTTTTTGCCTACTGAAGTCAAAGGCAAATTTTCTAGCTAGCAAGAAAGTTGAACTACTATGTAAATTGTTACCATGTACTTGTATTCTCTTTTATTCTCAGCAAAGAAAAAAAATCAATATGGCACTGATAAAATTAGTGATGCTTTTTTTTTTTTCCCTTATTTTTTTCTGCTTATTTCTTTCAGGAGGTTTTGAAGAAGTGGGGGATATGAATTGATGATAAAGAAACAAAACTTTTAAAATTTTAGCATAGTCTTACACAATAATAGGTTAACCAAAATAATGAGGAGAAAGCAGAGGTTGGAATGGGAATACATGTTTAAAATTTTTGCAAGTATTAAACACTATATAATGCTTAAGTGTGAGACAATAACTCTGCTACTCAACATGTAGAAATTCAGTAAGTACAATTAGCTCCCTAGCCTTATAATATTTCTTTAAATTTGAATCATAATTGAAAATGTTAATCAATCTTCTAATGAATGGTATTAGAATAATCACTAGAATTGTTACAAACAGAAATAAATGGAAAGGTGAAATAACTTTATAAAAAGACATAAATAAATACACAGAATATGCATTCCAGCAACATTTGAACACTTAGATGGTTCAAAAAAGCAGCAAAATGAAAATCACATAATAAAATGTTCAAGAACATTTTGTGGGGTTTTTTTGTTTGGTTTTTGGTTTTTGTTGCTGTTGTTTTTTTGTTTTGTTTGTTTGGGTTTTTTTCATATTAACCCATTCAAGTAAAATTTATATTTATGTCATTGCAGAGCAGGGACACTAAACTAATTTTAGGAATAATCCAAAAAGCTGATACTATTTCTGTATTTCTGTATTTCCTATCAAAGTAAAAATAAATGTTTAAATAGAAGGCTGCAATGTTAACATGCAATGCTAAGTTCCAGTCATATTCACAGTGAAGAAATAGGAAATAAAATGTCACTATCCACTGTTTCACAGTTTTTTCATCTTCATTTGTTTACTGCTGTTGTTAGCAAGAGTTTCTTTTGAATTTTGCCTTCGTGGAAGAGGCACTCAGTCACAGAGACCTCAGCCTCCCTCCAGTTTATGAACCGGCCCTGTTTTTCATGTAACAGCTTTGTCACTTCAAAAGGGCACAGGCACCGAGAAGTCAAACTTTGGAGATTAAAAGCAGAAAAAAATCTTCTATCCCACACAAGATGAAAATTGATTAACAAGGCTAAATAGAACTTGTGCAGAAAACCCATAAAAGTATGTTTCACTGTAGCCAGCTCCCCCTTTTCATCACTTCATGCTGGATCATGGTTGTGAAGAAACATCTTTGGTAGTAACCTGCAACTCTTAAGCATTAGGAATGCACTATCTTCTTTACGAAGTCTTTGTTTCCAATTATGTAGTATATTGCTTCAAAATATTGGTTTTAAACAGATAACAAAGAGGTTATCTGCTTTCAGTCAGGAAAAAAGGAATAACTCATCAACAGCATGGTGTCACTCAGAGAATGAGATTAAGCTGTATAAGAGCATGTACCAGAAAAGAAATGGAATTTGCTCACGACTGTGTCCCTACAGCTGTGTTACTTCTCATGCCCTGGGCCAGTGGGATTTCCAGAGGAAATGCACACCTGGTGAGATGTTGGACTCTGTTCTGCTTTAACCCCAGCTGGCAACTAAGTACCATGCAGCCACTCACATTGTATCATGTGGGAAGAAAACTATCTCTATCACTCAACCATATCTATCCATTTACAACCAAGACAGCCTTATAAATTTCAAAATACTAAAATGATTTTTGTCTCTGTTTTTCTCAGTGATTTGGTCTCCCTCATGAAGGCAGAGAGCCAATGGGATCTGGGCTTCAGCTTCCCCACATTTCAGCTTGTACATATCTTTTTTTTTAGCTTGGCATCCCAGATTTCCATGTCTTTTCAAGACATTTTTTATGAATTTTCTTTTCAGCACCCTTGTGTTATTTGGCAGTCTCTTAATCCAGACGTGTTTTTGTCTCTCTAACCTGTCTTTGGGATCTGCTGTGCTTATACGGGCCAGCTACTAAAACAATCACATGATTTACAGCCGTCAATGAAATTCACCCTTACTTTGACCCCAAGAGAAGGGGAGGGAAGCACAGGAGGCCAGATCAGCCCTGCCATGCCCATGTTGGATTCTAGAGAGCATCAGAAACTACACTATGTTCTGCACAGCCAGGCAACAGCCTCAGAAGGGTTAATCCCACCACATCACAGCAAAGTGTGGCAGAGACCTGGATAGTGAACAGATTTCTTGTACTCTTCATTACCGATTTCCTCCAAGGAGGAAAAAAGTCCCTTTCTGCTAATAAATAAAATTCTACATGTCTGTTTTCATTGTTAGCTTCTTGGTTCTTACTGGGCACTGGCAGGTTTTGTTCTTCCTTGGTTTTACTGGGCATGCAGAGGAAATGAGAAAGGGTATTTAGTATGTAAGCACTCAGACACCAAGGTGTTAAAATCTGCTCTGCTCATACATGCAGATGCTACTAGGAAATGTGGTACTTACTTGTTCACTCAAAACAATTTATGCTTATCTAATGCTTTATCTCTAGAGTCCACTTTCCCTCCCAAAGAATTTCTGAAAACCTTACTCCTTTTTGTCAGAATGCTTACTGTGAGTTTACTGGGAAACAATGACAGCAAATAGTACAGGAAATTCATTTCAGTACAAGGAATAAAATAGAGAATATAATGATTTTCCTTATACAATGTGCATGCAAGAGAGTCTTGTTCAGGTATAGACTTATAAATGGTGACTACCAGATAAACACTTCTGTGTGCATATAAATATATATGTGTGCACATGTGTGTATTTTTTTTTTAGTAACAGCATGAACATGAGTTTTGCTGGTGCCAGAGGACGGTCCCAGAATGTGGCACAGAGAGATTGTAGATGTGTATCACATCATTTCCAGGAAATTATGACATGATATTTAAAGGTATTTCATTATGTTACTTGTCCAGCATAAAATATTAAAATTCATGTGTGTACAGTACACTTACAGATGTCTGTACATACACATGCATATATTTGAAACATGTCCTTTCATTTGGTGTTAAAATTAATTATTACTGAAACTAAATAAGTTATATGGTGTCAACTAATGATAATGAAAACAGATTCCTTAAATTCTTTGTGATGTTATCATTCTAGTCACCCCTCCAGGCAGAAAATAATGAAAATTTATAAGAAACAAAGCATCTAGACCTATCTCTATACAGCTCTGCTCCCTACACTATTTCTTGGTAGGTGAAAACTCTGTTTGGTGGTTTTTACACCTACTTGTCAGCTGTGGTTGACTCCAGAAGAGTCAGATCCTTTGCTGCTCTCATTTCCTACTTTTTGTTCAATTTTCTTTCTCATGTCATGGTCAATTGTATACTACAGGTTTTTAGAAGGACAGTGAAATAATTCTAAAGAGTTATTCCAAGCCTTGAAATGACAAAATCAAAAAAGTATTTCTTGATACAGAATAATGTAACTGTATAACAATTCAACTCTCAAACAAGTGAAGGGCAAATGAAAGGGGAGAGTGGGGAGTCAAGAAGCCCAGCAAGTATCTCACTGTCTGCTCTGTGAAATGGAAGAGGTCAAGGAATAATCTTTTTATCTAATTTCTTCACAGATAATAGTGGAAGTATTTCAGCAATGTTCTGGAGACTAAATTTTTAGTACTGGGGACACACATCTTTTGGCTGTAGCCCTGCCTCATCCTCCTTGAAATTGCTGCTGTGATCTCTCTCCTAAGCATTTTGGTCAGAGTAAATGAGGTGACTGCTAACAGCTTAAATAACAGGCAAAACCCCTTAATGTAAAGAACCTGTGTTAGAGGCCTTTAGTCAGAGACCTTTTGTTCCTATGCAAAAGGAGGCAGTGGCAGCAGCACACCCCCTGTGCCTCACCAGCACAGGGAACCAAGCTCCCATTCTTCCACTGCCTGCCCAGTGAATTGCTTTGCCCCTAAAGTGAGACATAAAGGCACCTCCTCTTGTACAAGGCTTATGATAAAACCAGGGGTGACCTTAAACCAGATGATCTTATATATTCAGTGACTCTTTTATTAGAGTTTCTTTACCCATTGTGAGCTCCTCAGACAGTCCCTTGGTGACTAAGGGAAAGGACAGTTCCAAGTGTTTTCACATTAATTAATATTTCCTGAATTTCAGCATGAGTTTTGTCTAGATACACCAGAAAAAAAAAAACAAAAAACCTTAGAAATTAAGCATTTGGATTATCTTTTATGCTGGATATTTTAATTCATCAAAATCATATGACATTAAGTTTTAAGATGCATTTTGTTATTGAAAAAGACATTTTTCCCACTCTAGTTGCATAGTAGCAACAGTTGATGCCTAACCAAAATGAGGTTAACACTCTATCTGCATATTAAACACAAATTCTGAAAGCATTAATCCTCTTACTTTATTAAATGTCCATTAAATTGGAATGTTTGATGTGTAATTGTTGAAAAAATGCAATGGCTAAGACACACTGTATGTAATTATTCTTTGGGGGTTTTTTGTGTAGACTGTCAAAACAAAACAAAAATAAACCAAAAAAAAAATTTAAAGCTCCACAAACTCCTAACATGCAAGCAGATTCTGACTAAAGGGCTTCATGGATTATTGTTATTCAGTCATTTTCATAATAATGTACTATGCTTTGTGATTTCCATAAAATTACTTCAAACTACAATGATTGTCCTGTGTGAGTCAGAAGGCTTCTTTGAGGTATGCATAACGCTCTTTCATTTCATAAAAAAGAAGGCTGATGCAAAAAAAAGGTTAATTTTCTTATTTTGAAAGCTCTGATGCTCTGCCTTCAAAACTGTTGTGATCTGAATTTCTGTACAATATGCAGAAAAAAATCACTTTTTAATTATCACTCTCAAAATGAGAAAGCTCATTGGTCTGATCACTGAGACAAATTTGTCTCTTTAGCATTTTTCATAATGAAGAGACATTAGATTAATGTCCACTTACATAACATGATTAATGGTATGATCAGAAGCAGCTCATGTTGGAACAGAATGAGTGCAAACCACCTAATCAAACAAAATGATTGGGGGTTTTAATTGTTTATAGCAGTATAAGGTCATGTGAAGTCCCTTCTAGTAACTCATCTTTCTCTTCCTGTATTTTAGTTCTCCTTTTCTGTCCCTGAGAATGATGATTAGTTACAATTAAAGGAAAGCAAAGCAGTTAGCTTGACAAGCTCAGGATTTGGGAATTATTATAGTCATTAAAGGACCATCTGATAACCATATTAAACTTCATCATTCACATTCTGTCAGGTTTCTCTGTCATACACAAAGCAAAGTACATCAAGTACAGCAGTGTTTCGAGAGAGTGGAGCAAATGTATCACCTGATTTAACTTCACTGAAGTGAGAGGAGATACACTCCAGATTAATTTTGTCCTGTGAATTCTCAATATTAAGACACTTAAGAATGAGACCAAAATGCCTGACTTTAGAGGGGTTCTTTACATTCTTATCATTGTTAGTATGTGGTAATCTCATATGACAACCTCAAATGCACCCTTAGATATGATTAATTGTTCAGCCTCATGTTCTGCTTGGACTCCCTGAGCAGAAAGTTTATAGAAATCTAATTTCAAGAGCCCGTTGCCCTTTTGATGCCACCTAAGTCCCTGGAATTAATTTTGATTTCTTATGCCATTTTAGAGCCATATCCTAGTCAGGATGAAACATAAATAACTTTTTGAAAAATGAATAAACATATTCTTGAATCCACATTCATATGCAGGTCATCATATTTGTAACATTTTATGATTTTTTAAAACTTGCCAATGAAAAAGAAATTATGGCTAAGGCACAAGGAGTAAGTGACCTATTCAGGAACAGTATCTTAACCCTACAAACACGGGGAGAGACAAAAATTGTTCTTCCTAATACAGTTCTGAACCCCTGACCCAGAACAGCATAATGCAGTATTTTAGCAGATCAATCACACAGCACAGTGTAACTCCACACAGAGCACAGTGTTGGGCTTCAGCATTTGCTTACCTGCAAGCACTCACAGCAGTGGTCAAAGGTTACCAGCAAGATGATTAAAAATGTGCCTGCTAGACATCTTTCAATATGTCACAACATGTCATTTTGTGCTATGCATTTCAGAATGAAGTAGCTTTCTCCTTTTAAGACATTGTCATTTGCTCTGTCAGTTTGCTTTAGACTGCAGAAGTACCCAAGTCCTTTTGATAACAGCTGCCCAAAATGTAGCAATTCCGGAAGCACAGAAAAAATCTCATTTTTTTCATATATTTTCTCTACATCTAAAAATAGTAACTCTGTGAGATTAAAAAGAAATATTTCTGGCTTTTTAAAAATTGTTTAATTAGATATAGTAGGAGTGAACTGCAAACACAAATGATACAGTATTTTATTTCTCCTACTACACAGTAGCACACTGCACATTTTCTAAGTACATAATAGAAGGAAAATAAGAGAATGTGATTGTGGCTGTTCAGTCTCAGCTGGAGGTGTCAGGCTAGATTTTGTGTCATTTTTTCATTTTATACAAGGCATTTCCTCCAGATCTGGTTTATGTGTGTGAATTTTGCAGTGTTATGGAGAAAATTCAGGGATTTTTTTGAGCTGGATTTTTCTCCCTACAATTTTGTCTCAGTGGTTTTGTTTCTTTGTTTGTTTGTTTGGGGGTTTTGTGTTGGTTTGGGGGGGGGTTGTTTTTTTGTTGTTGCTTTTTATTCTTGCAGCATAAGATACTATTTTTGCTTTTCTAGCATCTCATTTTTCAAAGACATGATGTTAGGGAAACCTTCTAGATGGCTGTAGGAATTAGAGTCTCTTTCTGGAAGAAGATATGCCATATAACAAAAATGCCACATTTTGTTGACTAGAAGAATTCCTATCAAATTCAATAGGCTCTAAAACCATCAAAATCAGAACTAATCTAAAGAAGCCTACAAAAAAAATTTAAACAAAATAATGCTTCCTCTCCACAGAGAAATGGGAGGGAGACACCCACAGACTCATTAACCCACTATCTAATGGCTGATATGAAGATTTATAGCCCTTACTAGGGTCTTACTTCATTTTCCTTATGCTATGCTGGCAAGAAGTTTTTAGGCTGGGTTTCTGGGGTGGTGGTGGTGACTGGTTTTGTTTGTTTGGTTGGTTGTTTGTTTGTTTTGAATGACTTTTCTTCCCAAGTTTACACACATGTAATAGTTGTACATACATACATTAGAAGAGCATGAAAGGAATCCTTCATAAGACATGTACCAGGAAACTTAAAACCAGAACTACAAAAGGACTTGGGTACTCACTGTTTGACTTTTAAAATCCATCTCAGGCACCATCTAACCACTCACAGTAAATGTTTCCTCTCTTCACAGAGGAAGTGTTTTGGATGAAGTGGTTAGAGCCAACAGCTTTGATGTAACCATTCATTCCAAATACAAATGAGCACAATGGAATTATTCCTGTAATGGGGTGCAATTCACCAGTACAATTTAGCCAGAAATTAGTTTTGTATCATTGACATCAGTGTGAAATAGCAGATGACTAATGAAACAAATGACACAAAACTAATGAAGTAGCATGGTAAATTAATATGCAGACCTTTCTATTTCTATAAGCAGCTAAAAAATATCTCTAATGGCTTTCATTTGTGATTATCTACAGCCAGTATTTTTTAAAGACTCATTGATCATATTCAAGCAAATAAGAACTGAACCCCACTAATGCCTACAAAAGTCTGCCTTGCCTCCTAGCAGCTGACAAATTGAACATGCCAATTGCCAGTTATGCTAATTTTTAGTGGTAATCTAGTGTGCTGTTTATTACTGAACTGTCCAATTTCTTTTTATTAATTTTCTCACTTCATTTTAAAATGGTAATATTCTCATGTTCTTTGGTCTTATTTATTTCACATGAAGCACATGGAAATTAAGCCTTTTAATTTTTTATTTTTTTCCCCTGCTCTATAATATGAGATGATATTCAAACACTGATATGATCTTTCTTTCTCCATTGATCTTGCATTTGTAAGGGTTTGAGGGGTAAACTGTCCTGCACAGGGAGCTTTGTTCAGCATTCAACCTGATGGGAAATTAGTAAACTCACATAACAATGTCAGTGATACAAGACAGTAAGGCTAATAAATCTTCATAAAGAATGATTTTTACCACCATTATTTGACAATAAAATTATCTTATAATGTAGCAGCTCTTCATGTACTACGCTGTATTTTTCAGGCAGCTTTTTCACATTTCCTTGGAATACTTAGTAGATGTCCTTGGAATCCTAGAATTTAGAGTATATTAAACTGTCTGACTTGTACTGAATAAATTTCAGTGAAACACTTGTGACCTTGAATCGATGAGCTTTGTGGCAGCTTTCTTATGCTGAATTTTTACAAGAAATGTTAATGTGAAATGGAGAAACAAAGAGAAATTAGTCATGAAAGAAACCTTTCATTTTCAGAGCTTTGCAACTAGTATTTTTACATAGATCCTATTCTCAGGGTGAAGGGTCATTTCTTCCAAGAAAGCTCATCTAGAAAGTTCTATTATTTTATATACTGTATAAATTATTGCATTTGATGCTTTTCTTGTGGTATTTCAGTATTTCCAATTCCAACCTGTTCCAAAAGAAAGAATTACGGAGCTGCAAAATCAAAACAGACAGTCAGCTGTTTTCTTTTTCACATTAAAATAAAGTCTGGGTCTTGGTCAAAGGTTTTCATGGAAGAATTCAAGAGAGTTTCTTCTTTCAGTTAACACAGCTCAGACTTATTGAGACACGATCTTCACATATACTTGAATATAATTATTCCAGTTCCCTCTTGCCTCAATTTGAAGCACTGTCAGTAACACCAAATATGCCGTTGTCATCTCATTGGACTCTATTACTTTTTCATAAATACCTCTTTGTTTCAGAAACGTTTCTTCTAATCCAGACACTAAGTAATCTAGCTCATGAGATATCTTTAGCAAGGTTAGAAATGTGCAATTCTTGGAGGAATGACTTTACTGTGAAATGCTGACATCTGCCAACATAAGCCAGACAGCCTCATAATGACATGTAGAGCATTTAATAATCTAAAATTGCAAACAAAAGTAAGAAAGATTTATGGATTAGTTTCTAAGTGACACAAGAATAATACCCTTGGAATGACTTTAAAGTGTAGTTCAAGCAGGTTTTATGCAAATATCCAGGTGGAATTATCCATGATTTTTAGAAAATCATGGAATCGTAGAACGTTAAGGGGTAGGAATGCATGTTAAAGAACATCTAGTTCTAAAACCTCCAGCTGTGTGTAGTGACACCTTCCACTAGATGAGGTTGCTCAAGGCCTTGTCTAACCTGGTATTCCTGGCAAAGAATACCTCTCCAGCTCCCCAATAGGTCCTCTTCAGCTACTGGAAAGTCACCATGAGGTCTCCATGCAACCTTCTCTTCTCCAGGCTGAACAGCCCCAGCTTTTCCAGCCTGTCTTCATAGAGGAGGTGTTCCAGTCTTCTTACCAGCTTCATGGCCCTCCTCTGGACTTTCTCCAAGAGTTCCAAGTACTTATGTTGGGGGTACCAGAACTGTACTCCATACTCCAGATAGGGTCTCAAAAGGTTAGAGGGGCAGGATTCCACCCCTCCACCTGCTGATGGTGCTCCTTTTGATGCAGCCCAAGTGTCCACTGGTTTGCTGGACTGTGAGCGCATGTCACTGGCTCATGTTCAGTTTTTCATCAACCATCACCCCCAAGTTTTACCCTCAGTCACTTTTTCACCCAGCCTGTTGGCGTGTCTGGGATTGCCACAACCCAGGTGTAAGGCCTTGCACTTTGCTTTGTTGAGCTTCATGAGATTCGCATGGCCCCACTTCTCCAGCGTGTCCAGCTCCATCTGGATGACACGCCTTCTCACCAGCATGTTGACCGCACCACGCGGCTTGGTGTCGTCAGCAAACAACGTCAGTAATCAATCCCACTGTCCACGTTACTGATAAAGATGGACAGTATCAGCCCCAGTACTGACCTGAGGAACACCACTCATCAGTGGTCTCCAAATGGACCCTCTGTGTGCACACTCTGTGTGCAGGCGTCGAGCCAGATCCTTATCCACAGAGCTGTCCATTCATCAAATCCATGTCTCTCCAATTTGGAGACAAGGAAATCCATGCAGGACAGTGTCAAACACTTTGCGTGAGTCCAGGTAGATGGTGTCAGTTGCTCTGACCCCATCCACCGGTGCTGTAGCCCTGTCATAGGAGGTCACCATGTTTGTCAGGCATGATTTCCATGTAAAGTCATGTTGGCTGTTACCAATCACCTCTTTGTTTTCCTTGCTTTGGCGTGTTTCCAGGAGGTTCTGCTCCATGGTCTTGTCTGGCACAGAAGTGAGACTGACTTGTTTGTATTTCCCCAGGACTTCCACTTTCCCCTTGTAAAAATATTATTCAACAAATTAATTTAGCTTAATAAAAACATCTGGACCACAAGTGTTCACATGATTTAAATACAGCATGGTACCATCTCATCAATCATTGATTCAGGTATCACAGTCACAGAGCAAAACAATTCTCACCATGGCTAAGGACTTACTAATATTTTTAATATTACTTAATACTTTTTCCCATTTTTCCAAATTTTCTTTCTATATTTTTCTCCTGAGTAATAAAGATACCCAGAAACAAACACTGATTCTACCCACCCTTCCTCAGTGAGTAACTGACCTTGTACTAAAATTTTATTTCAATTTATTTCAGGGCAAATGCTGACCTTAGGCATACAAGTAAAATATAACAGACAAATGAGAGAAGACTTGAACATAGCAAGCCCTTCTTGTGAAGCTCATTTCTGGGTGAAAAATATCCTAGAAAAGGCTTACAGCATGAGTCAAAAAGCACAATGAGCTGTAGTAAATGTTGAATTGTTACCAGGAATAAAAATTCAGATTCCTTAACTGACCATGAACTGGTAAGCTCAAAGAATAAAGATGCACTATCTCAGAAAAAACAGAAAACATCAGTTTACCAGAGTAAACTTTGACTTCTGAAGAACAAAGGAGCAGGAATGTAACCCCACAGCTTCTAATTCCGTACTTTTACTGAAGGTGTACTATCAAAAACTGTAATGATAGTAGTGAAAAACGGTTAATTACCTAAAGATTCCTATCAGCTTCTTTGTGAAAGAGGGATTGAGAAAACATTCAAGGGAAAACATTCACCTTTTTTTTTTTTTTTTTTCACACTCTTTGCATCTTAAGGCTTTGTTCTCTTCCAGACATCTGGAATTTCACATTTCTTAATGATTTTCCAAAATATTGGTGGTTGGATATTTTGGCTGCTCTGGGTTCTCTTTTCTGTTTTTTTTGTCTCTAAAGAATACAGCTGTCTCAAGCAGAAATAGCAAAGCTGCTTCTGAATTGAAAATTCACTACTCATGTAAGCACAGCATTCCTTTTAAGTTAATTCATATTCAGGTGTGGATCTTGTTTATGCATTTATAAATTTGTGATTCCTTTTGTACTGAAATAATAATAAAATAAACCAAGCCTGGGAATTCTATGCAGTGTTCTGTCTTTGATTACAAATGAAGCTCTTCTGTGTCCTCTGCCACCCCTCTAATCAGGAGTAAATTTCTATAATTTTCAGAAATTAACAATAATTTCTCAGAAACCATACACGTAGAGTCCTATTCCTGAAGATATACAAATTATATAGAATTCTAGGCTCATGATTAGCTATAAAAGTGGTAGTAATGCTTAAGATCCTATCACCTTCAAAGATAGATCAAAGCCAAACATAGACACATACTTTTTTGAGAGTGATTCCAGTGAATCTTATAAAAAGCTTTGAAGCACCTCATATCCTCATGTGATGAATCCAATTCAAGAGACCTTAGGGCAGACCTTACAAATGACTGCAGAAGGATGTAGCTATTACAATGTTTAGTTTAAATCTTAGGTGTCTACATCTTAATAATTCCAACGTGAAACCCACAATTTCTATTTTTGACCTGTTTTCAAAACACACTGTATTTGTAGAAAAGTGTAAACAAAAGCTTGGGAATACCTAGACTGACATTCATAGATGCCGATATAAAGAGATCAGAAATTACTAAGCTAGAAGAGAGATATCATCTAGATTTCAAATCTTACAGTTATAAAGAAAAATTTTGCACCAGCACCACCTCAGTTCTATTTGAACATTGTCCTTTGGTGAAAGTTACAGGATGAGCGTCAGTATTTTTCTAAAATGTATTTCCAGGCCAAGAAGTATTTAATCAGAATATTACCTTGTTTCTTTTTTTCTGTCACTTAAAAATCTGCAAAGATTTTATTTTTTTTTTAATACTAGGTACAATGACAGGATAACAGATGTAAGGCTCTGAAAAACTTACATAAATAAACAGACTCATGCTCAAAAATCTTTCCATCTTATTTTAATAGAAATCGGACCAAATACCACATTCTTGAACTAATGCATTTTATGTATGAAGTGTAATCATTTAACTGATCACTAAATGCTAACTTTACTATAGATATATCAATGGCTGAATGAGCACTTCACTTTGGGCTTGTTATGGCTGGTTTCTGTTGGTTGTTTTCTCAAGGGAAGTAGTTTAAGTCTGATCGCATCAACACATTCCTAACCAAAGCTAAGCTTCTGCCTGATGGGATTGTGCTGAGAATGATTATAGTTTATGGATGGGTACTTTCGACTCAGCAAATCACAGATGGTAGAAGGGTAGGCTTAGAAAAAGAAACAAAAAGCAAAACCAAATAACAGCAAAAGAAAATCACATACTTCACACTGACTACCAAAAGATATTCTGTATGGCTCGAACATATCTAAGAACAGGATGAAAATAAAAATCATTAATGCCTTCATTAATATTTTAATTGCCTCAGCATCTGTCAGAACACTGGATAAGTATTAAATAATTCTCAAGAGCATACAAGACAGAGCTGAGAGAACCCTTTAAAAATCCAGTCTGTAACTACCCTTCCCCCAGGAACCAAACTATATTTCATGAGAAATGCCTTCCAAATGCAATGCTGATTCTTACCTGGAAGGGTGCCACTTACACACTATGGCATATTTAAGGGCAAAACACATTTCAAAAAGAGATGTTCAGTGCTATCAGAAAAAGGGAGGCTCTGGCAAAGCAATTTACTACAAATGGGTATGCTGGAAAAGGTCTTATATTAGGAGCTGACAGAGGGAACAAAAATAAGCAGAGCAAACTACCAGGAAGTCAGGAGTTTTGGGGTACTATTCTGCTATTACATGGTTTGAACTTCATTTGCATAACCATTTCTGTAAGATGCTAACCTTTCTGCCAAGGTGACCTTCATGTCAATTAAGTGTAATTTTCACAAGAGAACTTTTGCATATCCCTTGTCTTTCTCTCAGGATTCCCAATACTTTTGGACAAATAAATTCACATCTAAAAGTGGATTTAAAATGTCTCACCTGTGAATAAAAGACATAAACAGATTTTTACACATGAGAAGCTGATGAAGGATTCCCTAATGCTCTAGGGTGTTTTGAATGGTATCACAGAAGGACTGAGTACAGCTAAAGCTGGTGCAAATATCTCTTATACTGAAGTAACAAGTGATCAAAAATGAAGGAATGGTCACTAACAGCAGTTTCAGTCCAATAAGATGAGGTTCTTTCATGATGTAAGAAACTGACTCATCTTGTACCTTGCCACAACAGCTATTTCCTGACAGGAGTACAGATAGCAAAGGTATTTTTTACATAGTCTGCCTCAGAGACAATTCCTTCTGGAAGGAAATCATCATTCACTCTCCAGTTCTCAGCTGGACTCACCAGCCTGGTTGTAGCACAAAGCAATTCAATCATCTGAAGTACCACAGACACAACAGGTTCCTAAAGACACTCTAAGAAACTTGTCATTTGTACATGGAAACGAGTCAGCCCTGGAGCATTCTTTTGGGAGCTGCCATTTCAGAGTCTGTGCCTTACACTGGAACTTTGCCTACTGTGAATTCCCCTGGAAAAAGAGCATTCAAGTTCTTCAGAGTGCAGGATGACAGTTTAGTGGCACCATATGGCAATATTATCTGATAATGACATTTTCCAGGTACAGATAAAGTTTTCTTAACTTCATTGATTTCAGGAGTTGTGATATATGCAAAAGAAGACAAAATCAGTACTGGAGTGAACATCACTCTATGGAACACCTAATGCAATAGAAGCAGAGAAAGGGAAAGAAGATATCACACATTCTTATTCTAGTACTACACCATTAAATGCAAATGCATTTTCTGTTACCAGAGCAGATGTCATTTTGCATTTCAGTTCAGAAAGAGAATACTGCCAAGGAGGTCACTGTACTCCCATTTTCTAACAGAAATTTCAGATTTTTTTTCTTTTTTCATTCTGAAATAAGCTCTTCAAGCAAGAGAAACACACTATTCAGAGAGAGTGTGGTAGTGGAAATGTCGTCACTGCTTACTGGAAAAGTCTTAATATGGAAGAGAAACAGATGTCTCTAAATATATAATATAAATATATAATATTTATGGCTCAACATCTTTTTCAAAATCAGTGAAGTTTGGAAATCCCAGTGTCTAAAAACTTGGTTCTGAGCTGCTCCATGTCCATGTTCACACATATATATATGAGAAGCTATGCTCACAGTGTTCACAACTTAGTAAATTACATAAATAGTGTTACAGTGCACTTTGCCGAGTCCTTTCTAAGATTTTAATACTGTAATCTTTATCAAAAAAAGTCAAAAATTCTAATGAGGATAAATAATTGAGATTATTAAGGGGAAAAAACTCCATACTAACAACAGCAATGGGCATAGTTCTTAAATAATCTAAGATGAGACTGTTTTGCTAAACTCTGCACCTGAATTTTCTCTTTGTGCAATGATAATTTCCTCTTTTTCCTCGAAGTAGCAAAATATTTTTTGAAATAATACACATTTTTATTGCCCTGTCTGCATTTTGTTTACTCAGTTATTTCTGTCTAATGGCCTTTATATGTAGGAAGTACATGTTGGCCTTTGTTACTGATCAGTTTTTCCATGCATAAAGTAGGGAATAAATTATTTGTATTTCTACCAGAAATTCTACAGTTTGATATAATGTACTTTGGGCTGTACTCTAAAATCCGAAATTCATTAAGATCTGGCAAAAGCCACATCATGTTACTCAAGATCATGCTGCTCTAAGGATGGGCTAAGGCTTCTTGCACCTCCTGGGATAGCCTATGGAGACATTACACTATGAGAAAAATAGCCAGTTTTTATAGCATTCCAGGCTCATGAATGTGTTTGAATTAGTGTAAATGTGACTGAGGCACATAACTGCTGTGAAATGCAGCACATTAAGAATGTCACATCAACGAGGAGTCTTGATGATATTTGCAGTTAAATAAATCCAGACGCGTTTTTCATATATGAAAAACAAAAATCATTTTCAAGTTTGCTTTTCTTAAAAGCCTGCCAGATTTCAAAGGCTTTGGAAGGAGTGCTGGAAATTTCAATGATCCTTAGATGAAAGACATCTAAGAGGCATGTAGACAGAGCTGCTGCTTGTTCTGCTCTGTTACACAAAAGGATGGAAGGGGGGACATTTTATAAGGAGACCAGACATTGTGCAGCAGATGAATGCTGTATCCAAAATTCTCATTTATCCCGAACAAGAAGGGCTTCCTTTTGACCATGTCACAAACCCTGTCGAACAAAACTGCCCAAAGAAGAATATTTCTTCATAGGAAATCTGGAGATGAACTGCAATCCCAAAAGAATGCTTTAGATTCTGACTTCTTTTTGCATCAAAAAGAAAGTCAATATTTAAGCAATTCTAAAGATTTTCCCCAGCTTGGTGAAAGGTTCCCCCAGACTATGGTGAAAGAAAGTAAAGGAAAGAGATTTTTTAGTTCAACTTATCTGATACATATTCACAACGGAGAGTGGTGTGTAATAAAATGCAATTTTTTATTAGTCTATTTAGATTTCCAATCTTCATCATATTTGAACTATTTACAATCACAGCTCTGTTACTGGGCAGAGAAGCAGTTGTTCTTGCTTTGATGATATGGAGCATAGACATGGAGCAGCTCAGAAGCAAGTTTTTAGACATTGGGATTTCCAAAATTCACTGATTTTGAAAAGGGTTTTGAGCCATAAATGTTATCAGGCCTATGTTGCTTTGGCTTGTTGATGACTACATGCCTGCAATATTCCCACACTGTATGCCACAGTCCTTTTGCATTGGGTTCATGGCTTCAAGGATTCACAAAGTGTCTGGGTACAGCAGTATCTGGTACGTTAGTCTGCAAAGTCAATATATTGCATCTTTTGTCAGAATTTAAGCATAATTTATTTTAACTGCTTTTAAGAATTCAGAACTGTGTATCTCCTGCTCAGCTATGTATAAATCCATTGACTAGTGTATTTATCAGATTTTCCAGGTATTGCAATATGTTCCTTTTTCATGGAAGAATGCTGAAAATTGTGTCGTTTATAAACAGTGTTTATATTCTCAGGAGCAATTAATATACCAGGTTTCTGTTTTATTTTTTTTTTCTTTCTCCTAAGTAACTGCAAATGGTGGTTTATCAGAAGCTGTTTGTGTTTACCAGAATTTTATATAATCCATTTGCAGATTTGGAAATAAAATATTTTCTCACATCTCTAATAATAATAATTAGCTTGACACTCAAGACAATAAAACAAAATCATTTAGATAATTGGAAGCGTCTAAGTAACCAATTGTTTGATGATGTCTTTGTGGCTTAAGGAGAACAAATAAGAAAGTAGTCCCCAAGTGAATATCCAATGCACAGTCTCTGCAAATGTTTCCCATGCAGACACTATTATGGATGTGTCACTTGCAGTTACTTGCAGAACATTGTCATTTCACGTCTGATGATGATGTGCTGAAACAGAATGTGCTTCTGCAATGCCATGAGAGGAATACAGAGCACATGTCTGAAACACTTCTGAAAGTCCCTTCCAGATTCTGGGTCCTGTTGTGACATTCTGCTGAATTCTCAATCGTACCACCCTTCAAAATTGTTAGGGGATTCACCAAATTGCACCAATTGCACCAAATGCCCCGCTCTGCCGGTCTCCACTGGAATAACAAAAACAAATTGATATTTTTCCAACTATATCTCTCTTTAAGTTGATTTAATTCCACATTAAAAGGTGTAAACAAGTAGAATAAGATTCAATGCTGATTCACTGAATACTTTTGGCTAGGGAGTAACGGGGATTGTTAACCACTTATTATGACTCGTAGGCTTTGCCTCAATGAAGGCAATAAATTGTACTTTTCTGAGAACACCCAGCCCTAAATTACACAAATAGTTACTCATATGCTCTGCCAACAGTCGAGCACTCAGGTCAGGAAAATACTGGAATTCATTTTGTGTAGCTTAGCACTTTTCACAGTGATCGATCTTTCTTTTTTCCTTGGCAAAGCTCTCTTCTCGGGGTGATTAACAATAACAACAATGAAAAAAAGCATTATAATCTTCCTGCAAAGGCAGGGTTTTAGCTTCCTGCTGCAGGGTAGTGTCAATTGTCAGCATCTTGTTTGGTTTGTTTAGCTGGCTTTTATTCTTCTCTGACATTTAGAGATGATGTGTTTTCCTTTTACTCCTCCTCATTGCTGGAGCCATCTGTGGGCCTTTACACAGGCACATCCATTAGGAATATGCGATAGACAAAGCTAATGTGCACTGGAGTAAGATGACAAGATCCTTTCCTTAATTAATGCCATCACTGCTGCTCAAGTGAGGATTGCAAGCTTCTGAAGTAGTTTGAAAATGAATTGTTCTTAATTTCCGTGAGCGTTTTTCTACCACATTTAGACTGTTCCATAAATTAAACTCTGAGGGGTCTTAGGATCCTGATGCCCTGAAACCACATCTCTACCTGTGCATTAAGTGCTCTCTGGGATCAATCCTGCATGCTGGACCTTTGAGGTCTGCAGTGAGCACTCCCCCAAACCACCCCCAAGGCCCCCTGCTCAGGGCCCTGCATGGGGCCCTTCTGGTCAACAAACACTGCATGAGATTCCTCAGTTCTGGACCATAAGGGAACTTAGCAGGATGTTTCTGACTGTCCAGTGGAGGGATTTCTTGGAGCAACCATTACATCATTCATTCTATGCCCCGAGCTTTCTGTCTGTGCAAGCTGTAATCAAAGAGGATCTTAATCCAAGCACAGAAAACTGACTCCAATAAATGCTCAAGACCCAGCTGTGGGCACCCAGACCTGTGGCCTGGGAATACTTCACAGCTGCAAATGATCTATGTGTGGTTGAAAGAAGGAGCATGAACATTGAGCACATGGATCATATTTCCTAAAACCCCATTGTGTTGAAACACTTATGCAGATAGCAGAGATGAGAAAGGGTCTAAAATCTGCCTCTATTCCATCTTTATAGGGCAATATTTTCAGCATGAATTAATGAAGTTGCCAACACCATCTGATTGCTGCATCTCATCATTGTTATTAGCAACTATCATTTCCATCAGAGAAACTGAGAATACTTTTTCCTATTCAAATTTTCCTGAATGTTTCCTTACTGCTACCTCCTACTTCCACGCCATTTCAGCTAGGCTAAATCTTAAAATAATGTCCTTATAATTTCCTTTCATACCTTGTTTGATTTTTGCATGCAAAGTCTGCTTTTCTCATGTGTATTCTGTCAAAAAATATTTGGAAAGCACAATCATTTCTCTTCATCAGCTATCGTGTAGGTGGCCAAGTTTTGAAACATTTTTGCTCACTTTAATGGTGTGCTTCAAGATGATTTCTATGTTTATCTTAGTCCTAATTTCATCAGGTTTTCATAGATTTTTTCATCTAAACTTTTTCCCGCATTGGTCTGTAAATGCCTGTGTGTATTTGTGTAAATATTTAAAATTATTCTGTAAATGCAAATTTACAGAATAATTGTAAATAAATGTAAAATTAATCTGTAAATGCAGTATTTGTGTAAATATTTAAAATTATTTTAGAAAACAAAATTCAGGAAGTTCAACCTTTTGAAGGTTTGAACATTTTATTTCAGACACACATAGCTTTCAGAATCCTCGTTCCCTTGCATGAACTTTTATAATTTGAATATATACAAATACCAGACTTTAAAGTAATTTAGTCATTGAATTTCATTTTACTTTGTGAAGATGCTCTATACTTTATTATGTTGAACAAGACATTAATTTATAGAATGTATAAAATCTACTTATTGCTTATTACACAGAATTACAATTCAGTTGATTCTGAGCAAGTACATCTAGAAAAGCTAATTAATCAAAACTGGGAGATTATTGCTTAGATTGTTTTGTTTCTGAAAACTTCAGCCATAAATCAGATCAAAATATTTCTAGGGACACAGACTAATAGTGAGGAGACATTAGGATTCTTTTTCACTAGTTGAAAATGTAATGATTTGTTTAGAGTCTGCTAAAAAAGTGATTGAAAGTATTTCAGCTGTAATTATGTCAAACCTATAATTTTTCTCAGTTCAAAATTAATCTACATCACCATAAAAATGGCATTAAGGTGTCATGTTCCTTTAGCAACACCTCTCTACCGAGATGCCTGACTAACAACTGTGCTTCATAGCATGCTATGATCTCTGTCTTTTGGCTCAGATTCTGAAGTGTACAGTGATTAAAACACAGCAGGAATGCCTATTCCTCATTAAAGAAATTACTGAAAGTCATCCAAACTACAGGACTTTGTAGTGGTTCAGGAGACGTTACAGCTACATCCATGATAGAAAACTAGTGTTGAATGAAGCTATATGACAGATTTGATTTGAAATTTCTGCATTGCCATGAAGAGAAAATCTTCTCTTGCTAAAATAAAGAAGATTAATCTCTTCACATACCTTTATGTTGGTTGTACATCCTTTAATCACTACTGTGGATTGTCTCTGAGCAGTTTCCTATTTATCAACACCTTTCTTGAAGTACATATAACAATTCTAGGCATACAACTCCTGAATCACCAGCATTACCATCAGTCATAAAGTACTGCTGCTATGAGTATTCTCTCATTTTCATGTGCAAGAGTCTTAGTCCTTTTAGCCATCACACAGAGTCTGGCGGTTTTAGTGGATGACTGATCATTGCCTCCATCAGACCCCTCTCGCTGTGTATTTGATCTTTTCAAATTGGAACACCTCCAAAACATCTCTAGGCAGAGTTCAGGTGCTGACCATGGGCAAGAGGCCATTTTAAATAGGTTTTTCTCATCTGGAAAACATATTTTGAAGACTAGGAATCTTCATTTTATATATGAACACATTTGTCTACCCAGATGTCCTTTTCATTGTAACTCCTTCCTCAGGACTCTTTCATCCCAGGATTCTTTCATCCCATATGTATTGCTTCTATATACATGATTTTGTCAATGTTAAAACCTACATATTTTTGTCTCTGTTGGTGCTGTAAATCAATCCAGATTGCACAGCATCATTAGATGGGTAAGCTTTTTTCTGTTCACTTAACACTCTTCCAACTTTCTGCCATTTGCAGGATTTACTGAGATCATCTAAAACTTTCTAGATCATTGACAAAATAGCATGAGAGGAAAAATGAAAATCTCTGAGAATTTTTCAGAAACATCCACTCACTGATGATTAGTCATTTGCAATTTGATGTAGAGTTCCCTTAATTAACAGGTCTTAATCCTTTTAACATGTTGATAGCATATTGTTCAAGTTCTTTAATCAAAAGGGCATGTGATGTGAAATCAAAAACATAATCGTATTACAGAACACTATTATCTTTATCAGACAAATATTTAATCTCATCAAAAATGATATTAAGTTGCTTTGACATGATTCATTTTCCTGAACCCATGTTGATTGGCATCAATTATATTTTCCTTAATTCTTTGTTAATTAAAGTCCCATAAATCAAGTCCAGTATCAGGCATTCTACCACTACTCACTAAAAAAAAATCTGTGCTCCTTTGCCATGACTGAAACATGAAAGAATGGACTATAATCAAAGGTGCTGAATAATATAAGAAGGAATAAGGAAATGGTATGCGTTTGTTTCTTTAAAGACACTGTAACTATAATCAGTCACCTAAAATCAGCATTTCCCCAGATTTAAGTTCCCAAATAATAACTTCATCATTATCACTATTAAATCCTAGACATGAACTCGACTGAAGTGAAGGACTTTTTAAAGTGTAGAGCAATACCTAAACTTGTGGCAATGAGGAAAGTTTTAACTCAAACACCTCACTGCAGTTATATTGTTATTCAAGTGACCTTATATTCAACTAAATAGGAAATCAATATATTTAAATTCAATTTTTATTCATTTTTATATTTTGATTTTTGAATAAAATTACAGTCTTATTTTTTTCTGAATATAACTTTATTTTTAATCACCAAATATTCAGTTCAGACTACTTTTTAAAAAATTATTTTTTAGCCAGATATGCCAATTTAGAAAGAAAATAATTTTTATTATGAAAATACTTCTTGATATTTTCTGAGATTTTTTATTTTTCAATAGACACCAGCTGTTTCATTTCATATTAGGCTTAGTTAAATTCCATTTTCATTTTGTGAAAGACTGGGCAAATGTAAAATTCTGTTCCTTTGGGCAAAGAAGTGGATAAAATAAGCATGGATATCAAACTCCACTATAACCACAACTTTACAGATGATCAAATGTTGACCTGGCAACGACAAAGAATCACAGAGAAATGCTAATTAATGGTGGAGAAAATGTTAGAGCTATGTGCTGGTTTTGGCTGGAATAAAGTAAGCTTTCTTCACAGTAGCTGGTATGGTGCTGTGTTTTGGATTTGTGACAAAAGCAGCATTGGTAACAGAGGGATGTTTCAGATATGGCTGAGCAGGACTTGCACCATGTCAAGGCCTTTCTGCTTCTCATCCCACCAACCTGGGGGGGCACAAGGAACTGGGAAGGGACACAGCTGGGACAGCTGACCCCACCTGTCTGAAGAGGTGTCCCATACCATATGGCATTGTGCTCAGCATATAAAAGGGGGAAGAAAGAAGCAGGGGATGTTCAAAGTGATGGGGTTTGTCTTCCCAAGTCACCATTACATGATGGAGTCCTGCTGTCCTGGGGATGGCTTAACATCTGCCTGCCCATGGGAAAAAGCAAATGAATTCCTTGTTTTGTTTTGGTTCTGTGTACTGGTTTTGCTTTACCTATTAAAATGCTTTTATCTCAGCCCTCAAGTTTTCTCATTTTTACTTTTCTGATTATCTCCCCCATCCCAATGCGGATGAGTGAGTGAGCGGCTGGGTGGGACTGAGCTGTTGACTGGGGTTAAACCACGACAGGCTGGTGGAAAATAGAAGGTCAGATGTTAAATTCAGTATTTTACACAATGTGTTCTCCTTTATTACTTTTATGAAAAGTAGTATTTGATTAATTAAAGTCTTCTTCTTTTTAGATTTTGACATGTCATTATGCTTCAGGACTTCACGTCCAAACTGTAAAGTTATATTCCCTAGATCTGATTCACAAGTCCTTCAAGTATTATTGAAGAATATATATCTTTTCTAAACACACTCAAGATTTAGGTAGAAGTTTAGTTATTATGCATTAAATAAGACGGAAGCTTCCTGAAAAACTTGCTTTCAAAAATGTAAAGGAAACAAGACTGTATCCTGCTGAAAAATCAGTAGTGTCAGTATTCATATCATGGTGATTCCACTCACAAAGTTGTCTGTTCAAATCCCTCCAAAATACCTACACCTTTGAATCTCTAAGGATTAGAATTTAGTGCATTTAGCTTTCATAATTCAGAGCAGTAGTTACCTAAGAAAAGTCCCCTGCCGTTGATGCAAATCCTTCCATAGACTTCAAAGGATTTTGGAGTAAGTCCTAACATTACAGATGGTGGATAATTCTCAGTAAGTAAATGGCACATCAGACACAAATGACCCTTTCTCCCTGCAGGAAACATCAATAAGGCCATTCAAATCCAAAATTGTTAATGCTATGATGATTTCTGAATACTTGATTTTTGGTTTTTGTATGACATCAAAAGGAAATCTTGTCAAAATATATTAACTATTGACTTGCACCTTTTAAACATACTAAATAAGAGACACATGCCCCTATTATCCATAGGATAATGATGGCTCTATTAGCCCTTTAAATAATATAATGTAGGCAACTGATACCACCTTCCCCTGGTGGTTTGGAATTATTGTATAAAGGCCATGATGTCACCTTTGAGAATCACTGAGCCTCACAAGGAAGGCCTGAACCTGTGAACAGTCACTCCATGTTCATACTCTGAGTACCAATTTAATTGATCAAGGATAATAACTCCTTGATCCTGTCAGACAAACATGAATCACTCAATTTCAGCAATATGAACATTCAATTTCAGCAAAATTAATCACTGAGTTTGAGTCTCTAGAGAGAGGATAAAGGGGAGTGAACAATATTAAAGAAGGAGGTTTTAAGAAAGAATTTGTTTTCTGATTCAGCTTCCCTGAACTGATTTAAATACTCATAAATATCTCAAAAATAGAGGCAATGTGAAGAAATGACAAAGGAACTAATTTACAGTGTTTGTTACAATACATAGAGTCGAGTCTTTGAGGGAAGCTCCTATGAAAGGGCTTTGAAATAGAAAGGTGTCTATCTCCAAGTAGCCTATGGAGATAGACAGAGATCTCTGAGACCTCTTGGGTGGCCTGAATTTGTACAAAGGGAATTCATCCCAGAATTACAGGCCAATAGCAACTAACACATGTAGTCCGATATAAAAGTTTGAGACTTGGTAACAATTTTTTTCGTCTTTTGACACAGAAATGTGAAAATTAATCAGCTTTAATACTTTCCTTACAAAAAAGTACTGGATGTATGCCAGAGTTATCACATTTATCTTCTCCAAAGGGTTGTACTGCATAAAGAAAGCAGGATTCTAAAACGTGTTTGATCTTTCTGAGTTAGTAAATACTGGTTTAGAACTACTTTCATTACTCTTTCCTCCAAAATGGTATTTTGAAATTTAAAGTGTCTTACAGACAAAAAATTGCCAAGTTGAGTGCAGAAAGGTATTAAAATGCAGTGTATTTTGCAGTCATTCCCAGAAGTAGTTCAAACTGCTCCATCTTCTCTCCAGAGCCAGGGATCAAAGAAGAATCATTTCAAATGCAATGAACTTTGAGCCATTTCTTCAGGCAGGTGATCAATACTTCAGTGTGTAGTAAATGTTAACATATTCCAGGGCTAGGAATAGAACCAGAAACATAATTTTACTAGGCATTCTCCAGACTCATGCTACATTTGGAAATAGAAAACAGGCCTAAAATGAGATTTATCTCTTTTAAAGTATAATACAAGTTTTAAAAGGTAGGGAGATAAAAGTCTGTGTCTTAGGGAAGATAGTCCTCCCTGTAGTATGAGTCAAGTGGTGGGCAGTTGTATGGCTTAGTTACAACAAAGGAACTTGTATGCAAAACCAACTAAATTTATGCTTCTTAAAAGTGATTAAAAATAAGGAGAATATTAAACCAGATGTTCACTGATAGAGCGAAAGCATAGGGGTTTACCTTAAAGATTAATATACTATTAATATTCTTGTTTACAGGAAGAAACATACATATCTTAACTTGAAAGAAGACAGTTATATGAAGGGAACTTTATAAGAAAGAGGGTGTGTGACCTTTGAAAATCAGACTTTTAAGCAAAAGCTTCTAGGTGTGATGCTTGCATGCATTCTCACTGGAGTTCTACAATTCTTGGTAACAAAAATAATTCAAATGTTTGTATAAAACAGTCACCTGAAGTCAAATTCAACAATCAGAATTATTTTTTGTGCTGTCTTCTAGAGAGCAATGGGACTTTTTTTTCTGTCTGATGTATGTTTTCCTCACGTTTTTACAGAAAGAAACAGACCACTTCCCAAATTTCCATGTCATCACAACTCGTACTTGGTAAATACTTGATCTAGCTAAAACTAACTAACAGCAGTAAAAGATATAAATTCTTGATTAGTACTGCAGAATTTATTTCAAAGACTTTAGCAAATAAACTTCCTATTCTGGAGAAATATTTAAATTGGAATTCTTTGTCATATCTGAACCTCTAAAAAGTACAGGTAGTTGACATACATTTCTCAAAACACAAAAAATATTTAGTAAAGATTGGAGGTTTTTTTACCACAATATCTGACAAACTCCTGAAAATAGCTCTGAAACAGCTCCTTTTTAATACTGCTCCATTCGTGGGTTGGTGTCACAACCTAATGTTGGTACAAAACCTGTTGTCTAATATCTGAGTTTTAAAAGATCATGTTAATAATTAATTCTGCTTTTTTAAAATGTTATAAAGAAATTAATTCACTTTTTCTACTATAATTTACTGATACATATAGCCTTTCTTTTTGTACACAACTCACCCTGCTTTGTCTTCTCTACAGTTTCTCTGTTACTGTAAGTCATCCTGAGAGACTTATTTGCCAACAGTGCATGGGGAGCATTTAGGGGCACTTCATATGCTAGAAAGATGTCATAGTCAAAAGTCAAAGTCAAGACAGTGACAAAGTATTTTAAATTTTTATTGTATTTTTCTTTCCTTCCAGAATTTGCATCTCTCATGGTCGTGATGGTGATGAAATACTCTATAGGCGTGAAAGAATTTGCATGATAAAAGTCTCTGGAATAATCATAGAAAAATATTAAATGCAAAGAAAGATTTTGCTGATGCACTAAATCTTTAGTTAGGCTTATAAATGAGACATCAGAATCAGAAGTTTTACAATAGTCCTCATTGTCCTTTTGTCTTGGCTTTTCTGTTGCAAATCCAGGAAGAATTTACTGTTACAGTGGACTAACAAAGAGAACACTGTGAAAAATAGAGATCATGCAAATCACACCTGATAGTCCAACCAAACAACCATACAATATTTTCATCTTATTTTAAATTTGATTGTTGTAGGTAGTTTGGATTCATGAAAATGTCTGTTATTTTTAAAATTAAGCATATTCCAAAATAATATGTAGGATAAAACCTCTTCAGTTCGTCATCCAAATGAGACAGTCCATCTTAGATTGCACAGTAAATCAAATTATCTCCCCAAATACCACTTTACTAAGCATTCTGGTTGTTTTACTGCTTCTTATCTTTCATGATGGTCATTGACATGTATTTTCATGTGAACTAATCCAGTTACTAAATTAAAAGTACATGATAAAATAATACTAATGATATTTCTTTACTGTGAGATTCTAAACCAACTTTTGAAAAATAAAAAGTGTTCATTTTCTGCTAGAAAATAAACACCAGACTCTGTTAAAACTATTGACATCTGTAAGGTAGTCAGTTCTCTACATACAAATAATATTGCTTCTTACCAGAGCATCTGTTTCCTTCTCAAGAATAACCTTGTTGGCTAAAAAATGTGCCATGGATCATCAAGAGGAAAAATAAAAAGGTACTGGCACAAACAAAGTTGCATTAAAAATAAATTTTAAAAGCTCTACAGGTTTTTAGTTTACCTTAGGCTTTGCTCCTAATTTTCTCCTGTAAGATTTTCACACTTGCATTTATTTTAAGAATGTTTTTTCCAGTCTGTGAGCCACAAACCTACTTGATTCAAAATAGGTTCAAAGAACACTCTAAGCTCAAAATACCCATTTAACTGAAGCCAGTCTACTCATCATCACAGTTCTCTTAATCACTATCATCATCATTACCATCATCTTCTAATTCTCTCTAGCATATGGATTCCTCCATTAATAAAGTGTCTTTTGAGTGTCAGATGTAATTCCCTCTGCCAGAGCTTGTTGCAGTCTCATATCAAACAATCTGAAACTCACTCAAATGTGAAACTTCTCTTGACATAGGACCTGGAAACAAGGTGAGATATTAACTGTTCCAAGAGAGAAGTATTTTCTCGATGAGTAAGTTTTCTGCAGATCAAGGTGCCAGAAAGCTTGTGCAATGACATTTACAGTTTGTGGAGGCTATGCTCCATGCAGAATCCTCTAGATGACATGATATGGAAAAATGTGGCTTTGTAGTGAACTCAGACCAAAGCCACTGTGACCTTTATGCTGACTAAATTTTGGCAAGAGATATTCTCGTCTCTCTTCACATGATTCTATCTCAAATAACCAGCTCCTTCATCTTATCCAGCAAACTGTTTTCCAGGAACTCGTTTCAAATGTGATGTCACATCTTAAACTCCTATTGGGAATTTAAGGAAATACAAAAGAAGAAATAGGAAAAAAAAATGCTTAACATTTGACAATTCAAAACTCTTTGAATCTCATATTTGTGAGGTATATTTTCAATCTTTCCTCTGAAGTCAGGACAGTTCTTGCCTCACTGGCTGAGGACTCCAGTTTCACTTTAACTTTTTTCTAATTTTTTTCATAGCAAGAGTAGATAATGTAATTTAATGTAAACACAGAAATTAATCCTTTCCATTCAAAAGGGCATAGTTTCCCTCATGTCCAATGAAATAAGTTTGTTACATCTCTAGAAGTGATTTGTCATAACCTTCCACATGCATACAAACTTTGGGATTAAAGTATTGAATGAAAAGTGGCAGAAAATTAATAAAGAAATGTCCTTCATTAAATATGCTTGCTTAAGTTAGACTAAAATTCCATGAATGACATGTTTATGTTTCTATTAATAATACCTTTATGTTGGTTATAACATTTTTTAGAGCTACGAGAGCTGAGTTCCTCCACTCAGACCCATCAGGATAAAAGGCATCAGGCTCCTATATACAGCAGGAATTTGATTTTGGCTGATAAATCTCACAAAAAGCTGAAAAGGTCCAGTTAACCAACTGTCTTGTCTCTGGTGGTGGCCATCAGCAGACACTTGAGGAAGGAAAGCAGAAATCTTTCAAAGTATTTTCCATTCTCCACCTTCAAGACCTGCTGAATCACAGATGGTATAATGGTTTTTAATATTTTCCTTTTCTTTTTTTTTTTTTTTGTTAAACTTTTGATTGGTTTTCCAATTTATATAAAATTTTTATGTGAATAAAGTCATGGGAAAATAAATTCCTCATTTTAACTATGTGTGTAATAAGACTTGTGCTTATTTTAAACCTGATACATTTGGTGCCTTGGTTCTTTACCTGAAGGCACATAAAAAGCACCCTGCTCACTTGTAGCTGTCTCTGAACACAATAAAAAATGAGTTAGCTCGCATTAATATCATGTCAGTACCATTACTCCACACTGCTTTAATATTTTGTGATTTCCTCTAAACCCACATGGTTTTCTTAAGTAATACATATTAAATTACCATGAAGCATTTCTGGATTCTGTTATCTTTCTCTGCACTCCAAACCACATCTTTGCCAATACTCCAGATTCCTTATTAAATATACTTTTATATTACACAGGATAAGAAGGGCCCTTAGAATTTCATATATTAAACAGGTGACCTTAACTGACACAGCATGCTGTCTTACACTGCACAGTAAGCTTAATATCTCATGCAAAGACTTAGTTTGTTCTTTGCTGCTATAAGGTGTGAAATGTACACTCACTTAAAGGATGGAAAGCCAACATGTGTGGAGATGAAAGGGGCAAGGTCCTTTTGCAAATGTCCCACTTGGCAAGAGTGTCCTTTCTGCTGTTTATATAGCTCCTTCACAAAGCATCCTACATCCCAATGGGTATGAACAGAGGATCCAGCTCTTCCTGTGGAATTGAAAGATTCATTCCAAGTTAATTGGAAGGGGGTTGGTTTTTTTTTTGTTTTATGTGTTGATTTGGATAACTAAGCTTCAGGGATGTGAAATAACAATTTAGTCCCTCATGCCTCAGCTATCAAGAAGAGTGACAGCATCACCAGGGCTCACAGGTGCTCTGGAGTTTGCTCTCAAAGTGTTCTCAACATTTGCTCTATTCTCAGGCACCTTGCAGCCATTTTCTGCTCACTGCAGTTGTCTGAAACAGGAGGGATCTCCCTCAAAGTCTCAAAGCTAGTTTTGAACCAAAACCTGAACTATATGGTTACTATATAGATTGACTCTCTAGAGCCTTAAAATATCACAAGGAACTGCTTGTTTGACAGCCTGTGCACAACACTTTTTTCAGCACTTTTTCTTTATTCACCCCTCCCATAAAACAGAAGGACAGTGGAATTGGCCTGCTTGAACAGACTTAATTAGCTTAGCATTTTCTTTCAAGTGAACATCCTCACATAAGCACCTTAATCAACAAGTAGCCACAAGGGGAGTCAGTGCTACCCATCACCTCAGTTTTCCTCAGCCCCTTGAACATTCCTAGCCTTTATACTTACTCCATATGCTGACAGTAATATGAAATACAGAAATCTTTATAGGGGCCAGCCTAATCCTTTCCTGCAAACTACTGCTGTAATTGAAGTGCTGTTACTTAAGGCTCTGATGTGTTCTATACCTTTTCAAATTTAAAAATTCTAGACAACAGGATACAGCCTTTTGCCCACAGCCTCAGCAAATTAGCAGGTTTCAAATTAAAAAAAATAAATTTACTTAACAAGATATACTATCCCTGTGGTATGGCTAAAAGACATGTTGATTTTATCCTTTTCTTTAGTTATGCCACTTCCTCAGCATTATTCCTGCAGAACCAGCAGGGAAAAAAAAATAATGACTGGGTCAAATACTGAAGGAAGAATTTGCAGCCTTTTTACAGAAATCTTGCAGCACGCAGACTCAGCATGATGAAAACCATTGATTTTTTTTCTATGCCTAACTGGTGTTTTCATTACTGCATTTCTATAGCAATGCTCTCCATCTCTACCTTCAGACATGCCCACTGTCCCATAGACAATTCCCCTTTTCTTATCTGTTTTTGGCTGCCACATGCTTTATCTGTCGTGTTTGTTTTGTTTGCCCATGCACATTACTGCAGCTGAGGCAGTTAACAGCCACACTTCTGTGCACCGGGCCTGGATTTTTGGAGAGTCCTGCGTTTGGAGCAGGCTGAGTTAAGATGAGCACTATTTAATCTGTTCTGTTTGAGGTGCAGGGTGTGGCTAGCTTTTCAGCCTTATGGTTGTTAGCACTGTACTAAAGACAGCTTCAAAGCAAAGTAAAACCTCATGGCATACTCTGTGCACAGCCTTCATGTAATGTAAGTTGAAAAGAAATATTTATGTATTCATTGAACAATGGTACTTCCTTGTTGTATAAAACATCAGAGCCCTTTTTCATATATGACGTTCTGATGCTTAAGTCTCAAGCAAATCAATCCCTTAAAGCACAAATGAGTACAATCATTTTAGGTGCTCCTTTTTCTTCTTTCAAAAATAAATGCTGCATTAAATAGATTTTGTGGGCTAAAATAAATGAGATAAGAGGCCTGAAAATTTCCTCTGATACCTCTAAGCTACTTTCTTGAGGCCAGTTTTTCAAGTGGCTAAGTCAAAGTCCAGTACTTTTATTATCATCACCTGTTGAACAAATAGCACATCATGCAATTACCTCTTTTTGAGGGAGAGAGAGAATTCCAGGCTTCCTGGCACAAATAATCCCATTGATTTGGGGGTATAATTTTGTGCCCCCTCCCCAATACAATGATATGAGGATTTTTGATCTTGTTTTCTTCTTTATATGTCCTGCTAAGCAGAGAGATCTGACATGAATAACTGGCCTCAAATGGTTTGTGTGGATTTCTTGTATGGAATATTAGCAAAAGTAATAAGGATAAAATTAACAACAACAACAATAATAATAGAGAGGACTCTGGTAACTGTTAAATAATCTGATAGGGCTTTCAGTGGCAGGCATCATAGCAAGAGGATGATTCACACAGCACACATGAGTGCTTGTCATCCTTAGGGGTAAACTGCAGCAAATCCTATTAATGATTCACAGGGTGGAGTTTTGTGGTAGAGCTGCATGTTAGAGCTTAGCAGAGTGACTTTAACATTATCACTAGATCAACAGCTTTCAAATAAATGCTGAGCTCCCTCAGTCCCAGGCAAAAATTCCAAAGGAGTACCAGTTAGATACATGGCACAAATGAAGAGAAGGAATAATTAAAGCCACTGGAACCAAAAATAAAGGAATCTCAGCTACACTTTCATCATAACCAATATATACTAGTGGCATATTTGAGACATATATAAGTTATTATAGTTATATTTGGTCAAAAACACCAGGAGTATATCGGGGCAAAATATTCAAGGGACATAGGCATATGTCCAGCAGCACAAATAGGGCAAAATGGGCCAACCCCACATTTTATTTTATATGGATGATTTTGATGGCATGCCATGAAAATGCCAGCTGTTTCCAGTATCAGTGTGCCTGCTGTTCTGGCAGGCTGCTGGGACATCATGAACTTACATTTCCTAGTCAGATATGCCAATCAGATTTACTTTAGCCAAGAAACCCCTCCTGGCAAAGGACCTGACCTACTGGAAGTAGCCACAGAACAGAGTTCCAGGGCCTGAGGACTGTCTCTTTCCCTGGTTGTTCTCCTGGAGTAGGGAGTCTGAAGTGGAAGCTCGTACCAGGACAGCCATGTGGGGTTTGACCTGGGCTGGTGACACAGCTAGGATTCACTCCAGAAATTGCCATAAATCTGCCAGGACTGCTGCACTCCTGCCCTCTGTTAGATCATTATTTGAGCTTCAGAAGGCTCTCATCACAACTGTTTCTGGTCCCAAGTTTCTCAGACCTGTTCTATCATCTTTTCAGGCTTTTTTCTTCTCTGAAGGAGAAAAAGGTGGAATAGGAAATAGAAAGAAATCAGGCTGCTCTTAAATGAAAAGCTTTTTTAATTCAAGTCTGTAGAAAATGTCAGGACTTTACTGTTTTTATACCAGCCCAGACTAAAAGCTTTGAAAAATACCAAAATATCTTACATATCACCAAATCAGCATTTGACCTACTCCAGTTATAGTCACATGGAATCATCTTAATAAAAAAGGTCTGTTGTAGAGGGATCTATTATTAGTGTAGTTTCCATCTGTCTGTATTTATTCATAATGGAACATGCAGTCATTTTCAAATATTTTTAGTAATAAAACATATCAGCATTCTGTGAATTAGTGGCATTACGGTGAGGGATATTTTGCTTTTAAGAGATTGATAGCTCAGGAGACCAGCAGATAAACAGACATATGACTAGAATGCTCCCTGCTCTGAAGTTTGGAGCAAAAGCATGTAACTCTACTTGTCTACTTTGAAGCCAGACTTCAAAGTAGTCATGTGTTAAAATGTACACAATATGACTATTTACCATATTAATGAAAGAAGATGGCAATCCTCTCTTATTAGAAAAAAGTATTTGTGTCACTTCTTTTCTTTTGAAGTCAGCTGTTGATTTTAAATCAAGCAGTTAACGTAAGTTTTGTCAGTCCCATTCTGGATGTATGTGGGTCACTGTGTTTGCATTAAGTGTCAGGATGGGGAGCTGCCTTCATGAAAAGTGTGCTTTCATGTACTCAATTTGAAAGATATTCATTCCTCCATTACTCATGCTTCCTCATTCCATCAGAGAATGATGACATTCAAAAGCAGGTAGTCAGACACACAAAGGGTGGCATTGGAGCCCATCTATCTTGCTTGGAGGAAAATTCAGAGGCCTAATTCATTACAGTTCTTTGAAATTGTAAGATGAAGACGCTATAGAATTGCAAAGTACTTTTATTATTCAGGGAGCAGGGGAAAATTTCACCTTTTAAAATTCAAAATAAAACAGAGAAAATCATCCCCCAGGAAACTGCACTGGCTCAATCTGCTTCACTCATCATCGTTTTTAACCACAGTATGTACATACCTTAACCTCCATTTTACCACCACTCCCCCCAAACACCTTCCTGCTCTGTTCTTCGACTTTCTTCATTTGAAGTTTCTCTGTACAGTCTATATTTTGACACTCTCTTTGGTGCTTAGAAGAGTGGGAAAAATGCCCTACCAGATGTTTGTCTAAACCTGCTTTGACAAAATTCCCAAGAAGAGGAATCCACTGCCTCTCCAGCCAGTTTGTTTAAATTATGCTCACAATAAAACACAGAAATAGAATGGTTTCTCTTATGCCTAAACTGAGCTCTTTTTACTGTAACCACACATTTGGAAAAATAACTGTCACTTCATTTTTAATCCACATAGGTGAAGGTTTCTGAGATTTTGGAATTTCTTTTCCTGTTCAGTTTCATTCCAGAGAGGGATTATAAGGTTTTTAAATATAATTTCCTACCACATCACATAGACATATTTTAAATTATCCAATTTAAAGTCAAGCTTTATTATTTGCTTTATCTCTTCTGTGCCACTTCAAATGAGTAACAGAAATCACAACCAGCTAAAACAACCTGTGTCTACCCACACAAGTCCAGTTGGCTGAACGTTTGCTTCAGCAATTCAGCTTTTAACAACACAGCTATTGGAAAATGACTGGGATTTGCTTGTGCTGCTGAGATAAATTCTACATCACAGAGCTCCCACTCTTTTATATTGCTGCATGCCAGGCTCTGTGCACAAAGCCAGCACACATTCTATTTCCTCCCACTTGAACACGTTGTTGTAATTAGGTGCAAGTCGCAGAGAGCATTGCTTTATTTCCTTGTCCTTAAAATCAGAGATCAGAGCTAGATTTGAAGAGTAGAGAACTAATTTCTTATTTCAGTCTTGTTTCTTTTCTCACTATTCTTGCTGGAAAAAAAAAAAGACTATATAAAGGAATTGAAAATATTGAAATGCTATCAAAAGGATTTCTAAATATAGTTTCAAGCACTTTTTTTTTTTGTATTTAACCTTAGTTCTGGTCCTCTTGGCCAAGAAGACCCAGAAGACCAGGTAGGGAATCTGAAAACTCAAAGATGGAAGAGAATTATTACACTTCTGAGATCAAGGAAGGTGGTCAGGGACTGGCCTGGCAGGATTCTTTCCCAACCAGACCTTTTTCTGCCATCCCCAGAGACAGGGACAGAAGAGAGCATGGGAATCAGTGCTAGAGCATGAACTCTTCAGAGATTTCAGTCTGCACTATTGCACTTCGGAAATTTTAAGTGTTTTTAAAATTTAGTTGATTCCTGAAAAAGCACTGAGAGCAGAAGAATGCTATGGAATCCTGAGAACAGTGCACTTCATTTGGAAGTTTGTATTCTGCTTCTAAGATTTTATTCTATTAAGAAGTGCAGTGATAAATACTTTGTGCTACCTACCATGTCCAGATTTTGACTGATTCCTCCCATTTCCCACATTCCATTGTGAAGATCAGCTAGGCTTTCTCAAGCATTCCTAGATAGTCAGTTAACACCAGCTCCCTTGGGGAAAAGAAAGGAAGTTTATGTAAATTATGTATGTCTGAAAAAATTCTGTATGAGTAGCCAGTTGGGTTTTAGTGTTCAGATAGTTTCAGATCTGACTAAATATCTAATACGACAGAATACTAAACTTCAGAAGATGTAATTCAGTTGCTGTCACTGCCCTAGAATTGTTGAGATCTTTAATCCTTCAAACACAAAATTATTCTTGCAGAGCTCACAGCAGGGGATTGCAGAGAAAGTCTGTACAGTATTTACTTTTTTAAATGCATATTTTTCCATGCAGTATTAGGGGAAAAAAAGGTGGTGGATGCACAGCAAAAACCCAGCACAGACTTGATTTCATTTCTTTAGCTAGAGTATCAGAGGTGATACAATCTGATATCCCACTCAAATATAACTCTTCTGTCACATATCTACAGCTGCAACCTACTAGAGAAAAAGATTAGGTGGAAGGAAATTTAAGCCACAGTAGGCCTAGCAAGTCACCTGCTAAAGGATTTGGATGAGAGTCAAGGGGTTAGCTGAATTCCCAGTTAAGTCATTCTGTATTCTTTCTCTGAAAACATCTGTGCTGAGGAATGGGATGGCAATGCATACATATGGACATTTTAAATTTCTTGTGCTTAGCTAAACATATCTGCAGAATGATGATGCTTTGCAGATTGTACAGATTTGTTTACCTCTTTCTGAGAAGCATGGATATATTTTTTTTTCCTTGATATGCTATTTCATTTAAACCACTTGCTTGCAGTTCTTTGAACATGACCACAACAGGTAAATGAATAAAGATGAAAAGGATAAATTCAACTGTATTATTATACAATGTTATTTCCATTGTTTCCTTTATCAGGCATCAAGTTCTCAAGTCTTTGTAAGGAAACAACTAAAAAAAAAAAAAAAGTGTATGAAAGTGTATTTTTTTCCTTGTATTTCATGTATTTATTTCTTTTCCTCAGATAACCTGCAATTAAAAGTGACAAGAAAATTAAAATCACTCTGAAAATGAAATAATTTATTTTACCAGGAGATACTGTAGTCAGTGGAAAGAGTGGGCCACAGACTAGAAAGTGTATTAGGTTTTGTCCAAATATAGTTCTAATCTAAGAGATAAATTACCATACAAGCCTATGTCTCCCAACAATGGAGTACAACATTTACCTCTGGTTGTCACTGGTCCTTTCTCTGCCTGTATTTTTGGTGCCATTTTGATGCTTGAATGAAGCATCCCCTCTACATCTTCAGGGAAGCAGAAATCCCACTTAATTATTATATTGGTTATAAGTCTTCTTTGTTTTAGCAAAAGAGCTATGAGAAGTCTTTAGAAGTTCAATAAACCTTACTGATTTAAAGATGAGGCTGCAGCATGCTCTTTTATTTCCCCTTCCTTATATTCCTATTAGCACTCTGTCAAATTCAGTCCTTTGTTCTGAAATTTTTCTTGTTTCACACTGAATTCAGGAGTCTTTTACAGTAGGAATGTGGAGCTGGACAAGACCATGAGGAACTTACATATTAATACCCTTGAAATCACAAGAAATGTTGTGCTTGATGTCTAATTTCAGGGGATCCAAATAGTTTCTGCAGTACACGTTCTCATATGGTATTCTTTCCATCATCCATTTAAAAATATGAAACCTGTAATGAAGGATCAAAAAGAAATATAATTTTCCATGAAACAGAGCAGAAAGAAGGAAGCTCCTATGGCTAACAAAGTTGGGTATGGAAAAAAGGGCAATGGGTCCAGGAAAAACTATTGGGATCACTTATGTTCCTGTGGTGGCCAACCAAAGAAATGCCTGCAGTTCTCTCCAATCTGACCTAGTCTTGTGCTCAGTTAAATTTTGATTATGCAATGAAAGTATGCTAACTAATTTTTCAGAAATTGAAATTCTCCTTGTTCTCTCTTCACACCTTACTTCATGTCCCTTTGTGTCATTGCACATCTCTGCCCTACAGGAAGGCACAAAAACCACAAAATTTGGAGTTGCCAGAAGGCTTCCTTCCTCCTCAGCCATTAGAGCCCACTGGAAGCCCCAGAGCGTGGGATTGATGTAATTTAAGTGCAGAGCAAACAAACAGTGATCCTGTTACATCCAGCCACATCCTCTTTCAGTAGGGCAGGGGGATCATGGTAAAGCTAAAAATGTAGCCTTTTTGTGTGAACAGACAACGAGAAAAAGACCTAGAGAGTCATTCCTTCCTTGGGAATGGGGCAGTTATAACATCTGTGCTTATAGAGGCTGCCTCCTGTGGGATGATAGCACAAAGGTGAATACACAGAGCTCCTCCTCTCAGAAGTCAGAGCTGAACACATAGTAACACATTGGTTTTAAAAAGGGAAGTAAAAATGATTTTCAAGTACCTTCTGCACAATATTCAAGTCACCAAAACCTATTTTAAACACAAAAAATGCACATTTCCATTCTTCATATGCTACCCAATGTTCCTGAAGCTACAATTTACACCAGAACAGAGTGCAAACCACGGTATAGTTTTAGTGATGGGGAAGATAGTTACAAATTTTCACAGGAGGTAAGAGGAAATAGTGCTGCAATGGACCATGCACAGTGAGATGTAAAGCAAGATAATCAGCTTTGTCTGACACTCTTTTCACTTTTATATCCATAATTTGTCTTGGATCTATTTTTGTCCAAGGGCCAAAATTATCACCAGATGTAAAAAAAGTACTTCTCTTGAACTCAATGGAGCTGTATCAAATAAAATTCATAAGCATGTGTCTCTCATTTAAATACAATCAGATCAGATGTTAATAGGATATGTTTTAACACTGCAAGACAACCTTTGAATGTCATGTTTAGTAATTAACTTATTGATATTATTATTGGGAAAGAAATACTCAGATATACTTCAGGGTGTAATTTAGCCAACACCAGGGTGTCTAAAACACGTTATGAGGTCTATGCCAAAATTTCTTTTGTCAGAATAGAAGGTGTTTATTTAGACCCATACAGATATCTTTGGATCTTCAAACAAGGGGAAAAAAATGGCTCTATTGTGAAGAGTTGATTTGCATATTTCTTATGAACTGTGATGCAAATAGCTGCTTCGCAAGCTGTATCATAACATCATTATGAAGATGTTAAAGTGCTCTGGTGAAAACACAGCAAATAAAACCATGCACTTCTAGTCAGCTAAAAGATGTGATTGATTCAAATGCTGACTTAGATCACTGTAGAGGAAAAGAAGGTTGAAAAGCAGTTGTGAAGGGATAAACAGTCAATATTCACAGGAAACTGATAGACTTGCCTGAACACAGGTGGCAGATTTCTGGCTGTACACTCTTTTGGGATGGTAGTGCTGCCAGTATCTCAGTCGTGGGGGAGATAGCTGGTGTGATACAGGATAGGCCCCAGGAGGGGCACAGCCATGACTTTGGGGTTATTCACATCACCTCACACCAAGCCCAGGGGGGTGTATGGGGGGGTGTTTTTTCCAGCTTGCTGAGGGATGTGGTCAGGTAGTGCTGTGTTCTGCTGGGTGAGCAACTGCCTGTGAATCGTTCACCTGCCTTGGAGACTCTTACTAGCACTGGCATCATCACTCTTTTATCTCATTGCAATTTCTGATAAATTGTTCTTATTTCAGCCCCATCCTTTACTTTTTTGTTCCTCCAATTCTCCTCTTCACCCTGCAACAAGGCAGAGAAGTCAGTGAGTAGCCTGAGGTGTTTCAGCAGGAATAATAAATCGGGATACCATACCTAAGCTATGGCAAGATTTTAACTGTCTTATGACTATTACACATGGACAGATAATTCTTGTGGGATGGATGCACTGGACTTGAGTGCTTAGAGTGCACTTGGAGTGTATAAGTACACTTAAAAAAAGGAGGCAAAAAAAGTAAAAAGGTCAAAAAGTGAAGGCTTCTTCATTTATTTGGAACCAGATTATGGGAAAGAGACATTATCAGTTAAGTGAAAATCTTGTGTATTAGGCAAAAACATCTCTTCAGAACTGTTCTAAGCAATTAGGCCAAATTTTGGATGATACTGACAGGTGCACAAGCAGAAATCCAACAGGCTACAAATACTGACAGATCCTGCCACCTCAGTGGAAGACCTAAGTAATAATCAGAAAATGCTGCCCAATGTAATTATAAATTAATCTGTTCTAAGAAAGTAAAAAAGATGATATAAATACCCCTTGGTGAGCAAATTGGTTAGTACAATACCAGCAGTAGAAGAAAAATTAAAACCTTTAGCAACAGAAGACTCAAGGGATGTCAGTAGTTTAAGACTATGTCTCCTGGTGGTATTTTTCTTTTGTCATTGAACAGCACAGGCAGCTCCAGCCAGAAAGTATCCTGGAAAACAGAAATATCTGGTCAGAACCTAGATCTCTTAAAAATTCCTATTTTTCTCTTGAATAGGACTGGTTTGGACAGTAAATCTATGATTTATAAAATAATAGATTTTGATACATCAAGTCAGAAAATCAGCTTAGAAAGAAATGTTGCATCATGGTTGTTTTGTAAATAAAATATGTTTTCCCTTCCTAACACAATCAGTTTATTGATGTGGAGGTTTTTATTTTGACTTTTTTGTTTCATTCTGGGACAGAAATAATTTCTTCTTTCTCTGGAGAATGGAAGTCACTAACAAGTGTGGTCATCTGTGGCATTGCCATAGAAGTCAATAGTTTTAAGGAATATCAAAAGATCCAATTTATTTTCAAATTAAAATGAGAAAAATAGTCAGAAAGTATTAGCATGAAATAGTGTTCTCAGATTGTATGTAGCTGTGTAATGGAACTAATCAAATAGACTGAAGTATTTATTTAATTAATTGTTATTTATTAGATTATTACAGTTTCCATTCATGTAACAACATTAATTTTCATAAAGCTGTAAAAGCTTTAAGTCCTACTGCGTAAAATCCTGTAAATATAATTCATTTCTTGGAAGCACAATGTATTAACTTTGTTTTCTGATAGTGTTAACTGTGTAACAGATTTCCAGTGTTCTTCTAACCCCTTAGGGTGTCTAAAGAGCTCCAGGAAACAAAGGTATCTTTCAGTACCTTCTGTTGTTTCTACAAGCATTTAATATTTGATGTAATGTACATGCCCTAATAGCACATGAAACACCATAGCCTGGTGTGATCACGGCATACACCAGATACACAGTGCAGCCTCCTGTTTTTTCCTATTTTGTTTTTCTATTTGGTATGCAAATCCACTCCGTGGTAACCTTATCCATGTGCTGCTTGTTCTGCTCATGCAAATCTTTGTAGATATCCTGGATTCTGATGCCATCTGCATCTGCTTACATTCCTTGCCTTTAACAAAGAATCAGGAGTTAGCTAGACAGATGGCAAAGCAAAACTATTATCAGAGATTATCAGGAAAATATGCTATTTTAAAGACTTTTAAAAATGTAATCACCCTTATTCAGGGTACCATTAATACAGTAACATATTGTGCAATTACTGTCAGAATTCCATTGCTTCAGTACAGACTGCATTACAGCAGAGTGGGAAGGAAAGATATTTAACTTTTTATGACATTCTTGATGGCCCTGTTTTATGGCAGCTCTACCATTGAGGCATTGCAGTTATATTCAACTGATTTTGTTTAGTAATAACTGTACTACCTTCTTAAAATCTCCTTTTGAGACACTACTAAATGGTACTTAGCTGACACTAACTGAGCATTACTTACTGGACTCTGCTTCTGCTAAGAATCCCATTTCCCCACCAGTTGCTGAAAGGAGAGGCATCATCCATGCAAATACATGGATTAGTTGACCTGTGGTCAAATGCCCCATGGAGGTGAGCAGGTGCAGCTTAAATTTACAGCTGTGAAGCAGCATTTCAAGACAAACCTTATGCCAAAGAATTAATCTTTAATATCTGATTTCTAAATGGTATATTTCAAAAGCTGCATTAGTCACCCTTGGACCTCTAAATGGTCATTGAAAAGAAGTAGGCATTTGAGATTGACACATCAGATCTATCTCAGATAACTGTATTGAAATGAGTCAATGTAGGAAAGTACCCCATTGCTCTCCACTGATCATAAAAAGTTCCTTTGTAGAATTGTTAATCTAGTATTGGACACTTTGGTAAAAAATATATTGATGGTCCTTCTGAGACATCTAAAATTTCAGTGCCAAGACACTTCCTTTCCATATTTACAAAAACTAGATGTTTTAAAATCCAAGATATACAGGTCAAGAGTTTGCCAGGGAAGTTGGAAAGGCTGGCATGAGGTTCCTTACACCTCACAGAACACTGCACAACTTAAGTGTTCATCTCCCTCTCCTTTCATATAAATCACTGTGTTGACTCAGTTGATGACTTGGTGTGTACACCAGGACAAAGGTATGCAGCTTTGCAATTTGTCGTGTAATTATAATTCTGAATATGATGGACAACACATTATTTACACTGTTTTTCCTTTTAGGCAGAAGGCCACTGCATGTTTTATAGCAACCCCTGCATATCATGAACTAACAGCAAGTATTTGTCTAAACAAATAGAAGTGAAATAAAAAAAATAAAAAAAAAGAAGATAACAAAAAAAAAAAAAACCAAAGAAACAACCCTCAAAGTGCATTCTCTGAATTTTTTGACCCATCAAAAACGAAACAAAAATACAAAAAATCATGTTCTCTGTTGGACTTTTGCTTTTATGCTCTGTTGGACTTTTAATGTGTCCTCAACCATTTAATTATCCAATTTGTATAAATTGCTTAGATGGACAGGATAAATTCAGTTCAAGTTAGCAAAAGAGTTATCCAAACAAGGTACAGAAGTGAGAAAACAAATCAGAACTCCTGTAAGAACATCTGTAGCCATCTGTCTTTACAGAATTACAGTACAAGTCAGATCCTGTATCTTGACAAGGAAATCACAGATTTAGGTATCAAGCAATGACAAGTATTTTATTAAGGTTAGGATATTTGGAAAACTATGTACAAGTCACCAAACTGTCAGCTGGCAGTGCAATTTTACTTCAGTCCATGACCTCACACTAATTTATCCTGAGAACATTCTAGAGAAAATCTGAATACAGTAATTAAAAATGTAATTTAATAGTTTATAAAATTCTCCTCATTTTGTTTCTTAATTATTCTCCTGGTATGGACAAGTTAACAGAAAAAAGCCATTATCACAAGTCTTTTGGAGTGGTAATTAATTTATTTCCCCCAGCGTATTACTAAACCCATTTTCTCTAATACTTCTTTAGCCTTCTTACATTTCAAAGGCCTTTCTCATTGTCCTTCTGCTGGCAAAGATGCCCCTCTTGGCTCTTTTTACTGTTTACCTTCAATCATTTTTTTAGTTTCTCTCCCCTTTTTCTTTCTTCTTTTTTTTTTTTTCTCCTCTACTCTTTGCAGAATAATTAATTCTGTTTTGTACATCAGAAGTACATTTCAAATTATTTAGCTTCAACCTATTTTTCTTCCTGGTTAGTTCAAGCTTGTAGAATATATCCAGTGTTTGTGACCTCAGAAAACAGTACCTCTTCATAAATGGAGGTGATGGCTCTTGTAGGTTGTATTTCAAACCCTGTCAATCCCAGAGAAGTGAAATTAATTCTATAGCAGGTACATGTGAGCCAGTTACACCTTTGCCTAAATAATTTTTGCATAACTTGGTGATTTTAATTTGGAAAAGGATTCAACTTCTACAAGTGTTGAGTTTGTATGGATTTGACTACATTTATATCGGTTTATTTAAATTAGTACATTTTTTTGAATAGATTAAAAACAAAATGGAGCTTTTTAGTGTAATTGTTCTCCAGTACTGATTGTCTCCCTGCTTTTAACTTTATGTGGTGTGACAAGACTCTTAGGAGAATTACAAAGTTCTAAAATTATTAATAATTTCATTATCAATTTCTCATCCATAAATAAATAAATGAGAGTTCAGTCTCTTCTTAAGGGTAATGTTTCATGTGTATTATCCCTACACTTGCAGATAAACATCTATTTTCTTTTTAAAGAAACCAAATATTTTAAATGTCCCTGGCCTAGCAAAATCTGCTGTCAGCAAGGTAGGTTAGATTGTTATTTCTTATGGATTTGTAGTCATAACACTGAATGATGGAATAAAACTCAACTGAATCAGGATTTTTTCAAATACAGAACAAAATTTTCAACTCTCTAAGTTTGAACAGACAGGCCAACACACAGCTGAATCAGAACTACATGTTTAGTTTGATTTAATTCTGTTATTTCTATTAAATGAGCTTAGCAGATCATGTTTAGTGTTCTTCAGAATTAATATGGCTTGGGCAGAATAGCATCAATGTATTTTAAATTAAAAACACTTTTCTTTTGTGATTATCCTTAAAATGTGTTTAATTGCTGCTCCATTTTGTTCTATCATCATTCAAGTGTTACCTCAAGAGCACTAACTCAAAGCTCTTGAGTTACTTACCATCATCTAAAATCATATAGCTTTAGAGAACAAAATCATTCTGTTTATCAAAAAGAAGCCTTTTCAAAAATTTCAGGCAGAAAAAAATAATCATGAAAGCACAGAGGTGAAAGATGGAAAAAGACCTATTAAACATATTCTCGCTCTCTATCACCGCAGTGTTTTCCCCTACAGTCTTTTATTTTATCTTGTTTAGCTTTAAGTCTCTTAAGGCTTCCTATTCAATTTTCACTGGGAAAGTATTTCAGTGTCAATCTGCACCTCAGGAAATTTTCTCCAATGTTCCGCTTATGTTTATATTACATAAAATGACAAATATAAAATGCTTTTTGGTAAGCAACTTACATATGTTATTTTCTTAATCTTATTCAGACATCGCTGGAAGAGGTGGATGAATGGGGGGAAAATATATTCATGGGCATGGTTCCTAACACTGATTAAATTATTGCACATTTGTGTCTCTTTGTATAAGGGTTTCCATAAAGATAGGGTTGATATTTTGTATTTTTATATTTGTGGTTGGAAGCTGGAATATTAGTTGACAGAAAGAAGGCACAGGGTATGAGACTGAGGAAACCAAGGATCTGCAGTGTGATACACTGAGTGTCATTTTCTGCAGAAATAGTTTTGTGAAGGAGTAGGCCAGACAGAAGAAGCTGATGCAGTAGGAGGCAAGCCCATATGTGTAGCTCTACTACAGTGATGCTTCATGTGCATAAGGAAAAGGGTTATAAGGATAAAGAAGCAAATGAACAAAGCTGGGGGGGAAAGGGACATTTTAGTGAAGAAATATTCCCTTTTTATGCTCAAAAACCTAGAAAATTCAGAATGCTTTAAGAAATAACATTTTAATCTTTCAATTTCTACGATTTATTTGCCACCTAATTTCTTAACTGAAAGCTGCAGTTTTTATGTGAAACTTTGACAATCAAAGAAGTTAACAAAACCTGAAGAATATCTGATTTAGATAACGGGTCATGATAAATTAACTGTAGCTTTCACTTGACAGGTCAGTACATGAAATACATAGCATATATGATTTGGTGAAATCTTAAAAAAGTTCATCCAGAAAAATTGTACTGGTTGTAATAAAACATGCTGTAGTTCAGCTGTCCATTGTTTCTTGTAAGCAAACTACCCAGCTCTCAGATTGATAATGTGGCTATGCATTTCTAAAGTTATATACAATTTTCCATAAATACAAAAATTCTGGATAGATGTACTATGTAACTGCAAATCCTTACATGTAGGATGATGATGTAGGTTAATATTCATGCTGTGTGCTGTTATTTTTAGCACCACAGATCATGGCTGCTAGAAGCAGGTATGCAGCATAGTGCAAAGGAACCCGATCACGATTTTCTGCAGAAAAGATTTAAAGAGGAAAATTCCAAGCTTTTTGTTCTGCTTGCATTCTATTTTTAGGGTTGGTTTAGTTACAAGACAAAATGGACACCTGCTTTGGAAAAAGTCTTTGTGTAATTCTAGAGTGTAGGAATGGAACAGCTGTGTTGACTGTACCGAAAAAGGTAGGACATCCAAGAAAATTTCACGTAGATTCATACTTTGCACTTGATTTGTTTTTTGAAACTCAGGTTTAGAAACCTTAAACTTCAAATAACTTTAATGCTAAATAAAGCTGCCATGCAATGCAATACTAGCAGCTATTATTGTTCAGGAATGTTACAGTCTTTTGCAGGTATTGAAAGTTAAGGAATTCATGCAAACGATGCCAGATTTCCTATAAACTACATTAAAAGAAGTTTACTTTCAAAGCAGGAAGGGAGTACAAATGAGAGCTGTGAGAAAAGGAATCAGTGAGCCTGACAGCTCCATGTCTAATTGCCCATGCTGATCTGTGACCAATGGGTGAAGCACAGCTGGTGAGAAGCGTAAAACAGATTTGTTACCAGTGGTCAGTCATTCAGACATCTAAGGCTGCCGTAAACGCAGCAACTCTCCATCTAGGTGACTCCCTGAAAACCTGACATTAGCTGTAGAGCACAAAGCTCATGTCACTGCTGATCTCAAAAAATATTAGCAGAAGGAAACCTGAACTCAGAGTAGTCTTGCATGCACCAAACTGTAACGTGCCGTGACTGGGCTGTTATGTATTGCTCACTACTCTTTCTGCTGTGCTGAATTCCATCATTTGACGTGACATATTGGCAGATATTCCACTGTTCAACCAAGAACTTAATGTACCATTGAAATTTCTATTCAAATGAGGCTGAATTAAAAGACGAAGATGTATTTCCATGGAAAAAAAAAAAAAAAAATGTTCCCCCTTAGTCCAACAGCTGGCCAGAAACTACAGCAATAGTTGCCCAATGACAGAACTTTACACAGAGAAGTTCTAGATATTCTCACTTTACTGGCTGGAAAGACAGAGATGAAGTAAAAGACATGAGTTACTTTAAATTTCCAGCTATTTCCCTAAAGATGAACACATGCAGCATGAGACTCACAAGTACAATGAGTGTTCTACACTCTAATATTTTCCTGTGGCTTTGTTGGTGTCAAGTATTTTATAAACAGGTCACGTAGGGAGTTCCACATATGCACCAGACATCTGGTTCATCTGAAACTAAAGTGTCCTGAAAGTTGTATTCACCAGGAATTTTACATCAGTCAATTAACTTGCAACTGCTGTCTTAATAAATGCTCTTAATAAAAGAGTGTGTGCATATTTTTCATCATGAACTTTTTTTTTCCTTTTTTTTTAGGCTGAATGTAGTTTATATAATGAAATGTTATGTTTCCATTAAAGTACACCTGCCTGTAAGACTTTCAAAATATTCTTTCTAATAAAAACAGAACAAAACAAAGAAACCCACAACAACTCAATACCCCCCACAAAAACAAACAAACAAACAAACAAACAAACAAAATCAAAACCAAAACTTTTAAGTAGAACAGACAAATTTTGTATCACTTCATGCATGAATTGTTGTTTGATTTTGGAGAGACCTTTGGTCACATTCTAAGATACACTCTTGATAAAGATACATCTTTATCAAAAGAAAGTTTTCACCCTGAATTCTTGAAGGTTGGAAGGTGGACTTCTCAAATCACACATTATTCCTCAAAAAATTTAATTATGGAACAAGTCATCCTTGGGTCTGATAAATCTTGAGTATGAATTGTAATAAATCACAATTTGGATATTTAAAAATAAAATAAAATGGAATATTCAATCACATATTTGTAGGTATTTGGGTGATTATGTTAGAGGAGCACTTCCATCTCCTGCCCACACACTTTTGTGTGTTTCTTCTGCATGAGAAGAGCTGGGACTGAATGCCCATCCCACATCTTCTTTGACCTCTCAGAGCTTTGGCTTCAGCTTCTTAATCTTTCTGCTGCAAAAGCAAAAAGTTCCCTGAGGAGCTGGAGTTGAATAGCAGAAAATCTTCTTTGACCTTCAACGTCTCAGGTCTCAGTAGATACTGTGCCTGTTTGTATGTTCTCCCTATATGGAGTAGGATCTGATGATTCAAATTAACTCTAATTATTTTACTATTATCACCATATAAATTGACAGAATACATTAGTAGAAGTCTTGCTAGTAGAAGTGTTGCTAATCATTGCTAGTCCTTAATCTCACTAGAGGAATAGTACCCATCTGAGCATTATTCCTACTGTTTAACATCAATGAAAATGTATTTTTATTTTTGTACATCTACCCCTCTGAAAAGTGGTGTGAACAGATTTTTTAAATCTCAGTTATGCATATAAATTAGAAAAGAAATATAACCACTGAATTTCCTCTGCAAGGATGTGTTGGCCTGCCTGTTCAGGAGAGACTGTCCTTCCACCAAAGTGATAGTCTGTGTGTTCTTATACTTTCTTGCAGAAAAATAAAAACCTCACTGTATAGAGCTGGGACACTAAGTTAGAGAACACCACAAGTTGGTAGATCAATTCGAGCAGATATATGTATTTTCTGAGATTAGCATTGTTCTCAGTTTCAAAATGAACACTGTACCTGAAATGACTAACAAAGCAGCAAATGAAAATCACTTGAAGAAAATACTCTGTGTGCTCTCTATTGCTTCTGAACTATACCAGGCAGCAGCCTCTCTTCTCTTACTGCACTCTATCTTTCATAATCCCCCTTAGATCAAGTTTTTAAAGGATATTGTGTGTTTAGAAGGAAAGCTTCTAAAATTTAATAAATGTTGCTGGGCTTTTTGTAAATCTAATATCATCTGTTATCTCTACTTCAAAGGGCAGAAAGAAAAGCTGCTGTTACCAGCTGGAATCTCTGACTTTTAAAACTAAAAGGTAACTGAGCCCACATTCCTTATACAGGTCAGGGAAACGGGATACTATTGTAACTCTGGTTAAAAAGCATCAGAGGGGGAACTGAAGAGGCACCAAGTGAATTTTTTCCTACATTTTTTTCATTAACTGTCAAAGTGATTTGTAACAATTCAGACAATGACAGTCTCCCTCATTAAACTAAACATTGGACTCAGTCAAAAATACCCTGCCTTTACTATTATTCTCCATGCTATGGTCAGTGTTTTCCAAGTCAAAAGGTATAACTAAAACATGGTTCGAAAAAAGAAGTAACGCCTTTTAGGAAGCCGACTGAAATGTTACAATGCTTGTTCTTTCAAATCATTATAGTGACTGCAGCATTTCCATCACTACTGTGATAGTGAAAGATACCACACAAAAGATTCCTCCCAAATGAAAGTTGTAATGACAGACCGATGGCTCCTTTAGAAAGAGACATTTGAGGTATTTTGTGCATGTAATATGACTTTCTGGACTGTATTAAAATATGAATATGAAAAAACATGATTAAGTTTTGCTATTCTAAAGTTCCTTCCAGGTTCCTATTGTAATAGATACATTTGCACAGCCTTAGGCATGCTCCTGTCCAGACAAAGGGATGTGCTGTACTGAACTGACAAAACCACCTCAGTAAATACATTTCCATGGCTCTTAACAGACTTTGGATTATAAACCACCTGTAGCTTCCCTATTGAACTCAGAGCTTCTGTGTGATGATCCTGTAATCATTCATATTTTCAGACATGAAAGGAGAATGGGATAATGAAGATGGGTTACATTTCCACGTCAATCATCAAAACATCTCAAGCTTCTTCAAAACTCTGTGGAGAAACAGGCACATCTGGAAGGAAGGTCCACAGACAGCATCTAAAAATGCTAACAGATTCTCCCTCTAGAATTGTTTCTTTCTAGTCCCATTGGTAATTGAGGACCATAGAAAACAAGTTCAAATATTTTAGATGTTAAGTGAGAGAAATTCTAATCAAACAAAAGCCATCACAGTTCTATCCTGTCTAATTATTTCTTTCAAAATCTAAATTTTATAATTATTTATGGTTTTAAGCTATTTTTTTAATGCAAGCCAGTCTCACATTGAAAAGCTTGTCCCACTTTTTGGAGCCATGCAGTCACCACAGAGAATTTCTCATTTTAAGCTTTTGTCTTTTATTCTTTCTTTACACCTTTTCTTACTATAAGAAATAATTTATTTTCCTGCATTGCACATGAATTTCCACTAGAAAACTTGGCTTAGGCTTTCAACTCTCTGCTCTGCATTTAAGCTACCTAAAGAAAAGCTAATGGAATCTGTCCAAAAAGAGGATGTCAGCCCTTTGATACTACTGAATGATGTGTTTGGCCTTTGGTCTAAGAATCTTGGACTTTGTTGATCTGGTTGTTCCTAAGAGGGGTTTGCATCCAAATGTTGACCCCATACAACCTTTCTTAGCTTGTGAATTGACAAGTTCGTAGTACATGATTGTATGGTTCCTCTTAATTAATTTGCCATTATATTTCCACAGTTTTGAGATAGAAAGAGATTTTTAGTTCTTTATTCGTTTTCTAATATCTGTCTCTTGGCTGCAGTCCTGAAGTTAATGCTCACTAATAATGTGTTCTTTGTCTTCCCAGTTACCAGGGTCACCCTTTTTCAAGAGGTCTCCAGAATGTAGAAATGATTCTTCAGTCACTTCTTTGCTTTTTAACAGAGACCTTTTCTATGTTCCTTTTTCCTTTGTAGCCTACAGCTCAGATGTTTTGCTCTGCCAATTTTTTATTTGCTGTGCAATCCAATTCTTCAGTCATTAGAGAGTGAACTTTGCATTTGATTGTTTTAATAGACAGAGTCACAGTAGAAACTGGTATAAATAATCTTAATCAGAGAATATCTTGATCTGATTTTAGTCTATACATAACAACTAAAATATTTATTTTAAGTTACATCACTGACAGTTGCAAGGAGATTAAGATGACTAGGGGCTTATAAAAAAGAAAAGAAATTACAACTAAAACTGTTATCCAGAATGAGGTGTTCTGCTGATTTCAGTGGAGAAGAGATATAAATAAAAGTTTGTTTTCAGTAGAATATTGATATTTTTTCTTTTTTTTTCCCATTAAAAAAAAAAAAAAAAAAAAAAAAAAAAAAAAAAACCAACACCCTACAAATCTAGAAAATATCTTTTCTATCCAGGAACTGAAATATTCTAAAATTTGTACATATTTGGAAAATTAAAGGAGTGAGAGCATAAAAAGGAAATAGTTCTTTAGATTTCATGACCAGACTTTGGGGGGTGTGATGGCAATCTGTGTGGTTTCACTCAATGTTTCACTATGATGGAAGAAAAAGATCTTGAAGTGGGGTCTGAAAAGACCCTAGTTATGGTAATAAATATTAATTTCAGTAGGCTGAGGAAGACTGTAATCCATTTGTAAAGGAAATGCTTTGCTTTTCAAATACAGTGCACATATTTAGGTTTCTAAAACAGCTTTCTTTCATCCACTGAGCTATTCTGTTCACCCTTAAAAACAAAATATCTACAACAATTTTTCTTAAATTCAAAATGTAGCATATGAAAACTTAGAAAATAATTATACATTTTCTTTGGCATGAGTTGTGCCAGTCATTTGGTGATGAAGAGCCCAAGAGAACTTCACATCTTCAGACAATAATAAAAGGGAAAAATATAAGGATTCTGGAGTTCAGCATTACAACCTGGTAACAAAAAAGTATTTCCACATGGCAAGGACCTGAAGTCCTACTCACAGGTTTCCTACTGGGTTGTATTCAAAAGCCTTCAGAGTACGTCATGAACTTTAAATTTCAGCTGACCTACATCTCTGCATTAAATGTCCTTGATCTTTTAGAAGCTTCCCATTCCCTTCTATTATAAAACCCCACCAATCTATCGGACATATCTATCCTTTCAATAAAGTAGCATAATTTAAAATACGTGCCAGTAACCTGTTAAATTTGAAGAATCACAGATTCAAAGATTTATTTGGATTGGAAGGGACTTTAAACATCATCTTGTTCCATGCCATGGCCAGGGAGGAACACCTTCCACTGGACCAGGTTGCTCAAAACCCCATACAAGCTGTCCTTGAGGACTTACAGGAATGGGACATCCACAAGTGATCCACAATCTCAAGTAAAAATCCAACACACTTTAGAAAAAACTTAATTAATTTTCTATAAATAAATGGGTGAAGCTTGTGTTAGATAAACATGAAACTGAGTCATGTGTTGAAGATTGCTTCAGGTACTTAGGTATTTGGCAAGCACTCTGAAATAATTTTAAATATTAATCCAGTTACATTATTGACATGTTTTACATTCCGTTCTTAGATAAAAATGTACACAGGTATTCAGCCATTCAAAAGCTGGTCATCTGTTATTTCAAGTTTGATATGATTTATCAACCTTTCTAAAAGTACTAAGAGAGCTTACTTCTTCACATTCTGTATTTTCAGGAGAGTTTACGGTTTATGCAGGCTGGTCACAGTTGAGTATAATATATCTATGTGTCAGAAATTGGAACAGGCAGTAGACATTATAGATGAATTGCCAGGAAATTACCCCAGTGTGCTGACTTCCCAAATTCCTTCAAATGACTTAACAGGCTTGACATGGCAGCTCAGTGTTCAGTTTGCTTAGGGGACTTTAGGAGAATCAGTGGTTCCAATCCATTGCTAAGGTTTGAGTTTTTCACATTTACATAGCCGTAAGGAGCTTAGGGAATCTGTAACTGGCAAAGAAAAAAAAACATTTAAGGCAGTATCACTGCCAATAACAGTGTTTAAGCTCATGGTACAATTAAAATTAAAAGCCTTTCTTTTTCTAAAAACATTGAATGGGCAGATGATATTGCTTATTGCTGAATTGTTGATAAGCAGCAGCACCTTTGATCTGAACAGCTTTTGGATCGTGGCAGCACTGGCAGTAGCAGGCACACTCATTTTTGTTGAGACAATGAAGTGTGTAGGGGTGACAGGCTTTATGGCAAAAAGCATCACATATCTTCCACAAATCACTCATTTGTCTAGTTTGGGATGGTATAATTCTGTGACCTATGAAATTAAAACACAAACCCTGATTTTCTCTTTATATAGCTCCTTGCTTCATCCAGGATAGAGAATGACTCTCGGGCTCTCATTGCTACATGAAATTAAAGGCATTTTGCAAGCATAGTGTAATTCTGCTGAGATTAGGGAATTCCCCTCCAATGTGGTCTAGCATTTTGGAACTAACACAGAAAGCTGTGAGGTGGATAAAATGAAATAAATTTTCTTGTTTATAATAAATTTGCTCTTGTTACATTTTCTGCTATTATTTCAAAGAACCTTTAAATTAGAAAAAAGCTGAAGCTAATAAGGGTTGCATAGATCTAGTGAGTGATGGGAAAATGGCCTCCAATGAGATTCTTCTAATAATAATTGAACTTAAGGTGTGTCAAACTGTTGTTAATGCTACTACTAAAATATACATGTTGTTAAAGCTTGGCTGATTTCCAAAACAACCACAGTCTAAACATAAAAGAAAACTGAACTAAAAATGTTTGAAAAATTGTACCACATTAGATAGGCCGATAAAGATACCAGGAGGCAATTGTTTTGACTATAGCAATGTCCCTTTTTTACTATGATATAACTGTACAGCAATTAGGTTATTCTTGTAAATTGCATGGTGACTACAGCTGCAAAAAGACATCACTGCCATCTTCTGGTAATAGCTCATTCAGCTTGCCAGCATGTGGGTTTTCATTTATTTATTTCTCTTTTTATAGAACACTACACAGGCAATCAGGGTTTTTTGTTTACAAGACCAGGGAAATGTAAGTATTGTGCTTTAGCATTCAGATTTTTTATTTTTTGATCAATAATTTCATCCTGTTCCAGAATTCCTGCACTCCTGTATGACTCCTACTGGTGAAACATTCTTGAGACTGATTTCCGTTTGAGGACGAAGACACCACAAGTCCAGAAATTTGCATTTCACAGCACAATCTTGCATTATACTTTTATCCCACAGTGTATTATACTTGTATCAGTTACCTGATGACTGAATGTATGGAAAGAGAAATGCTATGTGCCATGAAGATCAAGTTCAACTCAAAGTCAATGATGCTGGTAGATCACCCTCATTTATTTGCTGAGGGTATAAATCTCTTAAGCAGGTGAGAGTTAAGTATTTGTCAGTGTGACAAAAGTCTGCTTTCTGCTTCTTCCAGAACCTTGAGTGCCTCAGCTTTACCTGTGATCTCTTGGTGGGTTCTGTTTATTGCTGCTCATCAAACAGAAAAGAATAGCAGCAATCTGTCTTGCTCCAGGAAGATGTAGCTTGATTTGTGACATGATCTTTACTCACCTTAGCGTCAAACTTAATTGCTACTAATAAGTAATAATACTGCTATTAATAATTAATTCCAATCTTACTTGGAATGCATTTGCAATGTCCCCTCTTGGACATGAACCATGGCATGTAATTGCATGTAATGCAATTGCTTTACAAAATGTAATACTCATTCCCCTAAGTATTTGTTTGGAAACCATTTGTCCTAACTTTGGAATTTCCTACGATAGTGATGTAAAATGCAAATGCTTTTATTTATTTTTTTCTTCGCACTCTTACCATTGCTTAGTTTATGACATTAATAAATACATACACACACAGTTTTGTGTATGAATGTAGAAATAGGACAGAAGAATATGGATGGCTTTTGAACAATGATTCACATATGTGAATTGCTGTGTCCTCACACAGCAGCAGTAGAGGATTTCAATTCTTCCATGCAAAGCTTTATTTACAATCCTGATCAAGGTAGTCAGAGACTATGGACATTCGATGGCAGGTCAGCTGGCACTAAGCAAATCAGCACTTAACCACTCCAAAGCAGGCAATGGAGATGAGAACTTGCTGGCCTTGCTGGATGTGCAGCAAAGTCAGCCAAAGGGGTTTCGCTGATTTCTGAGGTTATCCTATTGGCAAGAATGATAAGTTACTCCCACAGTTTATATGGCTCCCCAGCAGCCTTATTTTTGCCTTATTGTTTGCCACCCAATTAGAAATTGGACAAAATTTTACCCAAAAGTGTCTATGTGTGCAAAACATAGCTTTTATGTAGATGTTGCCACAATCAGCATGCCTTGAGGCTTGTTTCTGCAATAAAAAAGCATTTGATCCAGCAGTCTGCTGACCATGCAGTAGTCTTTGTTTCTGGCTCCAACTCAACATGCACAGAACAGGGTGAGCAAACGTGGCAGATCCTGCCAAGCATCCCCTACTTTCGCTGGCTTCCTCTTCACTGAGCTGCAGCCCCACCACCAGCATCTCTGCTTGACTGGTTTTTCAGAAGGCAAAATATATTTCCCTTGTACTTTCTCTGTATTGCAAGCCTAGCCTTGATTTGCAGTCTGTATATTTAAGCATAAATCTTGCATTCAAGTCCTCACAGCCACTGTGAGAGTCATATCACTCTTGGAGATATTTCCCTTTCAAAGCAGCCAGCCCATCCTCAGAAGAAGAGATCTGAGATAGTAAATTTATCTAAATCATTTTTTATTGGAAGCAGAGCTGTGCTCCATAAATGCAGGAGCCAACCATCTCTAAAACCAGAGCTGGATAGTGGGTTTTCACTGTCCATTCATGCCAGTAACAGATGCCTGGCAATCAGGAGCTGCTTGTCAGCTCCCAGACAGGAGGCGTAGAACATACACTTCTGCTAAAAGAGCAGAGAGGCTGTTGGCTAACATAAGCTTTTACGATGAGGCTGGCACACGTTTCCACCCAACGTCGCTCAAAACCTTTTTCACCGCAGCGCATCCCCCAGCTGTGAGCCAGCTGGTGATTGCGAGGGAGGGAACAGAGGTACAGTGAAACACTTCTCCTGGTAAGCAACTTTGCAAAAATGTAGTTGCAGCTCTAAAGAACCCTCCTAAAGCACACATCTCTTTGCCTTACCGGCTGGCTTTTTTTTTTCATTTTTCCAGTCCACTGCTAATTTGGCAATTTGTTACTACACGGTGACTTTCTGCACACTGGTTTAAAAGCAAACCAAATAAGGAGATGCAAAGAAAGGATTACAGAACAGGCTTCATTTTGCAGTTCATCAGTCCAAGCTAGTTTTATGGTTACTAATCACTACTTTCCAGGGCTTCCAGAAAACCAGCGTAAAAATCATGGGAAGCCATTCTTGTCACTTACCCATAAGCACTAGATTTAAATCAAATCCAGTCCCATCAATCAAAGCTTCAGAAACACCTCGCTGTTAGTAGGTTTCTGTGCTCAATTGAGTGTTTTTGAAAATATATCAAAAACTTAAGTAAACTCTTTTTTTCTTTTTTTTTTTTTTTAAGATTCACTCTGATCCTAAATTTCAAAATACAATGTAGTCCACTGTAATCAATAGTGGCAACATAGCGGGAAGAAGCATGGAATAATTGATGACAAAGTAACAGAAGAAGTACTGGCAGGTCCCTTATTCCTAGACTTTTTCCCTGGCTTAGTGATCTTTATAAGTGAATGAAATGAAGTGGAATGAAATGAAACTATGGATTAGCAGCACATAGGAAACCATGCAATAGCCATTACACCATAATATCATTTATGTTAGTCCTTTCTCCATACTTCATTTTGTAAGCTGTTTTGTATCTTCATTCTGCCTAGAAGTTGACCTGGATTGTGGCACATTTCCAGAAGTTCCTTAACAAATTTGATATCTAATTTTATCATATAAACCTTAATAACTCAGTAAAAAAAGCCATCTTCCTCCAGTGGTCTTCTCTTTACAACTAGTCCTAGTAGATTGGCAGCTGAAATGGTGCATAGCAATATTAAAATTTCTGAGTTATTAATCAATGAAAACAGCACTTTTATCAATGCAGTCTTGGTCTGCAGTTTTTCAGAAATTGAGATTGACTGTCAGTAGTGAAATTAATGTGGATTTGTGATGGTAAAATTGAGCTTTTATTTGTATGTTATTTGTATACTGTGTTAGCTTTATTTCAAAGTTAACTATCAAATGCTGCTTTCTTTATTGCATTAAAGGTTCTCTTTGAGTAAATCTCAAAAATTTACTTGCAATTTTCAGTGGGGAAATTCATAAAATTGTCATATAAATTAACTATTGTAATATTCATGACATTTGCTTATAAAAGAATCATGAAGCAAGCATAAGAAATCAATGAAGAGGTCTTGATGATTCTCCTGGTTCCATATTGTCACAAGCATTTTAAGATTGTTAGTGTCTCTGAAATACTCTAAACCTTCTTTATAATAGAGATCACCAAGATATGTGAATGACTGTAACTCCAGTCTAGAATTTCTCTTCTTCCTTTCGGTCCTTTTCCTTTCCTGGTTAATTCATACTTAGATCAGTGCTACACAGGACATAAAATAAAGCCCAAAGTGGCTGTCCTTCTGTATCACAGTCCAAAAAAGCATTTAGGAGATTACTCATATAACAACAGTTGTAGTTGTTTGATAAAGCTTAAAATATGCTCTAAATTCCTTCTGAGCTAAGTACCAGTCCCCACAGACCCTTGAGAGAAGAAGACAGAGATATTAGAAAGCCTTTAGAAAGCCTTTGCAATGGCAAGCATTTTAGAAGTTTGCAGAGCTCCTTCTTCAGGTGGTAGGGTTTTTTTGTTCTATACATTTTAAAACCTAACAAAATTTGTGATAGATCTCCTGTATCTGCAAGCTAATAGGATGGGAATTCTCAGGAACCGACTGTGGTTTCCTGCTACTGGGAACCATTGTTTGCTGGTGCTGGCAAGAATTGAAGGGGTCTGATAAAACTGTAGTACTGGGTCTTTTATTCTTCCCGTGAAATATTATTCCATGATTAATAGGTTATTTTTCCTTTCAAGTGTGGAAAGCCAGCACCTTTCCAAGGACTGCTCAAATCTGGCATGTGTGATACAGTGCTGCTCTACAAGTCTGGCTGTAAGAGACATGATGTCAGCTTTAGTAATACCTTCCAGCCATGTTATCTTGCTGCTTTTATATTCTGCACCCAGACATTTGGAATTCTGCATCAACTACTAAAATACAATGTTCACATTGGAGACCCATTGATCATTTTAACTGCTTGAGTGGCCAGAAGTCACCCTTACTAATCGTTACTGCCTTTAATCACTATCATTGCACTAATTACAGGCTGATATTCTCCAACTTCTCGAAAATGCTGAATGGTTGAAAGTGAAAATAATACAATGCAAGCAAATTTGATTCTGAAAATTTTCCTTATTCAGTAAGAACCACAAGAAGCTCTAAGAATGCCAATAAATTTATGCCATCCTAAAAATGTTTGCTGTAACAAACAGAAACCACTTCTTTTCACCATTTTTTCCATAATTAAAAGCCTTCAGATTTTTTTTTTTTTTTCAAAATAGAGTTTCTGGTAATGCTCTCTGTTACAGATATTTTCTTTTAAAATGCATTTTAGCAACTCTGACATTTATATAAAAGACATAAAGATTCCAAGCCCCTCAGTGCATATACTTGCATTTTTTCAACTTTTACAAATATTAAGCAGATTTAGGAAGTGAAAAGTGACTACTGTTTGTTATGAACTGTATTCATAAATCTGCCTTGGATGAACCTAAAGTAGATAGATATGAGTAAATGACTAATGGACCTGAATTATTGAACTGTTACTTGCAGTTCATAAATAACAGTTTTCCTTAAAGCTGCCTATATTTTGTATTGTAAGCTTAGGATCTAAAAGCTGCTGCATCAGAGTGAGTTTGGACTAAGAAGCTTTTTCAGAAACTGCCAGAGCAGGAGATGTCATATATTAAAAAGCAAGCAGCATTTCTGTGCCATAAGGAATAGGCACATTCCTTTTGACATGTTTATCTCTAAAATATAGTTATATGGAATTTACTACTTCTCTTCCAGACTTGTTTCACAAGTCCACTGGACTGGAGGACAATTTCAAAGAGTATAGCTTGATAAGAATAGAAAATAATATTTCAATATATGCCCCTCTTTTTCCACTGCTCATCTTCAAAAACTGATCAAATAATACATAAACCTCAAAAAACTTATTAAAGCCGGGTATTACATACAGGGAACATTTTGCCTACAATTGATTTGCAGTAGCCTCTCCAGTAAGCACTTTTTATTTTTATATCTCTAAGAAAGCCATGGTATGAAATATATTTGTAACTTGTTTCTTCTTAATAACTTATTTCCTTCTCTGGTAACTTAAACTCACACTAAAAACAGTTATGTAAAAAGTGTTGTAAGGCACTATAGCTGTTTGCATATAACCATCCCTGCAATCTTTTATCTGTGTAAGACCACACAGAACTTTAGATAATTGTTTGGTTTAGCAGAACTTTTTTCTTCCAACTCTGCTTCTAAAACTGGTCTCCAAGTTGCAGCAAGACAGATTTCTTGATGTTTTTTGTTTGAACTTTGATAAGTGGGAGAATTATTTTCAATTAGATCTTATTGCAAAAAGGTACAAACAGTTCTTGCAATATGTTACTGATGTTTTTGCCCATTCTTTTTCAATTACTGTCTAATAATTTCTGCAAACTCCGAACATTCCTAGCTTCTGTATGAATAAACTGTGCCTATGAGTTTCTCTGTTAATAACCAAATTGCAGGAGTAGTTTTGCAAGGGACAATTATGTGAGCTTCATTCAAGAAGTAAGCTGCCACTGGACCATAAAACCAGCATTTTTGAAGACATGTAGATTCTGTAGACAGAATCTACAGCTGGTCCCTACAACTATTTTCTCCCTTGTTTTTCCATACACATTCATCCGTTTGAGATTTATTATCAACGAACTTCCCAAAGGTCATTAGCTCCATTTAGAGGTGATGAAACCTGAAAAGTGTTCTTGGACATATATCTTATTCTCTCCATCCATTACATTTTCTGATTGTCTCAGATAAAGAAATTTGTTATTTTAGGCATGGCTTGATATTACCATTTTAAGGTTCATTATTCTGTCACCTTCTGCTGCTAACATGCATTTTTATGAGGAAATAACAAAATGTTTTGCATTTGGTTCACAGTCCTCTCAGATATTAAGAAATAGACATTTAAAATTTTGCCTGAAGATGTTTTTAAAAATATATTTTGTTTCTATCTTTTTGTGGAGCTTTCACTGGTTCTTACAGTAACTACCAAGAGAGTGAAATATCCAAGATGGACATTTGTAGACATTTTAAGCACTTTTGGGGTAGGATCTTCTCTTAAGAGTCAAAAGAATATTGCTATAGTGCTTATGAACTATTTTATGATTGAGCTGATGCAAGAAGCTCTGCATGTGGATTAAAGTTTACTTTGGATGTTCCTCTCAGGATAAGAAAAGAATATTGTGAATATTTTATGAGCTGCTCAGCATGTCCACTCTAGGTTTTGAAAATTTTTACTGAATAGTGTTTTGTTAGAATATTTATTGAAAATTTTCTTTAAATCATTTCCTAATGTGAGTCAATATTACTGTTCTTTTGTGTCTCAGGAACAGAGAAATTTTATACAATGTAACACTCCATTTCAAAATAATTTTTAAGGGGAAGATTTTCCTTTTCACTTCTGAACTTATTGTTATTATATCATATAATAATTTTATTTAAAATATAAATCATTTTTTTAAATCTGTTAGACAGATTTTAACTTACCTATTTTTCCCATCAGAGTTTTGACACTTAACACTATTTCCTCAGCTCATGATGAAATCTGCCTGTTTCATCTAAGCTTGGGAGAGCACCAGATGTGTAGGCTTGGACACAAGCCCTTTCTAAATACAAGGATTATCTAAATAGGGTAGTTGGACCCAGAACATACTAGAGCCTAGAGGACTCCTGTTGGCTTATTCCAGTGTCTCTGCTCTGTCACCCATAAGAACAGGATCAAAACAGATCTTTTGCATGTAATTACCCACAAAAAAGTTAATCTGAATTTAGCACAGGAATTCAGGGGGAAAGTGATTAATGATTCGAGATATTCAAGATATAGCTCAGTGAAAAGACATGTTCAAAATTGATATTAAGCATGGTATGCTGCTAAAGGCACTATTTGCTTCAATCTTGGCTGTGGTACATTGCAGCAAAGTTTTCCATCTGAATCAGACTATAGTGAGTCAGAATTACAAAAAACTATTTTGGCATCATGGTTGATCAGAAGCAAAGTATGACAATAACTTTCGCACACAAAAAATTTAAAATTGCAATGTTAGGTAGCACAGCATACACTTAACAGATAGGAGCTATTATCAAATAAAATATATCAGAATAGCTCAAGCACTGGGATTCAGAATTGAAGAACTAATCAAAGCCAGGATCTTCGGCACTGCACCAAGCCCCAGTGACTCAGCTAACAGCTCTGAAAATCATGCATGGAGAAAAACTGCCCTCCCATCCTGCAGAAAATAAAAATAAACCAGGGCTCTTCTGTAGTAATTACTCCAGTGTAGTGCCATGGCCAACTCCATGGACACCCCATTTGACAATGATAAAAACAAACTATTTATCTGGCTCCATGCTTCTGATTTCCCCTCAGTGGCCTGCATTCATGACAATAAAATTGTCTGACAGTGTAGACACGATATAATTCAAGTTTTCTACCCAGTATTTTTCCTGGGTTCCTTCCCTTTGCTGTCATCAGTACTCTGCCAGATCTGCAAGAAAGACAAAAGTCAAAGCCTGCTTCTGGTTTTAAGTCAAAGACAATTAAGAAATGGTTTGGGGTTTTTTCCTCTAGGAGCAAACTATTACAGAAGACATATTTATTTAAAAACTTAAAGAAAAAAGAATTACCAGGAAATCTATTTCCTTTATAATCTTTCCAACACACTCAGAGGCTCCCCAAAGGCTGGAGGTCTCTGTCCCTCAGGGAAGAACAGCAATGCTGCTGAGGAAGGAGGGTATTTGTGGGGAGCAAACAGCTGGAGAAACAATTGAAGATGCTCAATTATTACTCATAGAAGAAAAATCTGAGCACAGATGATCCATTGTGATCAAGTAAGTCAAATGAGGGCATTTGGGCCAAATCAACTTTGTGTTAATCTGTCCATGGTGCAGAGTTTAGTTTTTTATTTTTCTAGAAGATAAGCAGTTTGCAAACATGGGGTTTTCATGACTCATTGCCTAAACTATGAAGTACTTTGTCCTCTTAATAGCTTAAGCATATCCCAAACAATTCTCTTTAGGGTTTTGAATTTTTTGGTCAAAATTCAGAACATCACAGCTTAGTCCACACAATCTAAATATTTTATATTATTGAATTTTCTTCTGCTATCTATACTCCTCACAGATTTACTTTCACTGTTTAAATTGCTGGCCTGTTTTTCTGGAGTGAATAATGCAAGAAACTGAGTGAGAAGAAAAACAAATTTTCAAAGCCTTTGTACATGTTTCTTTTTTAAAGTTTCCTGTTGGCTGAGGCACATTGTGTTCCTCTGTATCACATCCTTTTAGAGCCATATGTGGAAGCAATAAAGTGTATCCTTGCCTTCAAAGATATGGAGTATTTGTTTAGCCAACTGACTAAGGAAAATACTATGAACCCATTAACAAATATGGTTTATGTGGTCAATTAATCATAGAGAGCAGGCTGCAGAGAGATATTAGTCAGCACAGGCAATGGGTATCTGTCAGTTACTGATCCCAGGATTTCTTGCCAGGGGAAGGCAGACAGCATGTTAGCAACAAAACACACCAAGTCTGCCAGCTCTTTCCATTAAGATCAGATTTCCAACCCTAGGAATGTTTGCAGATATAGGCGATGATAGCTGATGAAATTCAAAAGGAAAGCTTTCTTCCTTAAACCAAAGATGCACCCGTTAAAGTCACAGCCCTTTTCCTCTCCATATTACCTCAGTGTGCCTCAGTCAAAAATGAAGTATTTTCATCACCATGCAAATGTACAATATGCACTGAAGAAAGACTGTGAAGTGCACATGCCTTGAACACTTCACATCCAAAACACTTGAAGATAATACCTTTTTTTCTTCTTTTTAATAAAGAAAGGATTGATATTTTCCTGACAGATGCTGTCCTGCATAAGTTATGCCTGAAGATGATTGCATTATCAGGCCAACAGATTTGCCTGTCCTGTGGAGAGAGAGAAAGTTCAAGAGGAAAATAAGTAACAGCCCAATTATGCTATAGAAGAAAGGCTTAGAAGAAAGTGCCCTTTTTCAGACGTGGATGAAATTCACAGAAACAGCATCTCATTTTAAAAATCTATTATTTTTACAGGTAAAAAGAGAAAAGAAAGAGTTCCATTAAACATTGAATATGATTATGTTTTGTTATGTCTGCTTTTTTGGGACCCGAGTTTTATGAGTTTTGAAAGATTTGCAAATATTTGTGATATCTTTGTCTTCTCAACCTCTAAGATTTGGCAAAAATTATTTTTTTCTTAGGTACCTTATCAATGGCTTGTGTTAACCTGGCAATTTCAATCTCTGATCTAACCCAACAGTTGCATCACAGTAGGAATTGTCCATGGTTGGAAGTGCAAGTCCTTACCTGACTGCTTTGATACCCACCTCCTGGCATGGGCATTCCTTCTGTGCCACATCCCCTCAGAGGGCTGACAAGCTGTACAAACCCACTGCCTGTAAAAATTCAGATTTATTTGCTTCAGAAGCTGGAATCTGTTGATGAGTGAATTCAGGAAGAGAAAGCTGAGTGCCACAGTCAAGTCATAAAAGTATAAACCCCACAGATTAGCTACTGTGCTCGTAAATTTGCATGTGAAGATGTGCACATTACCAAGTCTCCAATTCAGCTTGATATATAAATGTGATTAATCAGACTAAATAGAGAAGTCTATAAAGTAGCTTGCCTCCACTGTCAACAGAGATATAGTCAATATAATCAGTGGAGTATAAGATACAGTTGATCTCATTTTGAAGATGCTGTCTGAAATTTGCCGAACTAATTAGCCTTTAACTACACATTACGTTTTCTTCTGTTGACATAAAGGCAAGACAGCTCAAAAATGGAAAACCAAAGTTCAAACAGAATAACCACAAAATCTAAAAAAAGGATACAATCTGCTACCTTGAAAGTATTCTCAGTACTGATAGACATTAACAGTTAATAGTGCTATTAAAGCACTTATTTGTAGTACTTAATACTTTGTTTTTAATTCCCATCTTTGCCTCGATGATTATAGGCAGCAGTAATGAAGCACTTCAGAGAGTTGGCATTTCATTCACTATCCTTCACACAGGACTCAAAGTTATAATTAAATCCAAAGAATGCCATGAAGAAATAGGTCATTCTGTGTCTGGGATTGTATTCAGAAGATTTGTGGTGAATATAAAAAAGGTTATGGAGGTACAGCTGCCCAAGAGCAAGAGATCATCTTTCTTGAAGTGAACCAGGAAGGCCTTATGGAAACAAAACTTCACATATATACATCCCTATATTTTATATCTTCTAACAATTACAAATTTTCTAAACTCAGCTGAGGACAGCAACAGATTGTCATTCTGTTATTTTAACCAAACCTTGTTATTTTTCATTACAGATTGCTTTAAGTGTGACAACACTGCTGAGTTTGAACAGTGATGCCTATTCCATGATATACTGGGGTTTTTTGGATGACCTTGTCTGTTCAGCTGCCATACTTGCTCAGCAGCTGCTCTGTCACTAAAAAGGACTGTCACTGGTTCCATTATAAAGTGCAGATAGTGTGATAGAAATACACACTAGTAATTCTTCTACAAAGATTTTAGAAGATCTCATCTCTAGTATTATTTTATAATACAAATGAAATTTTACAGATCATTAGTCCAGAATGTGAGCTAGTTGTTTGACAAAATGAATTTAAAAGTCTAGGATTATTTCAAGTAGAAAAGTATAGTCTGCACATGTGCCATAATTATTTTCTGTAGAAATTCATAAGCACTACTGTATCTGCAGACTTTCACTGAATAATTAAAGATTCTGTATGTGGCACTGTATGGACATTAGTGCTATGCAACCTAAAAGCTCTGAATTACCTCTCAAAATATAATGAATATATGAGAGATGAAAGAGTTCTGCAAAAATAGAAAGCTGCTCAAACACCTGCTGTTGCCAAAATACAGCAAGCTTCTTCCCAAGGAATTTCATCTTGTGTTAAACTGTACAATGTCCTTGTACTGGATAAGGGAAATAGAGAAGTTATCTTTACAGCTATGAAAATCAACTCTGAATTTTAAAATATTTAGAGATAGAATTAATTTCATTAGAAGGTGTTATATATATTACATAAATTTCTGTTGTGAGAGAGCAAGAGGTCATTTACAGCCTCTAAATTTACATGTTATGGTCTACCATGTTGAACTTATAACTTATGGAAGGCAATGCAAGTACTCTGATTGACATCCTGGCTGTTTATTTACTCATCTTTCCAAAGCAAATGAAAGATGTCATTTTCTTTTTCCATTCCTCCCTTCTCCCCAGTAATACACAGACATGAGCTAACTAGGTTTGAGTAGTGGGAACTGCTCCTCCCACCTACCAATAGCAAAGCATTCCCTTTGTCTTCAAAGGTGTACAAAAGCCAATTTTTAGTTCAGGAGGAGGATGTGAACATCTCTCTGCCAGCAAAAAGCCACAAAAAACTGAGCACCTTTGAGAAAAAAAATCTTTTAAACACAATCTAAAAATAAAATTATTGTATTTCATCTTCTTTTGCTTTCACTTTCAGTATATTTTTGAGGTTGTCCTTACTAAAATGCTGAGGCAGTAGAAAAAATATTTTCCTTTAAGGTTTAAAATCCCTATTGTACAATAGCAGGGGATTTTAGAGATAACACATAATTATAGGCAGCTTTCATTAAACAAAATCCACAATGAACCCACACTCTGGCAGTGATTTCTAGGAATGAAGAGTATGTGTATGTATGTGTTTTCTGAATAGGACACTTATTAAGATTTTAATTTGCTGTCAAGGACAACTTACCATATCAAGATGAATCTTTTATGATTCATTTACCAAGTGTGAGTGAGGCAACTGACATTAATTTAATCTGTGATTGTGAGCATTAGTATTCATAAAGAATCAGAAGCACAAATAGAACCGTTTAGTCTTTCTTTTCTTCCAAAGAGATGGGTTTATGTTGTGTAGTGAAGATCACATTGAGTTGAAGAATTTTAAATTAATGTTGAAATAGAAATACTGAACTGAAATAATAATACTTGGAAAGATTTAGTGCTGCTCCTTAGAGATAGACTTGAGTGAAATATTGTAAAAAAAATATGTATAAGTTTAATATTTACTCCCAAAAAGCAGTGTTTAACCTCAACAGTCCTTGTCATTTTTCGTTTGGCCCAGGAATTTTTGGAAGAGTGCTAACCTTGATTTTGAATGAATTGAGAAAGGGATGGGAAATAGTTAACATAAAGTAAACTTCCATTTTTTATGTGTCCCATATTCTCCAGAACATAAAAGCAAGACCAAGCACATTTTGCCAAATCAATAGTGCATAAAAAACATAGTGCATAAAAAATAGTGTGCATGTTTCATAAAAGCAAGATAGCATCATTGCATAATACACATGAAACTGCAATGTGTTTAGTGTTAAATTGGTCACAGGAGCATAGCTAACCCGGATCTGAAAATAAAATTTATTTGTTAGGCTTCCCTAACAACTTCTCCCTAAATTGGAATGCAAAGGGAGGAAGGACATCATCAACCCAAATACCACCTCTGTTTCCTGTCCACAGGGCTTTGAACTCGAACTACCTCTGTATGTCAGAGACTTAGGGGGGAGAATAAAATGCTCTGCCTGTGCATCTGCTCAGCACAAAGCCTGACAGCACTCTGGCTGCACCACTCTGAACCACAACGTTGTCCCAAAAGTGCTGAGGCTGGCCTGTCAAAGAGAACATAAAGGGACAGATGTTGTTGTTGATTATGTGATTTGCACATTAATGCAACACCTGTGAACTTAAGATTTCTCCTGACTCCTACAAATGTAATTGGAGAAAAACTGTCAGCAATGGAACTGGTCAAGGAAACAGTTCTCAAAGTAAACTGTACAGAGTACCTACTGAGGGCTTTTCCCAAAGACCCTGGTCTCTTATAGATCTTCAAGTAGCAGACCAATGCCTGCTAAATATGCCTTCAGGTGCCAGCAAATAAGAGATGTAGAATTTATGCTGCAGAAGAAGTAGAAATACACAAAAATACTAGAACCTAGAGAATTTATAGATTTCAACAAGAAATACATTCGACGATATAATGATTTAATCACTTCATATTTGATCTAAGGTTGATCTTTTATTCCAGTACCAATTTGGCATTTCAATCTAGACAACCTTCATCAACTGCATGTGTTATTTTCAGTTCCGGCTCACAAAATAGTAGAATGATTTTGGAATTAAGCTGCCTGGGAATACAAATATTGAGAGCTGCTGTGTAAAGCCAGCTAATTAAGTAAAATATTGATTCTTTAATTTCCACAGACATAGCCATATGACACTAACAATAGCGTAGAGACAGGACATGGTAGGGTTAACAGTGAAGAAATTTCTAAGCTGAAAAGCGAAATACATGAGCTTATTTAAGAGAAACTCCTTTAATTGTCTGGATGTACTAAAACAACCAAAGAATATAATTGTTGAATTCATACTCCTTCAAAGGGAATAATAGAATGAATCTATACATTAATGGCTAAGCAGATTAATTCCATTAAAAATATTTCACAGATAAATTAAGTATGCCTAGTTTTATCCACATTACATACATTAATCCTAGACTACAAAAAAAGGATTCTACCTTTTACAGTTTACAGTATATGGTGGGATCTCTCTTTCCCTATATCCATTCTCATACTCTCTCTATATATTACAACTTCAGCTAAAACCCAAATCTGAATTCACAAATTAGGAAACCTGTATTTAAAGGAAATGAGCCTGGCTAATGCTTTGTTCTTTCCATATGTTAATACATAAAATTGTATATTATAACAATATTGGGAATTATTAGGAACTTATGGCTCAAACTTTTGCATGAAATAGAGCATTGGGTGAATTACTGAATTCCTGATTATAGCAGACAATCGGAGAAGGAAGTAATCCATCTCAGGAAGAATGTTTTCACCTAAAGAGTTGTCAAGTATCTCAATGGGCTGCTCAGCAAAGTGTGGAGTCACTACTCCTAGCAGTGCTCAAAAAACAACTTGATGTGGCATTTAGTGCTGTAGTTTAGTTGAGATGGTGGTGCTTGGTCAAAGATTCAGCTTGATGAACTTGGAAGTCTTTTCCAACCTAAATGATTCTATGATTCTGTGATTCTATAATCTTGATTTTACATTTCTTTCTAAGCTATGGTTTTGCCCAAATACATCACCACCAAAAGGAGGATTTGCATTATCATCTTGAAGTTAACACTTAACATCTGCAGCAGGATGAACTACCCAGGCCTTTCTTTGCCTTCCTTTCATCTGTTTCAGCTAGCAAACTTCTGCAGGACTTGTGTAGAAAGAAAGCCAGCAGTGCCCAGCTGTAACACATTGGCAGGATTTATTGGAGAGAGTAGAAAAAGTTTAGAGTTTAGAATTAAAACCAGCAGTCACCTTTATATATTTAAAGGCTTACACCCCCTTTTTAAGGATCAACATCCAGACTTCACTGAAATTAAGAGTGAAACGTCCCCTTGAACTGGAACCAAAGCAGCCTGAATAATAAGATAACAAAAATGAGTGTGGTTTTCTGATGCATAGTAGCATAAAGGCACTTCAAACCACCACATGATAATGGTAGATTGCTTAAAAAGAATGAAGTAATGCAGTTTGTCAGCCTAAGGTTGATTCTAAATTTTAGGTTGGGTTTTGGAGGTGTAGACTGGTATTTTTATTTTATTTGGAGACATTTTAGCTAAAATAAATTATCCAGTCATAAGCACTGTCAACAGATTGGAAGTTCTGACCTGAGGTTAAGCTGTCAGAAATTAAAACAATGCCTCTGCTATGTGAGGAGGGAGTGAAATCTGTCTCAGAAATATCTTCAAAAATCCTTCCATTAATGCCTCTACTATTTATCATGGAATAGTCATTGAATTTTGAACCTCAGAATCATCTGCCAAGAGTTCTGGTTTTATAGTGTTGCACGTAATTGGGAAAGTGACACTGGAAAGTCCAAAACAGTTGGGTGCTTTCATCTGAAGCCTTTTTTCCATCATCTTTATTGCAATGTTCTCTATAAATATTATTTGTGGAAAACTGTTTAGGGTAGTGTTCTTCCATTGGTCTCAATCCATCAATGTGTGCTTCCTTTTCATCTGGGACCAAAGCATTCTCTGTCATTACCAACACAATATTCTACACCTAACACAAATCCTCACCAAGCTTCAAAAAGCTGACATTGTAAATTCCTAAGAAAAACCCCAAAAAACAACAAAAACAAAACAAACAAAAAAAATTAAAATCAAAACACTTAAAGTGAAACAGTATAAATATTAACATAGATAAATATGATCTCATAATTTCAGAGGGGTTGTGCCACAGTACACAAGATTTCACAAAAGTACTGTACCAGTAAAGGGATATAATTTTTAATTCTTCTGTTATTTTGTGTTGCACACCGACAGAGACTGGAAATATAGGAAAAAAGCCACAGTGCTGACATGCTGAATTGACTGCATAGTTATCAAGAAATAAAGCTTTTTCTCAAGCACATCACCTATCTCAAATTTTCCATTGTTGACTGCAATGTTGCTATGCAGTCAGAGGGGAGGGGTGAGCCATGATGTGATGACTTCAGTGGTTCCTTTCTGACACTTCTGTGTTCCAAATTTCTCAAACATACAGACCAAACATTACTCTCTGTGATTTTTTGCTTTTCTCCAGGCATGTTCCATACCCCTTTACCCAAAGCATAAATAAGTTTCCTCTTAAAAAAAATTAAAAAATTAAATGTAGTATTCTCCTTGGCCACTTTGCCTTCACATAATTTTTAGTCTAGACATATTCTATTAATGTCCATTTACTTTGGGCCATGTTATGATGCTCCAGTTCAATAATACTTTACATCAAGAGCAAAATTTTGACACCTTTCTAAAGTTTTTGCAGCTTACTTCACTTTTTCAGGGATATCAAGGATGTAATACAAATATACTCTTGTATGAGGGCAGAGGTCTGGAAAAGCTTTCTTGATACAGTTTAGAGGCCCAGACCCTTGTAATCCTGATCCACCAAAATAATTCACATGTATGATAATTTTGTGGTATTTACAGAAAAGAGTGCAAACCTGAGGAACCAAAGTCTATGGCAGATTACTTAAATAAATCCAGTGTAATTCCAGGCAGTTAGTAATTTGGTAATTAAGTTCTTTAGGGACCACTGTAACTTTCAAAGAATGAAAGTGAAATTATCATCTCATGATGGAAAAGTCTCACTCTACACACATTTCAGACAACACAGAATCTCATATTTCCATATCTGCTCCAAATAATAAAGGTTCTGAACACTGTTAATTGCTAAATCTTCTCATTAAAGCATCCTCTTATTACAGTGGAGAACTGTTGCCACCTAATGCATTTGTCTGCAGCATTTCCAGAAGATGAATTTTGCACCCTGAGTCAGTTCAGATGTGTCTGGGCTCACAAATTACCTTCTACACAATAAAAGCCACAACTATAATAGAATTGTTGGCACAAGTCAAAGTTCAAATTTCACTAAGCTCTGGGTGATAGAGAATTGTACATTTACATGTGTCCTGGTTGTAAACTTTCTGCATCTACCAGTTTTTGTTAGCTATGTTTAGATTATTTTAGAATGTTGCTCATTTCTCTTTCTATTCCCTTCCAGACAACATGAAGTTTTTATGATTTTGTCTGACAGCTTTGATCCTAGTACTTGAGATCCCTAGGTTAACAGAAGTCTTAAGCCCATACATAGTTTGCATATGTAAATTCTAATAAATTTTTACATCTCACTTTACTAATTTTTACATTACTGATTTTTACATCTGTCTAAACGTGAGGTTTGTCCTAAATATTGCATGTATTCAACTGTTCAGAGGACAATTGATTTGAATATGTGTATTGTGTATATTGTAGATTTCTAGCTACTTTTGGAATTCAATTCCTTAGGCCATGCAATCCTGTAATTTTGTTCTTGCTGCTAAAGAATCCTTTGAGTAAGCTGGTTACATGTCAAGAGTGATGCTTCAGATTTTTACCTCCAGGTTTCTGTAAGCATCCACACTGAGAAGAATAATACTACCTGGAACCAAATAGGTTTATTTCTCCTTTTGCAAATTTGTATTCTGAAACTCAGCACGAGAGCTGCAAGTGCGTTCTGCGTCAGGGTGGGAAAGTGGCCAAAAAATACTTCAGGGTCATTAAAATCCAACAGAACTTTCCTTTTGCACAAGGAGCAGTGCAATGTTGGGTGTATATTCATGCACCAGGTACACTGTCAGCCCTGCAGAGCAGCACCAAGGCTCAGAAGGCTCTGGCTGCAGTGGGACTGTCACCAGCAGTACTTTGGGCAGACCCTGGCAAAAGTAGTACTGCACAGCCAGACCCATGCTGAGCAGGACGTGGGGAAGCATGCCAGACCTGTTCATAAAACAAATGGAAATGGGATTTTAGTGGAATGACGGAGGTAGAAAAAGATAAATACTTCTCAGAAATGAAAAATTAGGAGGAACTGTTGTGTAAAAGTTTAAAATACTCAAAGTTCAAAGATGGAAAGGCAAAAGTGGAAGTGGACATAAACTGAAGAGAGCTATCAGCTTTTTCCACACAAATTACAAGGATCGTATGACACAGCACTGAAGACATATGGGTGTAATAAGGAAACATGATGTAACTGGGGATAACTGAAAGTTGGCCATATTAGGAAACTAACTGGATTATATAAATACTCCAGAGCCATTACGTTTATAGAAAGGATAGTTTATATAATGGGAAATATTTATAGACTTAGACCTCCTGGTTATGTAGAAAGAACCAGATGGAAAGTATTGCAAATGTCAGCCATACCTAGCCTTTACACAAAGCAGTGTAAAATTTTGTATCAGTCCAAAATATCTCCAGGCTCAAAGTACAAAAGCATTGCTTCAAAGAATGCTAAGAAATTGTGCCCTGATGGTATAACTTATTTTTAGCACAGTATTTTAATTGTTTGTCAGTTTTATCTGGTAGCACATTTTATTTTCTCTGAAAAGTGTAAGATTTTTATGATAATATGTTTTCTTCCTTTTTACTGAAAAGTGCCTGGACTAAGTCTTCATTTCATAAATACATACAGCCATAGAATCATAGAATGGTTTGGGTTGGAAGAAATCCTTAGATTCCTTAGGTTTGTAGAGGTATCCTTTGAACTTCTGTTCATTGAGAATTAAATTCTTATTCCTTCAGGGCTGAATGTAAGGATTCAGGGGTGAGATAGGGTGAAGTAGGTTAATTACTGCAGCTTTACATGTAAGTCTTGGTTTACTAGACTGTGGCTTTGCTATTCAAAGCAGATCTGCATATAACATTCTCAATAAATGCATGGAAGTGTTAAAAATTATGTAGATGTGATGCTTAGGGACATGGTCTAGTGGTGGACTTAGCAGTGTTAAGCTAATGGCTGGATTCAATGATCTTCGACTTCTTTTCCAACTTAAATGATTCTTTAACTTTATGGCCCAGTGTGGCTCAGGTGTCTATCCAAAGTCTTACTGAAACCTAAACCTTCAAATGGATTGAACACATAATTTGACCACGATTCAGCAACCATTCAGATGTCTACAGAACTCCCATGAGTAACTCACCTGTCACATAAGCCTTAACCCAGGGCAGGATTCCTATCCAGCAAGCATGAACTTACAGGTGTCAGTCTCACTGAAGTCAGCAGATACTGACCTTCCTGCTGTGATTGCCAAGAACTTCTGAGACATCTAGTGATGTGCTTTGTTAACTATGGTATTAATGTTAACATTTCAACGTGTTTCAAAGTAAATGAGTTTAGTGGCACAGAGATAAGAAAAAAAAAACCAAAAACTTTCACCTCTATCATCTCTAGACTGATATTGTATTATTAACCTGCTTTTGTGGCTGCTATTCACTGATACATGTATAAAAATAGTCAGTTTCAACTCCATTCCTAGAGAATTCACAGCAAAAAAAAGAAAAAAGTTCTTCTTACTCTTTTCAAAAGAAGCAGCACACAGGACAAAATCAGATTCTAGTGTTACAGTGATATTCTCCATTTCATGATCCTAGTGACTTTACCTCTAAACCTAAACTCCATAGATTTGAAAATGCTAAAGATATTCTATTATCTAGGAAGAAAAGTTAGAAACAGTATTTTCAGAGAAAACTAGGCAAAATAATTAATTAGCCATCTTTTGGTAATATTGATAATCTTATTTGTATTAAAAAAAAGCTGATTATCAAATGGGATACACAGCTTCTTCTTCCTTATTCTAGAATATGTGCTGCAATTCAGGTGCTTGGTTATTGGTCAGCAAGTATAACTGGTGGTATGTCCAGCCCTGACAATTGAAAGCAACTAGATGGACATTTTAAATTAAAGCAGCACTATTGTTACTGAAAACTATCTAAGTTCTATATACTTCAGAAAAATATAAGATGGAAGGGACAATTTATTTGAAAGTTAGGGTCACTGGCAAATATGAAAAATAATACCATGTATTGACATCACTCATAAGTTTTCTGAAGTATCCTAGCCTAGAGAAATTGTCTAGGATAAGGGGTGGAAGCAGCATGTCAAGAAGATTTTCTTCAGAATAATATTTGAACAAACTCACTGTATAAAACTAAAAAGGAATAATTTCTAATCAATAAAGACAGTAGCCTATTTTTAATTTTTTAGAATTCCTGTGTTAGAATTTAAAACATACATTTACTGAGAGGAAATTTAGAGAAAACCTTTCAAAAGGCCTCTCTGTGAAAGGAATTGCATTTTTTTTTTATTCTTGTTTATAAAGACTATTACAATTAGTTCAGATTGGGGTGGAAATGAAGGAATGAAGTTAGGAGGGGGGCTTTATAATTAATTTCCTCTATATAGCTCTATATAGGGAGTTTTATATATATATAACCCTAGCAGCAAGATATAATCAATCTCAATCACATTTGAGATTGTGTCACCACAGGGCTTTTAAGTAGGCCAGCATATTAAGAGATTAACAGATTGTCTGCATTAATAAAATATCCAAAAAAAGCCTCCAAAATTTCATGGACCATAAGTCACATCAAACTTAGCTAAATCTTTCATGACAAATTTATAATGTGGGACAATTGAGTTGTAAATTGCACATGTTTTGAGTAGTCTTGCAAAAATGAGAAACAGAAATGAAAGTTTCAGTGGTTGCATGCCAAATTCTGAACAGACTCCTGAGAACCAAACGGGCGAATTCCATCCAAGGCCTTGGGAAGCATCAGCTGAAAGAATGACATTGTATTGGAGATAGCTGTGAGTGTTGAAGGTTATAACCAAAGAAAAGATAAGATGAAGAAATCCTAGTTTCCTAGCAGGAAATTAGTGAATCCAAGTATGTGGGGAAACATGCAATCCAAACCTCTCAGATAATGACAGTCTTGCTCTGAGCATCTGGCTTTAAAGCCAAGAGAATGTGGCCTTCCTGTCAAAATCTTATTTACACCCACAGCCATCCTGTCATTAGGGGCTTTTGAGACATGTTAAAAGTAATGGAATTAGCATGATCCAAAGAAAATAATCTCCACCCTTTCTTTGTACCAAGTACAGATAATTTTTCTGTGGATGTGTGCTATATTTGTTAACATCTCTGCGCTTAGCAAAAAAAAAACCTCCAACAGTTCTGCCCAGAGTATGTTTAACACAAAAACTATCCAAGAGGCTCATTCAAGGTGGTTCCTGCTGTTGGGTACTCTGTTACTGTGCATTAAAGGATCGACACAACAGCACCTGAAAATGAGATGTCACATACAGCAAGTGTAACCACCAGGCACTGCAGGGCCAGTGGAGCCCTCAGTTCTCAAAGCAGCTCTTACTCATAAATTACCATTGCCAAATGTCTGCACGCTCCTCGGGTTTCTGGCTGTTGTCAGGAGAAGTGTGGATAATTCAGGGATCAATTCAGTATTGCTTGGCTCAATACTTCGAAGTATTTGATTCCAAAGTACTAAAACATATCTCCCAAGGCCGAAATAGATGCATCAATTCAAATAACATTAAGAGTGTAGGTCGGTTGGAGATGGAATGGGTCAAATTTAGATGCCAAGATTAGTTCATTTTGAGAATAAAAAAGCTGTTACATTCCTTCAACCAAGTCTTTCCACAAAAACTGTCAGCCCTCACTCACAAAATGAAAAAAAGACGGACCAAAAGAAAATCCACACAAAAAAATTGAAATGCACTGTAGGGACAGGCAGCAAGGAGAAGGCATAATTAAAAAAAAATACTACTGAGGGCTCATCTGAGGATTTGTAAAGAAGAAATATATTTCACCTGAAGACTTTTCTTTACAGTTTGAATAATAAAATTTTGGATTCAAGTACATCAATGACACCAGGATCTAAGAGGAAAATTGAAGAGAACTTTAATATATTTAAGCAAGTGTTGCATCTCATCTCACATCAAAAGTGGATTTTTCCATTTTATTTTTTTCTTTTAGGTTTTCTCAGTGCAGTTGATTTGGATATATTGTATACATAGAACATTAGCACAAGATGGAAAAGAAACAACTTAATTCTATTCCTCTGTATTTTCTGTTTCATTTCATATTATTAACAGTATAAATAATAGTCTAAAACTATTCCTGTGAGGGTAGCAGAACCCAGTTCAGATTTCATTGGACCCAGTTGTAAAATGTCCAGCATTCAGGACTTTATTTAAACAACAGTGAATATAAAAGTGTTGTGAAGGGATGGAAGAAAGGAGGAACTAAAGTGAAAGAGCAACAACTGGATGTTGTGGGGGGGGATGTTAAAATGGATTTTAGAAAAACAACCTTTATTTAAACAAATGTCAGTAAAGGCAGAATGCCATTGTGGCACTGAGAAAAACAGGATTGAGAACAATAAACTTCTGGGGTTTGGTTCAGCATGTATTTTCATTCTTGTCAACCAAACTTAAATAAGGGGACTTGATAAGGAAGCATTTGTGGCATATTTATTTTACACGGGAGACAATGTTTTGAAATAATGCCTGTGAAGTGCATTAGGCATGTTTTGTGGGTTTTTCTGCCAAACATAGCTGCAGTGAAAGGAAAACAACAAACAAACAAACAAACAAAGTGTCTACAAATTTTCAGAGGCAGTGTTAGCAGCTAGAAAAGGAGGTTTTGGCCATAAAACGTTGGTGTAAGCAAGTGAATGCCATTCTTTTATTTACATTTGTTACAACCATAATACATCAAGACATACAGGGGGAGACAAAATCAGCAAATTATTATTATATGTCAAAGTAAATATTTTGTGTGCATGAGTACATGGGAGAGGAGATTTCTAACACAACAGCAAAATTTAAAAAAAAAAAAAAATTCTTCTCAAACTAGAGTATCCATCCTAGCCTGAAATTAAGTTTGCTGTGTGTTCAGACGACTCAAGAGAAAATAAAGGGTGTTCTTAGTTGAAGACTACAAAGGCAAAGAGAGCAGTCAGTCCTCACCAGGCTATATTTCCTGGTGGAGCTGTTTTATTTTTTCATGGTATCCTACAGGCTTTTATAATGCAACTTCTCCATTTTTCTGCAGCTCTTATTTGCATGGTGCATAAGGAAATGCATCATTTTATATTGTCTAATTCTTGCCCCACTTCCCCTGTTTTTCAAGTCCAGCTTTCCTTTTCATTTTCCCCCTATTTATTAAATATTCATCTTCCTGGCAGTCCAAACTCAATAAGAATTGAGTGTAGCATTTGCTGTAACATTTGGTATCTTTTTTTCAGCATTTGGATGCAACAGGTAACTTTATAAAAATAGAGTGTGAATGTGACACACATTTAGTAAGTGTAGCTGCAATGAAAAAATGGCAACATTGTTTTCATGACAGGCACCCAAAATATCTCCATGGATATCTTAATAGGGACATGAAGAGGCACACAAAAGGTCCAGCCCATTTATCTGTCTCTCACCACATCCTGTAAAAGGACACCTAGAGATTACAGGGGCAGAAGAGGCAGGACTGGTGTAATTTCCCTTAGGCTGTTTAGTTTCTATATAAATATCCACACATGACAAAGAACATAAGGCAGAAGACACTACTACTTTTCACTTTAGCTCCCTGCATCAGGTCTGACTTATGCAAAGCTTGTAAGCTGAGAAAAGATACTCCCATCTTATCCTTTCTGCATTAATCCTAGTTAAATTCCTGTCCCTTGCCTCCAGTGATTACTGAGTTTGTGTTTCTGCATTCAGAATAATTGTAAACTTTCTTACACATTAAGTGTTAATTTTCTTTAGCTGAAGAAATTCAGAGCAGTCATTTCTTCCCAATGGAATTACTGCTTCTAAAGAATATGTCAAATTAAAGATAAACCTTGACTGCAGTTAGTTTTCTATGTTTGTGCTGTCTAATAAATAACCCAGTGGCTGTGCACCTGTCCTGTCAAAAATTGTACATTGGAAGTCCCTAAGGAAAAATCTTCCTGAATATTTCAGCATTTTGATGTACAACTACCCTTATCTGTCCCACACTATTCCTCTACTGAATAACCCAAGGGATGCTACAGTCTGCCACTCTGGTGGTGTGACTACTCTGAAATGTGCAGTGCTGGGCTGAGAAATCTGTCAGCAGAAGCACTCTGGAAGGAGAGTCCTGTGCTAAATGATTCATTACAATAGAGTCAGTCAGTTGGTGTGAGCCTCTAAAATAAAATTGCTACAAAACCCTGCTCCCAGCAGACTGGAAAGTTAATGCCAAGTCACGATTTGAAAAAACAAAGAAACACTCTCCCACACAAATGTAATCTAGTCCATTCTAGGTAAATTTTCTCTTCAAAGTCTGAAAAATTTTATACGAATTAGAGTGCTTGGGTTTGTCTCCTTTTCTCAGGTTGTAAGCAAATTCATTCTACGACTTTATCTCATTCCCTGCTTTCTGTCCTGTGTATCAGGTCATCACCCAGATATGGACAAGCAAATAGACCTTTGATTCTTGTTCCTTACTATGTTGTCCACAGCTGAAAATCAGAACTGAGCTGGTTTTATCTCTAAATGAACACTGTCAGGTTCTGGAAACTTCACAGGCTGGGTATTTCAGTGGAAATCAGGCTTTATAGACTGCACTGCTGATCCACTAAGACCTTGTAATCTGTTCTAGTTTTCAGCACTGGATTCAAAGAAATATCTCTCTGCAGCAAAAGCCACGAGCAGGAGATTCAGAATTCCAAGCTTATTGTACAGATTATGTCTATCAAAGATCTCTTCTTTCTCCAGAGCTTTTATATTTGGCAAAAAGAAAAATCAATTTACTCCAAATAATAGTTAAAAAAAACCCACAACCTTTTCACTTAAACCAATCCATCTAAATCAAATGCCTTCTAATCACTACTCTTCTTTTTTTTTTTTTTTTAAGTTTTTAAAAGCACCATAGCCAAGAATCTGAAGCACAAAATAACTATCTTGTGTGTTGCTATCAAACGTATGTTCATGCCCAGCATATATTTGATTGCAAAATTAAAAACTAAAGAAGTCTAGAGAAGGAAAATGTTAAGGTTCAGCCAAGTTATCTGAACACAACTGATACAACAGTGGGTGAAAGCTGGCAACAGCCTCATCTGTGGAGCCTGCTGGCTCAATGATCTAGAACTGAGACTCAGAGTCAGGTAACAGAGGATTCAAGTGTTACCAACACGTTCACATTCTTAGCTGGTGGCAATTGTGAAAATGTGCAATTTAAGGTTAACCTTCAGGGAAACGGGGTTGAGTTACTTTTTTGTATTGGCTGCCACTGTTGGTTTTCAAATGTGGAGTTACAGGCACTCAAATGTTACCCACATGCTCTGCAAAGCTCCTGGTCTTTGATTCTTCAGCTACACCCTGATCTCTTGAGAAGTTTTTCAAACAACAAATAGAAAAAGATTAGCATAGCTTAGTGTAATGAATATGGGAAAAAGACAGTTTTGATGCCCTAGAAGTTGGAGGGGATTTTAGCCCACTGGGAATGTGTTAGGTAAACAGAAAAGGAGAAATAAAGCTGAAAAGTGTCTCCCATCAGTATTCTGCATCTGTGGGAGATGTGTGCAGTGTGACAGCCAACAGTAATGGAATGTGATCACTGATGTGCCACGGGAATAATGAATTCTGTCACTTTCCTTGTTATGCAAGTGCCACAGCTCATTTCTATTCCCTCTGCATTCAGGGGGTATATACCCAAAATCAGTACACAATAAGAAAAAAAATGAATTCGTGCCTCATGTGGCCAGACCAGACGTAATGTTTGCATCCTGAAAACTTGATTATACAAAAAAATTCCATATATAAAAGGTATCTTTGTGTTTATGCACTGATAAAAACTGTTATTTGGAAGTTAGTTAATATACTTCTGAAATTTTGGGGTTTTGCGAAAACACAGTCAATTTTCATTTGTGCTTGATGGAAAATTTATGTCAAAATATTTCTCAAGTTATTTTATATAACCACTGAAATATGAAATATATGTGCAGATATATTAGAATGAAATGTGTCTGTAATCTGTATTTTGGAAGGAATATATCTAATGGATAGAACTCGGAACTCAACATTATCACCTATTTATTTAACATCACATATTTGCTATGAAAAATATAATTCAGCTGGATTTCAAGTAGAAGTAATGTTCTTTTCTAGAGAGCCACAAGAGGGAGTAAAGAGTTACCTTAGGAAAATTAAAGATTGTAGAAATGTAAATTCCCTGTATGAACATTTATCCAGAGTGCAGAGAGCAGGAAAGTTACCACAGACAGAAGTGAAAGATGACTCCGGAATTGTCAGTGCTACCTGGCTTAAGAACAGCTCTAAGGAGACTTGCAATACCAAGATATATTAATTATTCAGTTGATTTTTCCTCTGTATTCTGTTTTTATATAGTGAAAGAACCAGCATAACTAATCACAGATGTTTTTTATTCAAATTTAGCAACAGTTTTTAAAGATCTCTTTTTCGTCTGTCTCTGTAAGGTCACATTTTGTATGCTTGTACATGGAAAAGCTTTTGGCTTGTCTGCACTGAAACATCATCACAAGGCAACTTATATAACAACTTTTCTACTGAAAACCTACATTTTTTATAGGTTTTGGAATGGTTTGTGGCTTTGGATGTGTGGTCATGAAAAGCTCTTGTCTGGTACATCTGCTTTGAACTCCCACCATGTCTTCACCTGATGTTTTCCTGATCTCAGCCAGGGATGGGGAATATAAATTTACTTTCCAATGCAGATCCACTTTGGTCAAAATTTACCTTTAATATATCAATGAAAAGGTAACTGATAAAATTAAATGTATATGAGCTGTCTGTTAGGTAATTATTTTCCATTTCGAATTTATTTCCTTTTCATTTATTATGTGACACATAGTAAAATTAAGAATGAGGGATGATCTCAGTCTTGGTGCAGTCCTGAATGCAATTTGTCTTTTTCTGTGCATTCGAGAACAACTCTTTAGCATTAAAAGAGTTGTTCTGCCTTTGTTCACAATCACATCTGAAATAAGTTTTTCCATGATAAGAAAATAGGCTAAACTGTTTCCCTGGTGGAACTGCTAAATCCCTACGGATGAAACAGCTGTTCTTAGAGCAATTGTTACTCCTAGATCAGCACCTCTGCACTCCTGATGACATTTCTGCAGGCTATGTAATATTTTTTTCTGCTGACTCTGTCTGGGAACCCAGCTGTGAACGTGTGAGAGAAAGCAATGCTATTGTGTTTCCACTTCCTGCTCATCAACAAGCAAGAGCTGTGTCAGACCCCACTGGTATGCTGCAGTCCGGGAAGGAAATCAAATTTTCAGCACCAAGGTTTCCTAAGGTGATTATGCAAAGCTTGGCAAAGACTACTCAGGAAAAGGGGGGAAAAAAAAAGTACAAGTGTGTAGAAGCAGCAGATGATTATCATTAATTGAATGCATGTATTTGGCAACAAGGAAAGATAGTACATACTGTGCTCTGACATACCAGATGGCTTCCCAGAGAGACTCCTCTGAACATACTAATATGCTGGGAACACCAGGATAAGTAAACACAGAAACATTTTCTTGAGATTCATTGAAAGCTAAATATCCTCATATTAAATTTCTCAGCTCTCACAACTTGTCTTAAACTCTGTTAAGTCCTAAAATGTGTTTTCAGCATGTGTGTTTGCTGAAGGTGTCCTATCCCTGCAGCCTGGAGCATTAAGGCTACCTGAAGGAGTGCTAGTGAGAAGTGGCTGGAAATTAGCAGGTAGATTGCACCAATAATGTGTTTAAACTGTGGCCAATTCAGTACTAAGAGGGTCACTTAAGCAACCCTCTTTTATTAGGCAATGCTAGGGTTTTGTCTGAGATGAATAACATGGACCTATCTAGACAAAAAAGTGACCATGTTTAGCTTTCTCCAACACAAAATGTCTTTCCTTGGGAAGTATTAACAGGTCACAAGGTGACAAGGTAGTTTACAGAGAGACTTGAGTGGTGGAGGAGGTGACAAAGACCTCTAATTTCTCCTCAGTGTGCAAACTAGTATGCTCAAATGAGAAAACTGGTGCCTGATGGGGAGGGTGTCTGTTTTTGTCTCTGTCCTGCAAAGATGGTCTTGGCTTACAGTTTAGGACCACTGCACTGCAGGTAATTCATCATGTCCATCACCAGAGATTAAACAGGAATCAGATCTGTGAGTTGCAGACTGGAACCTCAAACCTGAAGAAGCTGTTTTTAGAGTTAATGGACTCTCTTGGTGAAGCTCTTGAAACACTTAGAGGAACACCTCTCAAGAGAGACATAAATTTGTACAAGACTACCTTGACAAAGCCTAAGGGTAGACTGTCTCTTTTACTTTTTTTTTTTTCCCACCTATAAAATGTGTAATATTTTTCTTTATCCTAATTGCTTTAATTGGTAGAGAGGAAATAATCTGAAGTGACAAACTGCATGTTTAATGCTTCCAAGCTTGGCCATTCCTGCTCTTCCTCAGACATCTACATCTACATACCAATGCCAAAGTTTTGGGCCCTCCCCTTCTATGATAGCTGTGTTTTTACAGAGAACAGGTTGGCTTTCAAAGTCCATTCCCTATTCTTTGTGCCCTAATTCTAAAATACTTAAAATTGTTTATGGAAGAGAGGACTGCCCAGGGAAGACTTTAGAAGAAGTTTAACTATCTAAAATTAACTTCTAATGTTTGCTAGTTTTTCCAGAAATATCCCCAGATGTAACTTTGCATCATTCTCTCTATTTGACTAGAAGAGAATTTATAGGCTTTAGAGCTTCAGCTCTATTATTACATAAGAAATATTTTGGAAATATAGGATTGCCCATTTTAAATACAAGACGAATGGACTTAGAAAATCATAGAATCATAAAATTATTTAATTGGAAGTGACCTTTTAAAGGCTCTCTAGTCCAACCTCTCTGCCATGGACAAGGATGTCTTTAGCTAGGTCAAGTTGTTCAAAGCCCTATGCAGTCTGACCATGAACGTTTCCAGGGATAGTGCACCCACAGCTTCTCTGGGCAACTTGTTGCAGTGTTTTATCACTGATATTGTAAAAAACTTCTTTTATCTGATCTAACCCTTCCCTCTTTCAATTTAAAGCCATTCTCTCTTGTCCAGTCACCACATGGCCTCGTTAAAATGCCCCTCTCAAGCCCTCCTGCAGGTAGTGGAAGGTTCTGTAAAGTCTTCCTGGAGTCTTCTCATGTCCAGGCTGAACAATCCCCTACTCTCTCAGTCTTTCCTCGTAGGAGAAAGGATCCACCCCTCTGATCATCTTTGTGGCCCTTCTCTGGACTCCAACAGCTCAATGTCCTTCCTGTCCTGAGGACCCTGGAGCTGGACACAGCACTCCAGGTGAGGTCTCCTGAGAGAAGAGTAGAGGGGCAAAGGTCATCTTCTTATAGATTAAAGAAGAAGGAATTTTTGTTTTTGTCATATGATCAGTTAGAAAATAATGATTTTAAATAGCTCATGAAGATCATAGTTCTTGGGTTTGCCATGCAGGCAATCAGGTTAGACTAAGCAGAGATTTTGCATATTACACCATTTTAGACAATCTACTTACATGCTTTCCTGTTGTGCAATCGGAAACAAATTGGATGCATATATTTAATAAAAACAAATTTAGTCCCAAGATAAGCACTGTGAAAGAGTTCCTTTTAGTTTTGTCTGTTCTGGTTTTCCTGATGATACTTGCTAGTACTCTAAATTGAAATGATTGGAATAATTTTGATGTGGTTTTTCACTGAATCACTGCCTGCAGAATTAAATATAATGCTTGGAGCACTGTCTTTTAAAAGACACACTATTTATGTGTAGTTCTGTACTGTATATGTGATACAATATTGCAGACTGCTGTGATTTGTCACAAGTTTTGTTCTGTTCTAATGGTGTCTAAAATGGAGGGAGAGATAGGAGTGTAAAAGAAAACTTAGGAAATTTCCTAGGTAAGAGTCTCCTAAGAGACATAAAAAGGGTCTAATATGCTCAGCACCACCTAGTCCCTAGTTTATTTTGCACAGAGGACATGTTAGAACATAGGGAGAGTTATGGTTTCTGGTGTGTTTTTTACAAGTGCAAGAGATTGCACAGCGGTGTATTGAGTTAGGGCCAACAAGGCCTTTTGCTGTTGTAAGTCTGAGAGGTTTCAAACACAGTAAAGAGAAGCAAAATCTGCGTGCTTTTAGAAATATGGCCAGGTTGGTATCATTAATGCCAAATATTCTTGCAAACATTTCCACTGGGGACTTTGGTCCTCTTTTTTTCTAAGGAAAAAAAAAAGTTGAATCTGATCCAAAAGTAGAATTTTTTTTCACAGAAACTGAAATGAGAAAAACATTTTCAGGTACACGGGAGAAGGGAACAAATCTCAAAACCTCATAAGCTAAGAAAAAATGTAGTTGCTAAATTTTGCTCAGCCTCTGTCTTCAGCTTCTATAGGATGTGAAGGATCTTTTTATCACTTATGTTTGATAAGTATGCTAACTTCTGACTTTAACTGTAAGCTAGCCTTAAGGAGAAAAATAGCCCCAAATTTTTATCTTGCAGGCTTACTTCCGTGTGGTTTGATGCAGAACTACTGAATCAAAGTACTTAAAACTCTGCCAAGATAGTTACAACCCAACTGTTACAGGGAATTAACTCTATTGATTAGGGAATTATTTTTCTCAGGAAATAGCACAGGAAACAGCTCTATAAACTGCCAGCAGTGCTCAATGTTTATTGAAATGTTACCAGTGTAATCCCTCTGAATCAGCAGCTGTGACCATGCTGAATGCTGAGAGGAAAAGCAATGATAAACTACAACCATGAAGGACTGCTCATCTCTTAACCTTTAGGTTAAATCAAAGAGGCTTTGATCATAATGGGCCATAAATATGCACATTGCTCTCTGCCACTGGCTCCTGGCCACAAGGTTTAATCCTGTGTACCTCACACTGTAGGGAGAAGCAGGCAAGATAGCAAAATCTGCTTCATGCACAATACATTTATTTCCTTGTAGAATAAACTTTGCCAAATCTTAAAGGATGCTAAAGCAATGCTTCTTCTATGCAAGTGCAAAAGTTGACCAACAGATATTTATCCACAAAACCTCTCCAGGAGGTACCCAGTAAAAGCAGGGGCTGTTCTGCTTGTACCACAGAAACTGGTTGTCTTTGCACAGAAAGGAAGTTTTAACTCAAATGATCTCTACTACAGATTCCTCTCGTTCTTAAAGTCATTAAATAGCTCTCATGTAAATAAAGAATGTTTTCTGAGAAAAGTAGTCCAAATAATAGTGGGGGAAAAATATTGTTTAGTAAATATTCCATCTTAATTCAGAATCTGTAAGATAATGGTGACAGACACTTTTTTGATGTTGGTAAAACAGTGTCTATATTAAGTACTGCAAAACAAATTTTGAAAAAAGGTAAAGTTCTTTTTCCTATTAAAAATTGATGCAATTACTTGTCAGAATGTCATGTTCTCTTTAGCCATTTCTAAAAAGATAACAGGTTACATTTTGAGCCTATTTCTTCAGTACATAAGAGCGTAGTATCTGAAATGCACTTTTTACAGGAGCTGTATGAAGTTACCTGCAGAGAAAAATACAATTTTCCTCACAGAATCACAGTTCAAAGTTCATTCATAAAGTGGAATCAAGCATTGTACTAAGCAAAGAGAAAAGAAAAAAGAAAAAAAAAGAAAAAAGAAAAAGAAAAAGAAAAAGAAAAAGAAAAAGAAAAAGTAAAAGTAAAAGAAAAAGAAAAAGAAAAAGAAAAAAAGAAAAAAAGAAAGAAAAAAAAAGAAAAAAAAAAGAAAAATGTGGAAGAAACGCCAGACTAGGTACCGCGCGTAACCACGAGATGGCGGTGAACACCCGCCGATAGCTCCAGGCACGCGACAAGTGGTGTGACGTCATCTGCCTGGGCGCTGACGTCATCGTGAAACACTCCTCTGTCACATCAATGGTCTCTTTTACCTTTTTTTTCTCTTTCCGTTTTTCCTGATTCATACTGATGAAGTTCAGCAGTTTTGAACTAGTCAAACTTCAATAAGTTCTTTATCAATATGTTTTGGTATGGATTATTACATAAGTAAATTTATGGTACATGTTAAGATAAAGCACCAAAGTAAATACAAACTAGAAGGAAAATGGTTATAGCTAAAATCAATTCTTGGAAATAGTAGTTTCTTCCACCCTGGTTAATAAAGAAGAAATTACTTGTGACTAAAGTAACTAACTATGAGTTTCTCCATGCTTCTGTACCTTCTTTTCTGTACCTTTGCTGTACCTTCTGATGAAGTTTGGTACGGCTACTCCTCAAGGGCTAGCCTGGTTCTGCCTCTCACAGAAATGTTCAGTCATTTTGGAGGATGATTTGAAGGGAAAAATTCATATGCAGCAGTGGGGTAGTTCCTCCCAGAGCCAATGATCAGCAATTAAGAAGGTAACCCAAGCAAGTGCTTTAGGCCAGGTGTGTGAAAACACTCCCACAGCAGATCTCAATTTGGAGCCCCACTTCCTTTCCAGCAGAAAGTGACAAAGGCAGAAAAAAAGTTCAAGGTAAATTAAACAAAATGGCTTTACAAGTTGAGACAGATTTGCCAGACTGACAACATCCCATAGGCCTTTGTGTCCTGGTCTGGTGCTTATGGATAGACTCAGACAACCAGGCAGAGAAACTGCTCTCCTACAGCTGTGTTTGGCTTTGACATCAGGCAAAGTAACTATGAGAAATTTAAAAGCAGAGTATTAGACTTATTTCTCCTCTTAGAAGTAGTATGAACTCATTTAATGCTGGAAGTTTATATGCTGCTGTTCTCCTAAAGAAAAATTTGATTCATCTCAAAAAGGGCAGGTCTTCCTATAAGAAGAATCCAGTGAGAATGCTGATTCTCACAGCGGGAATTAAGATGTATTTTATTGAACATATAAAATGACAACATAATGACAATTCCAGCTTTCTAATTCCCCAGTAGAAAAGAGGCAGATTAACTGTCTCCAGAACTGACTGATTTTTTATAAATATTTCCCCCCACCTCTCTCCCAGGAGACAAGGTTGATTGTTCAGCTCATCCTGTTGACTGAAAGAAAATCCCCCCTGATTTTTATTCCTGGAGAAAGCTCAGAGGAACAACTACCTGACTGCTAAAGCACTTTGCCAAGTGGCTGGTGTTTAGCTTCCAAACCAGTTACAATCAGCAGCTTCAAATCCTATAAGCATCTTCTGGGTTAGCAAGAGAAAGCAGCACGTAAAAATTTCAAGATATTTCAAGAATTCTGTGCAAAAAAAAGACTTTATAAAACATCTTTTTCAGCTGATTGAAAATAGTAGATGCAAATAGGACGCAGTTTACTCCAATCTTTTTGAAAATACTTTTGGCAGGTCTATTGTTTCCTTCATGCCTTTTTAATGGGCTAATACTAAATTACTTCAACGATGTTGCATTTAGTGCTGAAACCAGTTCAGAGGTCAGGGGGATCCCAGACTTGACATTGGTGGCAGGAATAGAGAGACAGAAAGCTCAGAATTTTGCCCCTCTCTCCCCATCCACAGATCTGTGCTCCAGTCTCTTGCCTGGTTTGTCCCTGCATTGCTGCTTATCTTAGACCACTTTCTTCTCTGTAACCACTGCTTCCTCCACTGATACACAAACACTGAAATCTGGAGAGAGAGCCAGGACAGTGTTATGGTGATATGTGAAAACAAAATACAACAAAAGCGCAGACAAAGAATTGCCACCTACATCTTGACTGCATACACAAGCAAGGAAATAACCCTTAGCTGAAGCACATGGATTTGAAATGGGAACCTTTGTATTTACCCATAAAAAGGATTAGCAGCATCTAGACCCCTTGTGGGACTGGAGCAGGAGCAGCTGTAGATTCTTTGCCTTGGCTGTTTAATTAATATCTCCCTGCCTCTGGTTTATTTGCACAGCAGCAAAGCTTTAAAAGAAGGGTGTTGCAGCTTAAGCATTTAGTGAAGGCTGAACTCCATTTTCTATTCACTCTGACCTTTGGGTACCACATGCATTTAGTTACATAAAAATTTTAACCTCCTTCCATGCAGCTTCATAAAAAGATTTGTACTGCTATTTTGGGATTCCCGGGTTGAGGGGATGCATAGGATATGTCTGTATTTTTTTTTTCTGTCCCTTAATCTGTTAATAAAACACTTGGGCACACTCTGTCAATATTGTATTGAGACATTTGGGGACTCACAGCCAGCTGCTTGTTGGCCAGATCAATATCAAAGGCAAATCTGGAGCAAGGCAGACTTTGGAGGGCCAGAGGAGACTGTAATACAGAAAGAACCAAACACAGAAATGAGACCACAGAACTGTAGAGCTTTCTTTCAATTAGTCATGTTGAACCACTTAAACATATTTTTCCCTAACTCTACATAGTTTAGTTTTTTTCCCTTTCAACAGGACAGTGTAGCCAAATTAAATAGAAATTACCATACTTATTAAATGGCAATTAGGGTTTGTTTGCTGCATTGCATTTCTTCCAAATTAATTTACTATTGCTATAATGGTGAACGGTTAAACCATTTGATATGGTTGAATGTGCACATTAATATAATTTAAAGAGCATAATGATTACCCATTTTATTACTTCTGTATTGTAATGCTGAATTAATTTATGCCAGTTATAGTTGATTATTATGGTTATTAACATCAGTAAGTGCTCTCTAACAATCAATCGAGATCTAACACTAACTGCCTTGTTAGAGCTAAATTAAATGCTGGAGACACTCTGCTCACTCTGTAACCCTATCCAGTTTCACTGCAGTTTTCTTCCCTTTACCTAGTAACCTCAGAAGCTGGATTAACTGCAGCAATTATATGCCTCATTAGCAATAAACAACACTAGCTGGCTGCTGGTGGCTATTGTGCCACAGGTGCACGTAGCCATTACAGCTGTCTCAGCAGACAGAGGGGGATACAGCAAAACCTCTTCTCTCTGGAGTGTCTAATCTCCAGGAAATAGAAGGTGGTTTAGCCTGCTAATGACAAGGAATGTTGGGACAATGTTGACATGCCCCATAAAGCCACAGAGCAAGGCAAAATAATAATAAAAAATATGGCTGCTCCCTCTCTATGACCAACTAAATAACCAGGATTTCTACTTTTTCAAATTTCTATATGAACAAACAGCAATGCCCATAGTTAATATAAAATACGTAGAAACTGTATTTTCAATGTTCTTGACTTTTACCTATATTAAATAACTTCATGTGAATAAACAAATACTTTCAGCTACATAGATCAATTCCACTGTTGTTTAAGTGAAAGCTTATTTTTAACTAGAAAATCAAAAGGGTGTCAGAATTTTAAAATCCTCTTGAACCTTGCAAAAGTCTTCTTCATTTCAGGATGGGGTAATACTTCTCCAAGTATTTGTTTCCTTCATTCTGCTTAGTGAATTCCTAATGTGAAATAAAAATAAAGCCTGAGAAAATACAGATAAAGGATTTTGCTGTAAGATCTTTTGAATAAGGTGCTGCAGTGGGAGAAGTTGCAGATACAATTGCAGGGCAAAGACAGTTCAGGTGATCCCACAGGTTCCTGACACCTTGGTAAGGCAACCCAATAATCTGCTGTCTCTTCAAGACCCTTGAAGCAAACAATTGCTTTGCAACAAGAGAAAAAGTCCAGTGCCTGCAAAAAGAGACTGAATTCTTTACTACTGCAAACTCTAAATAAACTTTCATAGCTGGAGATGCTGAATAAGGATATAGCACTTGGGGGAACCCTTCCCATTTTTTTATAAAAGAGACAATGGAGAACATATTATGTATGCTGTGTTTCACAGAGCTTGACTAACTGGTGATTCGTTTGGGGATATATGTGGCTGAAACTTCACACAGTGTTTGTATGTCTGATGGGTACACTATAAAGGCTTTAAACAGTATCTTCACATCCCTATCCCTGGTCTTACTGTTCACTTTATCTGTGTCTGTATCTTTCTCTGTGTGTCTCCCCATCTTTGAAGAGGCCCACAGACATGTCCCTGCCAGGAGATCCTGATGAGATACAGGATGTCACTGGAGAAAGGTGGGCAAAAGGGCATGGAGCAGTGGCAGAGAAAGAAAATTGTAACCCCACTATCATTTCAGTCAGATCTAACATTGAAATTGTAGGTACAGGCACTTTCTGAGCCTGGCCCAGCTAAATAAGCCTGTAAATTCTCCTTTTTTTTTTTTTTTCTTTTTTTTTTTTCTTTTTTTTTTTTTGCCTGTTAAGGAGTACAAGGAGTGAACACTAGTGCAATGTATTTTTCCAGCCTCCCTGTCTAGGATCACACACCCCTGGGATGGCTGGAGAATGAGTTCAGATACTCCTTCTCACTTCAGCCTGAAATCCAGTAACTCCATGCACCAATGTGTTGCCAGAAAATTAAGGAAAAAAAAATGCACAGAAAGCAGCTGCAGGGAAGCAATCACCATCTCCAAACTAGAGCAAGAGAGTCTAACCTCATCCCAAATAAAAATTGCTTTATGAACTGCTGTCAAACCCCTAAGTAACAGGGGCTACAGTATAATTGGGTTTGACAAGGGGAGCAGCATATGCCAAAATTAATCAGGATGCTAGGCTGTGTAAAAGAGAATGGCCTAGAAGGTCCAAAGAAATCTTACACTAATTAGAAGCAAGAATATCAATTGATCCCTGTATATGTGTGGAGGCAATTCCTGTGTGGGATAAGAGACTCCCAGACTCCCAGAAACCATGTCTAACCTTGCAAGGAGGGAGATGTGAAAGGATTCACCAGTGTTCTTAATAGCAAGGGTGTGCAGGGTGCCTGAGCCGCTGGGCAGAAACGCTTCAAAAGCTGGAAATATGGTTTGGTGAGAGACAGTAAAATACAAGTTATATTCTTAAAAGTAAAAGTGTAGAGCAAAACACAGAGGCCAACAAAAAAGAAAATAGTAAACATGCCTATTAAATATAGAAACTCAGTTTGATGAATTCTTTGGGCCAGAAGTAGGAAATTGAATAATGAGAGAAGAAACCAAGGAGGAGGGGAGAAAAGTTTTATGGAAAATACACTTACACCATGGTTTCATGACAGGATGTGGAGTGGTTTTTATTTAAGGTGATAAAGATGATCAAGGGGAAAACATTAGTGTTTTATGAATTTTATTGGTGAGAAGTCATGGAAGGTTTGAGTCTTAAAGTTTGGATGTACCACCTCCTGCCACTACAAACACAGAGGAGCCTTTCACTCTGTATGCAGCTTCCAGACTCAGACCTGTCAAAATTGGCAGGTCCACAGGCAGTAGGTTTTATGAGTCTCATTTTTGGACATATCTTGGACACTCAGTAGATCTGCACGTACGTGACAAGCCTCCTGTATTGCAGACAAGCCTGGGCTGTGCAAGGCAGAACAGCTTTGTCCTTGGTGTGCAGGAGAGCTCTTCTTTGTTGACACAATGGTCTTTTGTCTGGGATTTTTGAACATCTGGTAGCCTGGGCTGCTAGCCATGATGAAATCTAGCAGGCTACCATCAGAAAGCTGGCAAATGTGAAACAATTTTTGTTTTCTTCTGTGAGATTTTTCTCACAATTCTGTTAAAATACAGCACTCCTTGCTGGCCTCTGAACATCTGCTCTCAGCTGGAGCAGAGGGGGTACCAGACTGCTACTAAAGGGCATTTAATTGAGGTATATAATTCCCTCTTGGAGAAAGTGTGCTGGCAGCTGTTGCTTGGTACCCTCCTGGCTTGTGTGTTTACATGCATCATATTCACAGACTCCTTTATCCTCCAGTATTTGTTCAGGATTCAATGTATGACTTGGACTCCTCCCAGACCTATGAGAGTACTCTGCAGTGCCCTTCCTCTGAGAAGCTGCCCAGATTGCATTTTTAACTATCTAAACACTACAGAATATCATGTATCTTCCTGTCATTATGTGAACTCCAGATGCTTCAATGAAGAGGAAAATCTCGACAGATTATTGCCACTTTATCTTGTCTTCCTGGTTATTTTTTTAATGTAATCTATTCCTTAAATATGTGATGAAAATTTATAACTTGGTGGGTCAGATTATCAAATTCATAACTGATATCAGTCCACTGAAGCCAGGCTGTTTTACCCCTTTTGTGTGTTAGCCTTCTCCTCTTGCTTCTTTCCTTTTGTTTCTTGTTTTACAGCAGCAATTGCAGGCTTCAGCTGAGATGGGGCTCTCAGCATAATCAGCATAATAGTAATGCATAAAAAAGATTGCCAGTCTTCCAGAAAGTTTGGAACCATGTTCAGGCAGCCGAACTTCCACCCAAATCCTCATCTCCAATAGTTTCAACTGTTTGTTTCTAAGTTTTATTTGGTTTTGTTTAAACTCAGAAAGTCAAAGGCCTAACATTCTCTACGAGCTCTCTGTCAGGGCACAGTACAGAAAAAAGTTTCCTACTCTGAGATTTAAGTCCTATGCAGATTTATTTGTGCTCCCGCTTTAATCCAAGGATGCTAAAATTTCCACATGAAAACTGGATGGTTTTCTTTACTCCTGTGAGGGGCAGTGTTTAATGATGTTTCCCTACCAGCTTGCAGGCTTTGAGCAGAGCCTGCCTGGCTGGTGCTGCACACCCCTTGTCTCACACACACATTCAGGCCTTGCTGCAAGCTGCTGCCTGACAGCTTCCTGCAGCCTTTGGAGACAGCCAGGGAAAGAGAATGAGAGACATACGTTTAGAAGTAGTTGTATTTAGTGTGTCAGAAATAAAAGCAGCCCTTGAAACCACTTTGGGGCTGGAGGGGGCTGGGAAGCAAACTCTGGTTTGCAAACAGCGGAAACTTCATCCCTTCCTTTCTTTCTCTCTCTCCATGTAGCACCCTTATATTTCAATGCTAAGTGCTTTTTAAATTCCTCCTGGGGTGACTATTTACATATTATAATGTGAAGTAATGAAGGGAAAGGGATGTTATGCAAAGCAATTGCCTCTTGTCCTCTTCTCCTGAGTGCAAGGGCCAAGCACATTTCCTGCCATCTGTTTAACTCCATCTCCTGATGCTCATAATGAACCTGGCAGTGCTGGACAGATGGAAATCACTGGCAGGCATAGCTGTTTACTTGTAAAGGCAGCCCTAATTTGTTAGACTTGCCAGGCAAGTCCCCAGTGGTCAGATATTTCATAGTGATGGAGGGTTATTAAAAGAGCTCAGGTGAAGAAAGCTCTTCCCAGCATATGTGCCTGAGCTGAAGGCTGAGTTTTGCCACTGTGCCAGAACAGCAGCAGAGCTCAATGCTGCTATTAGCAGAATTGGGGCCAGGCTCCTGACCTTGTCTGGTGGCAGTTCTCACTCAGTCTCACACTGACCTGGGCTTCGTTAGCTCTACAGCCATCTGCCACAGATCATATTTATCTCAACTTAAGACCTCACTAAAGAACAAAAGGAGAAATGTGATTAGGCTTTTGTGTGTTGGCTACAAGGCCATTTGCCTGCTGAAAGGCACACAGGCAGCTATTCCAGTGAAAAAGCCTTTTTTACAAAATAAAAAAGATAACTGAATAAAATGTGGATGCCATGAGAACATTTTGGGGCTATCAGAGTTGGTTTATCATTCTACATCATTCATATCTTTTCTTCTCCCTCACCCACCTCTGTCTGATATGAAGTTAGAAATTATAAACTGAAATAAATAAATATTTTGTGTAACTGAAGTTGTTTCATCAATCGCAAAAAATCAAATGCAGAAAGAGAGATGATTAGAAAAATGTGAACCCTAGAGTCATATAATACATGGGACTTAAAGGAGAAATTCTGTCTCTATTACAGGATTACTCTCTTCTTTTTAAATTTTGCCAATTATTTTACATAAGGCCAATATTTGACAGTCTCATCAAATCAGGGGTAGAGTATAAATAAGAAATAAGACAGGAAGCTTTCATAGAAATAATTTGTTTCCTAGAAATGTATGACTAATCTCTTATATCCCAGCCAATTGAGCATTTTAAAATATTATTTTAAAATATTTTGTACAAGTTGCAAATTTTTTTAGAAGTGAGGACCAAGTGAATATAGAGATCGCTTTGGACTCTTCAGTTTTGAAGTCTGTATTTCACTGTTCAAGCTATGTGAATACATATTTATTCATTCTGCCAACACATTTGACATTCCCTACACTGAACTGTGGCTTCTTCGCACACAAACACCTCTTGCTCTTCTGGAATTACCATTTTTGGAGGCTGGCTTGAAGCACAGAATGTGAGGATAAAAAAGCTCTATCATTCACTTCAAAAACCATAAGTACTGCAAGGAACGTGTGTCAGCCATGTGAGCATCCCCAGCCTAACTCAGGACCCAGCAAATGCAATGGGCTGTGTCAGTAGTGGTTGTTTGGATAAACTAATTAGGAAGGAACTCTGAATCCATGTGATAAAATATGACCTTGACAGAATTGTTTTATATGTTGGAGAGGCAGAATTCATCATAGCTCTACTATGAGTTACTGACTAAGTACAGCCTTTTCCTTTGCTTATTTTTCTCTTAGGATGTTGTACTGTTTCCTGCAATATCACAATACATGTGTAATGTCAATATATGTCATCCAGACACAACTCTTTTTTTTTTTTTTTCTAGGAAAACTGAGTTACGCTTGAACAGAATAAAGTAGGATAAGTTTAGCTGTGATTGACTCTGAAACAAGTGCCCACACAGGTAAAAATATGATTTATTTCTCTTTTTGTACAAAGTAAGTCTCCGTATTTTATGGTTCTAAGACATTAAAGAAAGCATTAGACCTGAAAGTTACTATTCATCTAATTAAAAATGTTCACACATGATACAATTGGAATATAGATGTCATTGGCTGTGATTCTGCTGACAGCTTTTTTTATTAAGTATTTGAGACATATAGTGGTTTATGTAACACCAGAAATGGACTCTGGTTTCTTACCTTTACACCAAACGAGTTACCCTATATATCACCTTTAAAACACATAACAAACTCCTTGCTATAATGAAAAATGCCCATAATTCCTGATAAATTTAAGGATCACCTCTCCTTAGCTTCCACTCCCCGTCAAGTCCAATTTCTGCATGAACTTTCACCTGTCAGCTTATATTTATATCATAGTTTCAGAAAGCAATGAAGATGAAAGGAGAAATATCAAATAGATAATATTTCCCCCCTCTTTTTTTTTCCTCAGTATCTTGGCAAATTAATTATTCCTTTGGGGAAATACAACAGAACAATAAATTTGTGCCCATTTCCATAGTAAGTGAAAGACTATTTTCAATTTAAGAGAAAGATAAGGCAGCTGAAACCCACTCTTTCTACTCTGGTAGACACCATTTTGAAAAAGCAAAGCAGTTTTTTACACAGAAATAAATTCTTACATTGTAAGGCATTGATACAGTTCTTCTCTGGTATGATTTTTTGGGGGAAGAAAAAAAAACACAAAAACACGCACAACAAAATATAATAAAAAACCACTAACCAAGAAAAAAAACCAACCATAAAGACTCCAAATTTAAGTTATAGATGTTAGAATTTTGCCATGCCAGAAGTAATACATTTGCTTTACATATGCTCTTTGCCATGCTGACATTTGTTAGTTCAGGATATAGTATAAAGGAGAAACTCCCTTTTTGACACTCCAGGCTGCTCTGTCTGTGACTGCTGAGCAAGTAAATCTCTGCTGTTGATTTTTTTCCCTTTCGGTATAAGGCTCTTCTTGGTGCAAGATGACTAAATGACAAGCTTTTCATTAGGAGTTTATCACAGAAATCAGCCCCAGTTCACCCTTTTTGCAGAAATGCCAATCTAGCAAGGTTTCATCCACTACTTTTCAATGGAGCCAGGAGGATTTCAAGATACTCTGTATACTGAAACACAACACATTTTGGCCAGCACTTCAGATCTTCTAATCCTTCTGCAAATGTCTGTCTTTCTCCTAAAGGTGCAGAAAACTTCTTCCATGCAATATAATAAAGCCACTAGAAACTGAAATAGCTTATAGCATTCATGCTTGTTTAATTAGAGTCATTGTTTTTGAATTGGAAAGCACAAGAATTTTAGTTCTGCACTAAAATACAAATATCATGTATTTTTAAATAACCATAGATTTCAATGGTATATAAAGAAAAGATTTCAGAGCAGAAAATACTCATGTTTCCAAATGGTTAAAAAAGAAGTTTAGCCTTCAGATGTTGTCCCAAGGTCAAGAATCTTTCTATGGCAAATGCACAGTTGAGTGTTATAGAAAAAAGCACAGCAAAAATAATACAGACAGTTTTGAGAAATATGGAAAATATCTCTCACATTCTTAAAGAAATAAACAGTAGAGAAATATGGCCACTGCTGAGTGCTTTTCGAGAGGTGAAACATTTCTGAATGTGGAATAATTGTCCTCCATTTTTTCACATAGAATATGCAGTGAGAGATACTTAAACAGAAACAGATTTTGCCATTAATAATGGCTACAAATAGGGGCTTTTCCTCTTTCTTGCCTTTTATTAGTTACTGCACTGCTTAAAACAGTGTCCTTGGGGCAAGGACCTGGTTTCAAGCTTCACATTAGCTCTGTATCACTAATGAATACTTTGAAAACATTACTTAAGACCAATTTGTCAAAAAGAAATGTCCTGTCATTCAAAGTAAAGCATATTATGAATTACTTCATTAATTTTCTTGCAGTCTGGTCAGATTTATTTTCACATTTCTGTGTGTCAATTTATCTTTGAAAACAAACGTTTTGGTTCATTTCCAATTCAATTCTGAAACAGTCCTGCTGAATTTCAGGTACCATCACTATATACATATGTGTGTGTGTATACATATATTAACTTTTTTTTTTTTAGATATTCAGGACATCGAGTTAATAACAGGAAGACAAGAAAGTGGCTCTCTGTGAGATGATGTTGGTTTGCACAGTACATATAAATCATTTCTCATTTGACTCAGAAGAGCTTTGCTAGACAGCCTGCTAGTTTTGGCTGAGGTAGAGTTAATTTTCTTCCCAGTAGCTGGTATGGGGCTGTGTTTTGGATTTGTGCTGGAGGCAGTGTTGATGATTCAGGGATGTTGTGGTTACTGCTCAGCTACTCCTGAGTGACACCGAGCTCTGCCTCTCACCACACCCCACCAACGAGGAGGCTGGGGATGCACAAGAGACTGGGCAGGGACACAGCTGGGACAGCTGACCCCACCTGAGCCAAGGGGTATCCCACACCATCTGGCTTCACTGTATAAAGCTGAGGGAAGAAGGAGGAAGCCATGTGTGTGTTGGGGGGTGTGTGTGTTCAGAATGTTGGCGTTTGTCATCCCAAGTCACCATCACGTGTGATGGAGCCCTGCTGTCCTGGGGATGGCTGAACAGCTGCCTGCCCTTGGGAAATGGTGAATGAATTCCTTGTTTTGCTTTGCTTGTGTACACAGTTTTTGCTTTGCTTGTGTACACAGTTTTTGCTTTACTTGTTAAACTGTCTTTACCTCCGCCCAAGAGTTTTCTCACTTTTACCCTTCCAATTCTCTCCCCTATCCCTCCAGGAAGAAGACAGGCTGCATGGGGCTGGGATTAAATCACAACACTCAGTGAGACTGGTCATTATTAAACAGTAAATGCAAACAAATTTTCAAGATTTGTGAGGGAAATCAATAAACAAGGAAAGGTGTCTATAAAATATCTTAATAACACATTCATTTACAAATTTGTGGCAATATTCAATTGTATTTGGTATTCACATAAAATACATTCATCCAGGAAAATAAAAAAAAAAAAGGAGAGTACATTAAATGTGAAGAAATTATATTCATAACCCAAAAGCTCATAGTCTATTTCATGCTTTTGGTGCACCTGAGGGGTGCACAATGTCACTTACAGTACTATGTAAATGTGCTTCAGTGTAATGAAAACTCCTACTGCTTAAGCACCCACTTAATATAGATAACAAGGATGTGGACTGTTTAAAAAATATAGTTTGACAATATCTCCATAAATTTTCTTTTTTTCTAAAAAACAAAAGAAGTGCCAAACAATTGTTATTAAATTTAAAACATGTAAATACTTGTGAACCCACTCACTCAAGACAAAACTTTTCTTTCCAAAAATATCAAGAAGAACATTTTAAATAATTTCTGCATGTGTGTTCTTTTTTTCCAAAGACTTTTCATCCCTGTTAACATCTCCACACCATTTATCACATAGCATGGGAAATGATAGGACAATTTCCAGACTTTAGTATTAAATAACCAAGGAGGAAGCCAATATTGAAATATCTATTATTTTCTTTTCCATGCATTTTATTCTCTCCAGGGATTTGAACAACAGAATAGAGCTGGATGTCTAACCTATAACAGCTTCCTCATTTCACTGAATGTTGTTTTCCTAAGTATTACAAAGGTTAATCAGCTGTTTTATAGCAACTTTTTCACTCCCAGGTATGCTGAACAGGAAGGCAATAACTAAATTTAACCTGAAAACTAGGAGGAAAAAATATATATATGTATATATATATGTATGTATATGTTGAATACAAGACTTCATGAAAACATGGAACCAGAAGGCAGAGAAAGAGAGAAAAGTAAGGTAAGTGTTTCTTGGATAAATCCAAGTGGTCAGTCATGTCTCAGAGCACATTGACACCTCCTTCTGACTTTGCAGTCTGAGTACATGTCTGTTGATTATGGTATCTTGCCTACCTGGAGAGACATACTTATCTTGTAGATGTCCTTTCTCTTAAAAAGAATTTAAAGAAAGCAGTTCACATACAGCACAGTTGGCCTTCAATACAGCACAGCACCAATGCATGAGATAGGCTCAGGATTTAACTCCTGTATCAGAGGAAAAAAAGCTATTCCATACTTGTAGATCTTTTTCATGTATTCTTGTTGTCACCTTTTCCTGGCTAAGCAAGTCCACAAGTCTCTCAGTGTGCACATAATATGACCCAAGATCAAGTTTCCAGCTCTGATTTTGGTATTTATTCTTTATTTTTCAGTCACATCTCCCAGAGACATACTTGGTAGGGCTGTTTTCCAATACAATGCCATTGCTACTTTAATGAATTATGATAAATTGGTGTAAAAGTGGCAAGCAGGCTTAAGCAAGTAATTCTTTAAAGAAGTGGGTTCATCTTAGACTACTTTCTTAAAATGCTGCCTCATTACTTAACCCTGGGGCTACCTGTAGGGTAATCCCAACAGCTCCTAAGGTGAATAATGGAAAGATTCTTTGTAAATAAGATTTATCAAGATCTGCTAAATTTAGGCAACTCTTATAAATTTAGAACAGCTCTAGGGTTGAATTAATCTCAAACAATTTTATTTGTCAAAAATACAGGACTCCAGTGCTAGTTGTTCCGTACTCAATGGAGAAAGTTTCCTCCTAGAAGATATTTCATCCTATCTACTTTAGACTTGTATCTAAAGATGTATGATTCAGCTTTTGGAGATGTTTGTACCTCTATGGTGACTGTAGCACAGGCTGCACATTTTAATTACTATAGTTAGGGTCTAAATATACATATAGGTTCTATATAGGCCTAAATTCCTTAGTCAGAGCACCTTAAACACCTACAAAAAAAAAATCTGCCAGTTTCAAGGCAATTAATTCACTTAAGATTTTCTTTGTTGTCATCATTTTGTTGGTTTTTTTCTTTTAATATTTCACCAGAGAATTATTCAGAGACCAAAACCAAGTGCAGGCAATTGTCATAACTTGGTCAAATTGATGCAGAGTTTGGAGAGAAGCTTCAATTATCCTTGGCAAAAGCTGCTTACAAGATAGAGAAGTTTAAATTTGATTGAACATAGCAACACCCAAGACCAAGCATCCTGAGAAATGTAACTATGAAATGAGCCTTTTGAGATCTTGCATGGCAGTCAGGGGAACTGGTTCAGATGTACAGTCTTCAATACAGTCAAAATACAGTTCAGTTTCTCTCAAGAATAAAAAAAAATCAAATATTCAGGGACAACATGAATATTATAACGTTGATTATCTGCATCATAAAGTGGAAAGTGTATTGTAATTTCCTTTGGCAGTGTGCTTAGCATAGGAGGAGTAATCTCAAAGGAACAGTGTTCTGTCTGACCATACGCATGAATAGATGGCTGTCAAGTTTATACTGCATTGTCTTCAGGCTGGCATCATGCCAGCCCTCAGGCAGGCAGAAGGAAGATATATGTGGAAAGAGGTAGTCAAATTGCTTCCCTATGGCTGCTTTATAAACATACATATGTTAAACACATTTATTAGGGCAATCAGCAGCAGCAAGTGCAAGGGCCCTTCTTCTCCCTCATGAGGGATAGTTGTTGCTTACATAGGAGTGAGAAGTTGGAAGCTGGCCCAGAAATCTGGAAAGCATATTATGCTGGATTCCCCATGGAGGATCACTTTGCTGCCAACATATCTTGCTCTGGGGTTTCGACACGCCATCAATCTGGAACCTGGCAGCCACCATTCCCCAGCTCACCTCGGCTCATGCAGCGAGCAGACACAGTGCAACTATTTGTCTCAGGTTGCAGCCCAGCTACTCATGGAAGGGAAGGAGGAGGACGGGAAACAGAGCCCCTCCGGTGGAGCTGCGGTCAGGGCTGCGCAGCTGCAGCAAGTTGCCATTGCACCAACACGGCCGGTGGAATGACATGCTCGCTGCTCCTCGTGGGGCCACAAGCCATGGCAAGTGTTGCTCTTTGCACTGAGATATGGCCCTGAGCAAGCAGGAAGAGGAGGAGGAGGAGGAGGAGGAAGAACCTGACTGGAGTTTCAGACAAAGCGCTGTCAATTACTTTTCAGCATAAGCTGTGCTAATGGATTTAAGACTCCAGAGAATTTTACAAATCTCAATTAAATCTCAAATAACTTCCACTTATGAATGCAGCTGTTGTTCAGAGAGCATTGTACTCCTTGTGGGAAGGAAGTTACTGATCCCTTATCCTGGAGACCTTGACAAATGTGAAGGGAATATCAGAGATCCCCATTACATTGGCCAGGGACAGTAGATGGAGTCAGCACTTTCCCAGCATGGCCAGCCCTGCCCACATTCACACAGTGGGGGGCTCTTACAGCTCTCAGATGGAGATCAGGTTGCCTGTTTTGCCCTTGCTCCCCTCCTCCTTGCTCTATTTCCGTGACATATTCCCAGGGGCATAAAAAAGAACCTGAGGTAACCAAGAGAGCTAAAACTCTAAGAGCAAGCAGAATCAAATTCTTGATTTTCCTTCTCTTCCACAACAGCAGCTGATTATGCTCCTCATTTTAGTTGTGTTTATGACTTCTGTTTGACCCTCCTGAGACTAAAGCCCCTGGCAGAATAATTATTTTGGCGAAGAACTGCTATCCAGCCATTAGTACAGTTGCAAATACTTGTTTTAGCTTTAGTCCCAGCCACTCAAATTAATGCATTAACATGCACTGAAATTTTTCTCTAGCTCAAGGCAAGTCATTACAGTCGTCGTCTGCTTGCAATAAACCTGTTCCGTCTCTCACTTCATAGCAAATGTAGACTTTGAAAATTATGCACAGAAATAGGCACTGGCTGTGCAATGCAGTTATGAGAGTGACCAAAGTTTGTACTTTCAATTAATCTAAAACAAAGAGTGGGAAGTGGCGCGTTGGACAGCAAGCGCTGTTCCACCGCAGCAACACCAAGTTACTTTTATATCTTTGTAGCCTACTTAGATTTTCACACTTTTAATTTCACACTATGAATTGGAGTGTGAAGCTGGAAGCAAACCAGTGCTGGAGGTTTAAGGCAAGGCAACACACAGGCAGAGCTCAGTCCTCTGCCCGTTCTTCGAGACAGATGGGTGTGAGGTAGCTTCAGTTTGAAGCCCATCCAGTTGCATTAACTCATGCTGTGATTGAGCTAATTAGTTCTACTAAAATCTTGAATCTGACAGTGCCCAGCTGGGGAGGCATGGCCTGAGAAAGGTGGATCCAGCTCAACCCCCAAAGCTCTATAGTAATTCAAATGATTTTTTTTTTTTTTTAATATGAAATGCAAGCCTGGGAATCAGATCTGTAGAGGGGCACATTGATTTAAATCTGGTGTCTGCTGCAATAAACAGACTACTCCCAGAGAGTAATCTGGTCTTATCTTTTCCTCTTTCCAAAAGAGAGAAACTAAATGAAAACACAAAATTCCTGACATGTGACTGACTAAAGGTATAAAAAGTCGGGGGGGAAGGTTTCCCCATTTTGTTACTAGATATCAGCAGTGAATTACCTAATTTTGATATATGTGTAGCCATAGGCTGTGTCTGACATTTAAAAATGGTCTCATTTTAAAACATATGCTCAGGACAAGAATCATCTTATGTAGCATATGCCTTACAGGAACACAGGAAAATAGTGAGTTTGCATGGGAATTCTGTGTTAAAATCAGGAACTGCCTTTTCCTCCTACACTGCCTTGAGTATTTTAGAGATAACTCATTTTTTCTGCTCAATAGCTCAGGCTAAAAGCAGTAAGTAACACACACACAAAAAATAAAGCTGTTTTCATCAGTTGCCAGCATATCTAGATAATTCTTGTGCCTATTGTCACTCAAAAATATGTGAAGGAAAATTTTAGAAATATAGAATCATGCAGATCATTCAAGTCCCTTGGTTTCTGTCTTTTTCTCTGCCTAAGTATACACATGCACATCTAGACAATTTATGGGTAACAGAAGTAGAAAAAGAGAACTTGAAGTAAAATTTCAATTTGCTTCCTACATTTGGATCTGGATTCATGTCTGAATTATAAAGATGCTTTTTTACCCTAATTGAAAAGTTTCATGTTTTGGTTCCAGGAGGTGTGTAGTTTGGTTTATCAATATTTTAACTTTTTTTTTTTTTTTTTTTTTTTTTTCCAGAATTGGCATTATTTATTAAAAAATCTGAAGAATGAGAAGATGTAAGGAAGACCTTAGAAAGTAGCCCTGGCTGTATTTAGAAGCTTTAAAAAGGTCAGTCTTTAGATTTGAGAATTTTGAATTAGAAATGAAAGGTTTATAATGGAACTGGGTGACATCAGTGCAAGTCTTACAGTAGTGATTATTTTTAATTTATTTCTTGTTCAGAACAAAATGAGTTTCTTGTAATGAGATCTGTGGGAATTTCAAAATTCAATTTCTGTTAAGCTTCTGCCAGATGAAAACTATAAAATTTGAAGTTTTAAGTTACAGGATAAAAATGCTTCTGTAGAGGCTGAACTTTGTCTTGAAATTAGTATGTGTGGTGAGCCAAAAAAATTTTACTTTTTGTATGTACCTAATAATATGCAGGAGTAATGAGTCTTTGGTTAAAGATAAATTTTATCTCCCCATGCAATTCCAAAGGTAAAATTCACCCTTCTAAAAGAAACAGATGCTTGAAAAGAAGTAAATGCCCTTGAAATGTACAGAAGACACATCTTACCTTAGAGGAGGGGATCCTTTTCTCTTTGAAACAAAGATAGGAATGAAGGAATAGTAAAGGTAAAAGCCCAGGCCCTTCATTGATGTAATTTCTTGTAATTTCATGAACTTTAGGTTATCAGTGTTAATTTACAATAAAAAATTCTGTTTTATGTGATATTTTAAATAATTCCCATGACACTGAACTTTAGAAGAACACATGGGTTCTTTTGGTCCTTAAAATAGTTTGCCCTTAAACCTCAAAATCATTTTATGTCAGAAAGGCTTATAAAAAGACTATTATTCATCTTTGGTGTAGGAATTTTATGTCTATTTTTTAAAGGAACCCTGAAATGGAAGCTTAATTATAACTGACAATGTTGGCATGTTCTATTTTACAGCTTATAAAAACTCCTGAAGATAGTGTTAATAACAAACAGCTGTAGAGTCAATTTCTTTCTCATATGTTTTTCATACCATCAGAAACCTACTTTTCAAATTTTTATATATAGCGTTCACAGATTTGACTGAGTTGCTTTTGAAAGTTGTCCCCCAAAAATTTTTTAGAAATTTCAGGCTCCAGATGGGAGGTACTTCTAGATACTAAATAAGCATCCAGGATGACTTCACGTAAGCATGCAGTGATGTACCACTGAGAAGTGTGTATAATATACCAATCTATCTGCCATTTTCAAATTTATCCCCAAATCTGTGTATCTTATTTTGGAGAGTCTTTTTAAGATGTCTTTGTTTTCTACGTACATATTTAGTTTTTCTTTTCACACAAATATCACAGAAAAAGCAATATCTTTTTTAGTATCTTTCTTATACAGACATCAAAAAGTTCCCTCTGTCTCAGCATCTGCCTCATTGCTAGTGACCAGCTCACTTGCTTCTTCATCCCTTAGATGAGAGAAGAGCAGTTCCCTCCAAGCTCTAGGGAGGCCTCCTTGCCTCTGTGACTTCAACTTTACACTACAAATAAGCTCAACAACCTTCCACTGCCAAAAATCTTTCTGTCCCTCTTTCCTTCCTTGCTGCTCCTTTCTTCATCTCTTCCTGCCAGAGGAAATTAACAGTAACCCAATTCCTGTTCTTTATATATTCCACTGCATCATTTTTTCCCAAACTGACCAAGTTTTCACATCCAAACCGCACAACTGATGCTGAATTCAGGCTTTCATTTAGACTTTGGTGACTTTGACACAAAAGCCTTGTTGGATAGTAATATCCACAGTATCAGTCCCCAGTGTCTCCATCTATGATTCTAATGGTTCTATGTGAACTTTGAATGCTTTAATTCCTTTTGCTACAAACTGCTGCACAGGACTCTGGTTATGGACTCCTTTTCATGCTTCACAGCTCCTTGGATGATTTCCGACACAAATTCGATTTCCCTGTCTGCTGACGAGCTGTAGCGACACGTCTCTTGTTTGGACTGCTCCCGTTCAGTGCAGTTTCAGACTGCCTCTGATGCCTCCTCACAGCTATTTAGCTATGAACTCAGGCACAGCAGGGCTAAAAATGTGCTACTCCAAGCCCTCACTTGGACTCATTTCTGCTTGATTATGCTAAATGGTAATGAAGCATCCTGCAAGTCACTGCAGTCTGGGAAAACTCCCCAGTAGATTTTCCACTAGATTCTTTCACCAGGGTATGTTTAATTCTCAAAGACTCATTTCTAAATAACCTCTCAAAGACACAGCATTTCATATCCTCTCATTTCCACCCAGACTCTCACTCTTCCCCTTCTCAGTTACCTCAGTATGTTCCCCTCTTACAGTCACACTCAGGCTATGCCTCTGCATACCAACTCAGGATGACTTTGCAAAGACGACTTTCCTGGTGTGCTGCTTTGTTTCCATCCCCCCATTTTGATTTTTATGTCTACCAGACTCCCAGCCTGTTTTGTATCAGACATGAGCCATTTGTCCTCAAGTCCTCAGAAAGTATTTTTCAAGCTTTAACCACAAAAGACATTGTTCTGGCTTTGCAGCTTTGTTCATTTTTTTTGAAACATCTTCCAAATCATCTGCCCCACCTTACTGCATTTGGTCTCATGATTTATATACAAGTTGTGCAAGCACCACTGAGGTCACAAGCTGACAGATTTTTAATGTTGTGGATGCATTTTTCCTAAGCACTCCTTCTGAATCACCTATATCTCACAGAAGGGAGGAGAAACAAAGCACCCATGTTGACTGGAGCAGCTTACATGTGTTTAGTTTCAGAGCAGGAATACCAAATTTCCTCTGAGGCTGGGTTTATACAACCAGATACAAATATGTCAGCATACATTCAAACAGCAGAAACATTATAGTCATATGCAATTGCAGTTGATTATTTAACATATGAAAACACTTCCCTTCAAATTATCTAGAAAGGGAAGTGCCTGTAAGAGACAGTTACCTTGATTTTACTATGGACACAGGGATTCTGGCAAGTCTTGCACCTGAATTTCCTGACTTAACTAAGTGCCTACAATTAGGTGAATATCTTGGATAGGACAGAATTCCATGGAACTTGTATCAAACATTATTTTTCATTGCTTTTTGTGAAACAAATGAAGTATTTTCTAAAAAACTGAATATTCAGAATTGCTTTCTTTTTTCTGTAGACAGAAGTCACTGCATACAGGACTCTCAGTTGTGTGTTGCCTGAGTTTTAATCAGACGTGGTTCATTGTCTACCTGGTGCTGCTTTTCCATAATAATTATGTTCATGTTGGGTTTGTGAATATCTACATCTGTACAGCATTTTCTCTCTCTTTCTCTCTTTCTATAAAACCACAATACTACTTTTTTGCCTAGAAACTTTGGCTTCGGCTAAAGTGAAATTTATATGATAGTCTAAATCTTTCAACATTCAATTAACTTTATCATTTATTATTGTGGGTTTGGATGAAAAAACCTTGGAAAATAGCTTTTCTTTCTTAATGAATTAAATTCTCATGGTATGCATATAGGTGTATATTTAGGAGTGTCCTGGTCTTGATAATTGATGTAACTTCAGGTATCAAATATTCAAAAATTAGGAGAAAATACTTGAAAATAAAACTAAACAGAATTATTTTCTTCCCTCTTCATCCCAAAGCCTGTTTTTATTTCTGTTTTTCATATTGCACATGCTTGTACATATATATTTTAAATGTCGTTTTGGAAAATGCAAGTTGCTGGCTGCTTCTTTTAATTTTCCACAGTATTTATGCTGCTAGACTAGAGATAAGGGAATTAAAAAAGATACAGAACCAATCTTTTGCAGAAAGAAAGAATTTTTTTTCTGTGTGTATATGTCCTTTTTGGTTTAATTGCACGTCTGCACTTTCAGTCACGACTAGAAGTGCTGAATTACCCCAAGAGAAGAGAGCTTGCTTTGCAGTCATGACTAAAAGTGCTGAATTATCCCTGGAGAAGAAAGCTCACTTTTGTCAGGATTCCAGTCCAATTTTGCAAACACGAAAGGAGATAATCACTCAAATGTGCATGTGTGCTTACTGGAACAGAGTCCAAACTCTGAACCTTTTGAGGTTTGCCCATCTGTATTACCAGCCTTATTAGTTAAAATTGCACTTAGCAGCTTGAGAAAGCATTTTTATGTCCTCTGGCTAGGAGCACCTCAGTTAGCACACCCTCATATGACTAAGTACTGAAGTTGCAGGACTGCTAACCTTAGTGATTTTTTTGTTAGGCATTCAGCTCTTCCAGTAAACACTGCTTCTTTCTCTTTCTTTCTTTCTTTCTTTCTTTCTTTCTTTCTTTCTTTCTTTCTTTCTTTCTTTCTTTCTTTCTTTGTTTTCCTTCCTTCCTTCCTTCCTTCCTTCCTTCCTTCCTTCCTTCCTTCCTTCCTTCCTTCCTTCCTTCCTTCCTTCCTTCCTTCCTTCCTTCCTTCTTTTCTTTCTTTCCTTCTTTTCTCTGCCTCATATGGCCATGAATGCAAAACCAAGACTGTTGTTATTAGAGGAAATGTGTGTTCCAAATATTATAAATCTCTTAAATTCTGTTTCTGCACTCCACTTTCCTAATAATTAGTCATGCTTACAGTTCAGTAAAGGCCACTTCAGTCAGTCAGCCAATAAGACTACAACACTAAGTTTCCTGGCAATGGGTGACTAAAGGCTAAATCACCATTAGAGTGAAATTTAGAGCTACACATAAGACCCATCATAAGACTAAAATACCTATAGTTATAAAACCATAAGAAATAAAATAATGTTTGTTAGGATATGATTTTGGGGTCTTTATTCTGCTAGAAATCTTCATTTGAAACTTGTTTTCATTATTCAGGGCAAGGATGAATACAATTTTATTACTTTGGATTGTCACTCAGTGTGTGATAATTCACCTATTAACACAGCAGCAGAAGAAAGTTAATAGTGATCTGGGCAGGGGAACATAAACATCTTCAAAGTTTGTGACTCACAGAGCTGGGAGAGCTGCTATGGAAATTATAAATTCTTTTTTTTTGGTTTGCATTAATCCCTAAGGGTGGACACACACCTAAAAAGGTCGAGTTTCTCCCCTGATGGCAGGCATTGTTATTCTTATGCACTGCTAAGTATAGGAATCAAGATCTAAGAAGGCCTTGCTTTGAAAAATATTTCCTGTGAGAATTTTTTTTTTTCAGTGGAAAATAATTCTGGCTTTATCTTCTGGAAGTAGAATATCCCATATGTTAATTACTCCTTTCCAGACATTTGGGCCTGCCAAATCATTGCCAACCCCAAAAATGTATCTTAGACTTCGAACACATCCACCCAGAACTGGAGCTTTTATTTTTCAGTCTCGTATCTGGTTCAGATGGAGAGGTTGCCTTAGTTTTTTGTCTGACTAGGAAGTCACAGTTTGAGATCCAACCTAAATAATTCTAACATGAAGGATTAATTGGACATTTAATATCTTTCAGAGCATGAGGCTATATGAAGTGTTATAAAATTTATGCCAGGTACTTAACCAGTCATTTAATGCAGCAGCACCTAAAGGTTTCTGTAGTGTCACGTGCTGTGACATACAGGGGTTTTGCCAGTATATCTAAGAATATTTTGGTTTTGTATGTTTGAGATTATCTGTTAGCATAAGACCATTCACAGGTTACTCTTTGGATGACCAAACAAATATAAAGCAGCACTTCAAATTCATTAAAGGTTTACTCTTCTGTTTAGCTTTAGCTTCAGCTTCCAAAGATCATTCTGAGTTTCAGAGCTTTCTTTGCCAGTAGGGAAAAAGTGTCTAAAATTATCTTACAAAAAAAAAAATATTCTCTAGCAATGGAAAAACTTGGTATTTCTAGCACAGAGAAAATAATAATAGCAACCACTGACTGAGGAGCTGACTGATGGTGTTCATCAACACCAAGGAGCTGTAGCCATTCTCAGTTACAGGGAGAGTGAAAATCTAAAAGAAGTTTTCCAGTCTGACCAAAACCACTCTTACAAATGCCTAAGTCAAGGTTTAGCAATCATACTTGCCTTCAGTGAAAAAAAATCCACAGTAATTCGGTACTATAAATTTCCAATTAATTGTGTTATTTTTCCTCTCTTGCACAGATTCTTAATCAATGAAAAGTTGATATATATTTACTGATTTACACTGATGAGCTGTAAGATAAGTAAGCAATCCTGTCTTTTTTAAGACTGACACATATTAAAAAAAAATGTTTTGAATTACATTTTTATTTTGCAACTTTGTCCCCAGAGCCAGTGATTTGCATAGTTTTGTCTCTTGTTGAACTGGGTTTTTTATAAGGCTGGGGCACAGGAGAGTGATAGCCCATGTTTCAAGAAGGGTTAGTGTTTACATTGGGGCTTTATCTTAAAATAAAGGTAAATTATATGGACTTACGCTATTTTATTCAAAATTATTTAGAGTTAATTAAGAAACTTGAGAATGGGTAGTTCTTACTTTTTATTTATTTTTTTCTAAATAAAAATTACAATACTGAAACAGCTGAAAACTAAGAAAAAGATCCACTAAAAGCCTAAGATAGGTTTGAATACAGACTGGTTAAAATAAATATGAATTACATTTCATTACTCTTTTTGGTTATGTTTTTTCAGCCTTAGAAATAAATTTACTTTATATTCACAAACAATTTATACTTGCATGATGTCTAAAGCATAATAGATTTTTGTTTAAAAAAGTGAGGAGTATCATGAAATTACACAGTTCCAAGAAATGATTGCTTAAGAGAAACACTATAAACTCATGACAGAACCAGAAGAGTTAGCAGGAATACATACAAGTTCGCTTAATAAATCACCTAAGCACCTCATTGCTTAAACCAACAGAAAACTTCTGTCTTTTCCTTGCACATAACTCAGAAGGCTTAGAATAAATTAGAACTGATTTTATACACAACATATCATTTAACACTGAAAGGCAGCAACCATGATTTCTGTATAGAGAGTCAGAAAATGTTCAGATGAGGAGGTTTTTGACCTTTTTTCAAATAAATGAAAAAAAAAGAAAACTATTCTATTACAGTTGTAAAATTTTCAGTGGAAGACCAAAGTCATTATCTGGCTTTCAGTATTTAAACAGCAAGTTTCTCAAACAGTAGATGTTTATGCAAAACTCTTTTTCAGTTCAAGAACTTCTAGGGGAACTGTTAAAGAAGATAAGAATGTACCAAATCCTTGCTCTCAAGCCTGCTTTGAGCTGTATGTGGGCACAATTTCTATTCCATAGTGAAGGAGTTTGGCCTATATTTTTTAATGTATGCAAATGATAGTGGGAGAGTCAGTATAATATTTGGCAAGTTTCCCATGGACACAGAAACAACTGAGGCAGAGGCTTTCAAGATAATTTCAGTATAAAACAGTAAAATCAAACCAGTCTTCTGATTTACGCTTATTTTTACCGCAGCAATAAACTTCTACATCTTGTCCCTGTTGAGGAATTGAACAGTGTGTGGCTTATTGTGCTGTCTTGTAAAAAAGTGATGAAGAAAACAAAGCTTTCTTCTGAGACACAACTGAAGGCAATGATGCACATGCAGCAAATGTGACATTGCTAATGCTGCAAAGGTAGACACTAAAGCATAGCCTGGTCAACTGGAGCTCTTCCATTTTTTTAACATATCAGCAGCCACAGTCTCCAGAAAAATAAGCCAAGGAGCATGTGAACATTACTTTTTAGTCATTTTTTCTATCTGTTGTAAATGCTCTGAGCTGCTACAATAAAGTTCTACGGAAAAGTTTACACCCTATTTCATCTCAAGTTCTGTGATTGCTTTAACATACCTCTCAAAGGAAGAACTCGAGGCCCATAAAGTCAGGAATGCTCGGTCGCTGACAGAAAACTGGAGGTCGGGGGAAGCAGGATGGGGCGGGAAGGAAGGAAGGAAGGAAGGAAGGAAGGAAGGAAGGAAGGAAGGAAGGAAGGAAGGAAGGAAGGAAGGAAGGAAGGAAGGAAGGAAGGAAGGAAGGAAGGAAGGATGGATGGATGGATGGATGGATGGGTGGATGGATGGGTGGATGGATGGATGGGTGCCCCGAGCGCTCCCAGCCGGGCTGTGGCCAGCGCAGCTGCTCCGGTGGCCAGTGCGGGCCTGGGGTGGGGGGCACAGCCACCTCTGCTTCCCTCCTGTGCGGGGCTTTGTGCCGAAAACCCCATCCGCTGCCCTTTATTTCCTTCTTTAGTCTGACAGTCTGAGGCGTGGTGGGAAATAATAAAATACAAACGGAGAGCGGCTCAGGTGTCCTTGTTAGGTGCAAGGCGCTGTTGGGACGGGCGGCGGGGGGCGCGGGGGCGGTGTGTGAGCGAAATGAACGCATAAGTGAAAACACATAGGGAAAAACAGCTGTCAAATTTTCCCCAAAACCCCGACTAAACACGAGGAGTGTCTGTCTCCCCGTGGGCCCGTGGAGCCCGGCCCGGGACAGGGGCGCTCAGCTGTTCCGGGCGCGGCCGCGCGGGGTCGCTGTCGAGCCGCCGTTCCCGCCGGGCGCACCCGGGGCGCGGTCCGGCCCCGCGCACGGAGCGGGCGGAACCGCCGCTCCCGGAACCAACAGCCCCGGCCCGGCCACCCGGGGGTCCCAGGGAGCAGCACAGCCCTGTCAGGCCGGACCGCTAGGAGCAGAATCTGTCAAATAAATATCGATAAAACCCCGCTTGTTTGCAGCATCTGGCGGCGTTCATGTGCTCTGGAGATAGCGGAGCAAAACGCTGGCCTGACAGCGTGCTGCGGGAAATGCACGTCTAAACTTTGTGTTTAAATTCAACAACACGGGGGAAAAAAACGGGAAAAAATCAACCAAGCAAAAACAACAACAACAACAAAAACCAAACTAAGATTTGTTATGATGGAACGGCTTGGTGGAAAAGAAATCAAATTTGCAACACACTTGAACATTTGGCCAGCACAATGTACTTTTTTTTTTTTTTTTAAAAGCTGAAATATTTGCCAGATTTTCTATTCCTCAGGTGCCTTAACTGTATTAACCCTGCAGATATAATCATATACAAGACTTGTTTTACCTAAACATCTTATTTAGCAGTTTATGAAAACAGTAAGAGCCAGGCAGTTGGAGAGGATAAATTGTCCAAGTCAGTGTTCTCTAGGAAATATCTCCAAACACTGAAGCAGCTCCACTTTGCTCAGAGGGGCTTAGCCTGGATATGCTAACCTGCTCCTCATCTAAACATATGGTTCATTGCCAAGGAATTCCAATACGTCCAGCATACCAACAGCAAAACTTAAAAAATCACTACTCTTCCTTGTGTTGGTTGTATTACGTTATTGGAGCCTTACAATGTTTTCACTGAATGAAAATCATGCATCTCCAAGCAGTTTCATGGAACTGGTACTTGTCATCCCAATCAGAGCCATTTATGCCTTTAATGCTACTCATGGCAGTCCTTCTAGAGCCAGGGGATGAATTTGAGGTCCTTCTGTGTAGATCAGCCAGGGAGCTGCAGTCTCTGTCCTTGATACAGCTGCTGTGACTTTGTCAGTATTTTCTAAAAGTCTAAGTCAATGCTGGAAAGAGTTTAAAATTAGACAAATTAAGACCTCCTGTCCACAGTAACATCCTGCATGAAAATCCAATATTAGAAGTAGTCCCTATTCTGAAGACTAGGGTACTTCCTGCTTTGATAAATAAGACTGACATCATTACTGATGTTTAGAAAAAAAAGGTCTCCAGTATAATATCTATTATGTTTATAGCAGTCAATCATAAGATTTCACCAAGCTAAAGGGCTTATAAGCAGTGTCCTTGTATCTTAAATGTAAAAGTTTTTCAACAAGAGTACATTCACACTGGAAATAGTTTCTTTGTCTGTACAATAAATAAAGAGTTGATTCTCCTATGGCATGAGAAATGCTTATGTTTCCAGAGAAATTTTTCTGAGAGGGTCTGTAGTACAAAAATGAAGTATTCATTATTACTAACCAGCCACTTTGGATCAGTTTGCTCTCTGCTGCTGATTCCAGACCTCTCTATGTTTATTAAATTCAATGTATTCAATATTTAAGTCGCATCTGAGTCTTCTTTTTTCTCTACATGATAGCATCCCTTCATTTCCATTCCATACTTACATTGCTTTATGAGGTCTGCCCATCACTTTGGATAATTTCATTCCAAGACCTTAAGAAATATATTTTTTTAAAACTTGCATTTTAATATCCTGTTGAGGTCTCTCTTTTTGTTTTCTTTTTTCTTTTTTTTTCTTTTTGTTTTTTTGTTTGTTTGTTTGTTTGTTTTGGGGTTTTTTGTTTTGGTTTGGTTTGGGTTTTGTTTTGTTTTTTTGTTGTTTTGTTTTGTTTTGTTTTGTTTTGTTTTGTTTTGTTTTGTTTTGTTTTGTTTTGTTTTTTGGGGTTTTTTTAATTGAAACATCTACTGCGTTACAGCCAATAAATTTTCTTTTAGGGAAATTTCTGGCAGAACTCTTTTTAATTTAATGTCTGTGTGCTAAACAAAGCGTTAAACTTCAGACTAATCCAAACTAAAAAAATTGAATTACCAGATCTAGTATTTATATATCATTTAGTATAATTTGAAAAGCCACTCCTTTTCCACACTTTCAAATCATCGACTGTCAGTCCATTTTCCTTAACAGATTAGCAAACATTCCCAAATCACAAAGAACTTCATTTTTGAATTTATAAGGAAACCTGAAACCAGAGGAACCATGAGCGGTTTCTCGTTTCCCTGTGAATGCTTTACACAGCTGTAATGGCTAAAAAGTTGATGAGTAAGGTCTACAAATGCTGTGTGGTGACTCAGAGTCATGCCCAGGTTTCTGACTAGGTAAGCTACTGCTGCAATTCTGCTTTCACACATTTCTCACAGGTTCTGTTCAGCACAGACAACATGCAGAGGGTCCTGCATGGGTCCTCCACCCATCTCCTCTCTCCAACTTTTTCTGACATTTTACATCAGGCTTCAGGTCATGATCTGAGGACACAGAAATACCTAACCACAAAGCTGAAAGCATTTGAGGAAGTACCCATGGAAAAGACAAATTAATCTGGAAAAATGGTTCAAATTACTGGAAAATGACAGCATCAGTCTTTAAATAAAATCCATCACATCAAGTGTTGGTCCCAGTGACATTAGAAAATGTTTACACAGAAAATGTGGATGCAACTGTTTTAAAGGAACAATTGTTATGAGTGTAGAGGAAGGCAAAAAACAAAAATAAAAATCAAGGGCTCCTTTCTTAAGTGACAAGTGAATTCATAGCTAAGCATCTGCTCAGAGGAAAACACTGAGGTCAGATCTTGGCCTTGGTTTTAAAGTGGGCCCAGGGAGCTATATAACTACTTTACAAGCAACAAATATGTGTCTAGTGACAATATCTTCTGCCTTGTTTCTCTTTTTTTTTTTTTTTTTTTTTTTTTTTTTTGGGTTTTTTTTTTGTTTTTCCCTTCAGAGTAGAAAGTTTTCATCTGTTTTACATTAGAACCAGGATGAAGGCTTAGGTCAGTCAAGAAAAAACCCTCTGAGAATGATAGAGCGTTTGGCAATGAAAGATCCCCAAATCTACATATGTGTGCCCAAACTAAACTGGAAGACAGAAGAAAAAAACATAATTTTTCTATTAATATGTCCTTCTTGTTGCTCAACTAATAAAAAATAAACTAAAAATAAAACTATTCATTGTCATAGGAGTCATCTTTACAAAAATGTTTCTGTATTTAGAAATAAATATAGAACTCTTTATTTTAATATAAGAGTCACAGAATTTGTTTTGTAAAAGAGGAGAAGATACTCCAGGAAAGGGAAACACTCAACAAACAATCTCACATTGAATGACCTGACAGGAGACTTCTATTCTGTGTGGGAATATCCACTTGGAAAGAGATACTGGAATCAGTGGCTGGCTGGAGTTGTTTTGGCTGGGAATGGTACTGTCAGTATCTCAGCTGCTGCAAATCTTCATTGCACCACAATATGGATTTACATCAGCTGTGCAGCTGGCCCAGGACCTCTCACAGGAATGGTGTTACTTCACCAATGGATGTGTTGGTTGCACTCAGGATATTCCTGGCAGGCTGATCCATGCACTGATAGAGCTGTGACCTGGAGAGGGCGGCATGTCTGTCATTCTATCAAGAATAAACAAGCCATAGTGGAAATGAAAAACAGAAACCGAGGCCTGGGGTCAGGCATCAAAATTGTCTTGTAAAACTTACTGAAGCCTGAACTGCTAAAGAATTCAGAGCTAAATTTGGAATGCAGCACTTTGCTAGAGGCATGAAAATCTCTGTATCTTCACTGTTTTATTGACATGTAAATGTGTTTCAGTGACTTTAATGTAAATTTAGCAAAAAACGTAGAGGATTTGTCGATACAATTCCAGACAATTGCTTTAGTTTTCAGTGCTGTTTTTAGTAGCTTTGCTGCTTACCTGGTTTATTGTAGCTTTGCTGCTTACCTGGTTTATTATACTAAACTTTTGCTGGGGCTTTTTTTCCTCTCTCTTTCAGTTACTATGAAAATTAAAATACTGTTCTGGAGAAACACTAACTGCAATACTGTTTGGTAAAGAGAGACATGGTTCTGAATTTTTCTCTTCTTTCCTTCTCAGGAATTTCCAGCAGAAATCAAAAAGAGGAAAAGAGAAAACTTCTTCATGTATGATGAAACTCTAATACTATCGAACCAGTTTTGCAGCACATATACAGGAATGTGTGGGGGTTTTCCCTAGAAGATCAAGAACCTGATAATGTTTGCTTGCTTTCAGGTTCCACTACAAACTCAGTCAGTCTTTCTCTGAAAGCTCCTAAACTTTGGCAGTTTAGCTAACTGTGGGCAAGACTGAACCAAGTTCTGAAGGGAAAGAGGATGAATCTTTTGTGTTTCATTGTGAGTGAAGTTTTGGTGGTGGCAATGAAAGAGACTGAAATATTTAGTCTTAGTTTTACTTTGAAGTTTTTGATTTTCTTTTGTAAAGGAGTTGAAACTGAATGAAATATTTTTAGCATTCTCCTTCCAAGGGATGGAACAGAGAAGACATCTGAGTCCTGGGTGCCATCCTGCGGGCACCAGAATTTTGTGGATGAGGAAGTGAAGCCATGAAGAAGTCCCCTGATGACTTGGATAAGGTATACCAGGAGACATCTAGAGTCAGCTGTTTCCAGGTCTGACTATGTCAGCATTCCATTCCATTGGAATGTATTTGTCACAAACTCATGGAAAGGTATCTGTCCAGACCAGGGTAAGGGAGTGAAGCCTCCAGGCTCAGACTTGGTTATCTCTTATGTGCATGTTTATCTCCATTCCCTTTTAGAAATATACACACTTGAATCTGGTTTGCATGCTCTAAAATGATCTCAAAAGGCATACCAAGGTTGTTTTCTGGTGTACAAAACAACATATAATCACACAGGAGTGTACTACCATTCTAGTACTTTTTCAATCCAAAATTTGCTCTTACTGTACTAAGTATGGAAATCTATAATTATTCCTCTTACCCTCTGGTATTTTGAACACTGCGTAATAATAAACCAAAACCAGTGCAGACTGCAAATCAGAGATGTGGTATCTCTTTGTGGGAGTGTAAAGTTTCATAAACCATAGTAGGTGTCTAACTATGTTAACACCCCTTAAAAGACAAAGAGTCTTTGGAGCTGCAAAGCGAAGCAAAATGATGCTATTGAAGAACTTCCATTCTGTGTTAAAACCAGCAATTCAACAGTACCCAAGATATTTTGATACACCATTCATTGGTTTCTTTTGGAAGGTGACTAGTCAGTCTACCTCGTTAGTGTCAGTGTAGATCTATAGGACTTAACACTTTTTAAAAACATTTACGTCTGAAAAGATGTGTTTGGTACCCAAGCTCACGCAACTTCATTGCCCATAATTAAGTGAATTTTGTAGTAATATTCTGTCCCTTCGTATAAAAAGTAAAACTAAGTAATATCTTGAATGTTTATCACAAACTACCAAGAATTGATATCAACAAGATTTTTTAAATGCTACACTGCTGGTAAAGTCTTATCTCGCTACAAGAAAATATATTCATTTGGTAGCTAGATTTTAAAAACACTACTTTGCATTCAAAATTAGTCATTAAAAGTCTTCAGCTTTTCTTCATATTCTTAAGTTAGGATAGATCAATGTCATATTAGGTACATCACAGAACAGGTCTGTCTGAGGCCTAAGCAAGGAATGTCGATTTGGAATGTTATTTGTCAATACCGTATGTTCACTTGAACCTAATAATAGAAAACATTTGCAAGTCAAGACGCACTTATCAGCAAAACTTGAAAAGTGTTCACAAGCTTTTTTTGTCCTTTTGTTTATTGGCAATACAGAATCAAATGCTGCTTCTTACAGATAAAAAATTGACACGTATAGTATCTCTGTGTAAGAAATCCATGAAAGCTGAAGTATTTTTAACTAAAGAATAAATATGTTAAAAGCTAATATGAATTAGAATTACATCTAAAAGGTCATTTTAATACATCAATTCAACAAAAATAAGGCTGCAATGAAGAATATTTCTTCTGAGTAGGAAGTATTTTGCAGAGATTGTTGGTTTAAATAATTTTCAAGATTTAAAATAGAAAAGGGGGAAAATTAGTGAAATATAGTTAATCTTTAAAGCTATTTTGCTAATCTGCTGTATTTCTTGCTACAACATCTGTGTTCTCAATATAAACTGTATGTGGTTCAGTGCAGTCCTTAGCAGGTCTGACACATTGTCAGCGTTTATGATGTCATACCACAAATTACCAAATGTGGAAGTTTTTTAAGCATCTTGCCTCATGCTTAACTGAATATGGCAAAAATCAACATTTTCATTGATCCATTTTATGCAAAAATAATACACTTTACATGTTAAAATAAAAAGAATCACATGAAAAAAAGTCTCACTGTCATTAAATCTAATGTGAATAATAATTTCCTTCCGGGCACTAACATTCTCAAAAGGTCCGTTGTTGTTTCTTAAGGTGACCTGAAAGTATTTGTCATGGCTTTTTCTATGACACTTAAAACAATAACTTCAGAGACAGATCAAATGAGAGGCCTAGTCAAGAAAGCTGTCTTTCTTGGAAAAATACAGGTTTTCTTCTTCATTTGAAGAAAATCAAAATTACATCTCCATGTAACAAAAGTGTTTCTGAAGGGAAAGACAAAATCTACGTAAAATGTTAAAAAAAAATATCTGCGATGTTTATTTCACTATTGATGTAGAGTATAATTAAGGCCTCAGAAGAAGAGGGAAAGTGCATCTTTCAATTCGGCAGCCTTGGCATCAGAAGAAAGTGCTATATTGTTCTTCACACAAACCGTCCCCATTAGAGCTCAAGATGTTCTTTTCCTTTTAATCCTCATTTGTACCCCTTAGCCATTTGTTTGGAATTAAATTAGCTGCAATTTGGAAAATGTGGATGAAAGGTAGTGCATTGAGTAGATATCACATGTTTCCTGAATAGTGCCTGTTCTGCCTCTTTCACAGCCATTCATTGTGCCTGAAAGGGTGTAGTGCGTGAATTGTTGGACTGTCACTCTGCAGTGAAGTCTAGTAGCCAGTATTACCATGGAAACAGCAGGAAAAAGACAATTAACAAAATGGTTCTGATTTTCCTTATTTCTTGGGGGAAGGGGTGTTCATTAGTGATTTTTTTGTTTTCTTTTGTTATTTTCCCAAAAGAAACACAGAGGTAAGGGAGGAATATTCTTGGTAAATTAGACATTGTCATCACTGCAGGCCTAGTAATGCAACAGAAATGTGTGTTTGTGCAATAAAATGTGAGCTCTTAAGTGTTGTCTGGTCTTATTCCTCCCTTTCCCATCACAGAAAAGAGGTCTCAAAATATTCTTAGGTGAGCGACTGTTAATGAGCAGAGCCTGTGAGTTTAACCCTCACACATTCATTGGACTTTTAATTAGTCCCTCTCAGAATCACTCCTATGACAGAAACACAATATATGCCTGAGAGGGGTTTGAACCAAAAGGGGGCTCTCTTTAGATTTTTAGCAATAGTTTAAAATCAAGTAAGTTGGAGGGAAGGGCTGTGGGCTGTTGTAAAAGGCAGATTTTTCTGCCTGAAGGACATTCCAGTGCAGGGGTCCAGCTATAATTTTAAGTCAGTCAAGTTCACATTCTGTATCCAGAGGCGCATCAAAGGGGAGAATCTCAGACTCTTGAATACACATCTGCCTATAAAATTGTTATTTCCCCCTAACAGTGTTACTAGCCTTTACAAATTGTAATTAAAGGAAAATAAACCTGATGCAAATTCTGTGCTAACTTTTAATGTCAAATATTCCCAAAAGACTGAACTCCAGGTCGTGCTCATGTCACACAGATACAGGGGCTTCATAAACAAGAACTCTCCTCCCTGCTTATACAGATGCAGCCAAAATCAGTACCAGCCTCATCTACATTTATTGATCCTTTCCATTGTAGGAGCAATAAACAGCAGAAAAACTGATGGAAGGCATTGTGATCAGAGAAACCCTGCTTCTTTATGCATAGTGGCAACAAAATTTTGTGTGCTACTGGTAGGTTTCTCTATAATATGCTAAAAAAAGACACTCAGTTGTCTACAGTGTTTGCTAAATACTGCCCTGGTTAATCTGTTTTGTAATATATCATGCCTGTTGTTGGAACAGATCTGTCCTGTATTGTGCATTTGAATAACACCTATGCCTTTGGGAACAAGGACTACTGGATCTCTAGACTGCACTGAGCAGTTATTAAACTGTAAGAAGAGTTGGTTTGGGTTTTTTAAGGAAGGGGTTACTGTGACATCATATGTTTGGTCTCTGAACAGCAACATGGAAAAGATACCTGCTCTGTTGTGCACTAAAGTGAATTATTTACAGGAGTGTGTTGTAGGAAAGGTGAACAGTGCCGAAATAAAATGACAGAACACATACTAAGGACATAGCGTAGAGATTTGGGATGAGTTAAAAGCAGAAAGGAGAATAACAAGTAGAAAAAATTAGATGGAAAGTTCTGGTCACTGTTTGTCTGTCCTGAGTAAATACAGCAGACCTCTGAAACTAACCACTAGAACAGTGGAGGGCAAGCCTAAGGAGCAGAAGCTGAAGGCATGCCCTGACTCAAAGGATATACTCCAGCAGCATTCAAGTAGATGGCTAATAGGGGAAAAGAAGAAAAAGAAAGTGGTAAGAACAAAAGTTGAAGCAGCCATCAGGTTATCTGATTAATATAATATTGTATAGCCTCGGACTTAAATCTGTGAAGTAGAAAGATGAAGGGAAGTCATGGACATTTCTTTAAAGCATAGCAGTAAACTTATGTAATGTTTTGCATTACTAGCTTACAGGAGAATCAACACACAACTGTAAGTGGAATTTAGCACTGAAGAAAGACTTGTTTCTGGATTTGTTTTTTTAGTGTCTAATTAAGGAATTTTCTGTAGTCCTTGAGCTCTGACCTAGAGGCCTTATAGCTATGTTATTAATAGCAGTCATGAAATAGGCTGTTGTTGATGAAATCAATGAGGAATCTTGGGTTTAGATTATAACACAGATGTCAGCTGAAACCCAAGAAATGCTAAGCTCAAACTCTTTACTTAAGAGATAAACCATCCTACGATAGGCTTTTTTCCCACTTCCCTTCACTGTCATTATGATTCCAACAATGCTCCATTCACTCCCACAAACTGTTTTACTTTAATTATTGGTTGAGGTAATTGGTGTTTTCATTTGGCTCAGCGTGTTCTGTGCTTTACTTAGTCCTTAGCATTAACACTAATGCACTTGGAATCCAATACTTTGTAGGTCTGCCTGGGGTTTAACTTCTTCAGGAACGAAGCACAGGCTTTGCCATCTTACTTAGAGATCACACAATCCAAATGATAAGGGAGGAGAGAAGCAGCACCAGGTAAACATCTGAAGAGTTATCATAAGCTTGCTTTAGCTCCAGTCAAACAAACCATGTTTATTTGTTTTGTAAGTATGCGGGGTAATTAGGGGAAAAGTAATTAATGAACTTCTCTGGGGCCAGTTATGCCAAAGTGTGTCCTCATTTTGTGCCTATTTGAATTGTGGACTCAAATATCCAAAGCATTCACAGACAATTTTTATTTGGGCATGTGTGAATGACATGTTATTTAATCAGATATGCATGCATGTATCTATTCTCATAACAAAATGTGGAAATTTATGAGATTGCTTAAGGCTGACTTTGTGAAAACAGCCTTTAGGTTTTCTGATAATTCTACTTTGGCATATGTAAACCTTTCTTTACATGGTGGTCTTGATAGCCTTCATTTTTTATTTTTTAAAGATTATTTTGGACTCCAATGAACTCTCAAGTCTCATCAGCAACATGCTGTCTGAAAGAAATGTTCAGGTAGTTTAGACATCTTATAATTATTACAGTTAAAATTTCCTAAAAGCAAAAAGATATTAGTGACCTGAAATATTGTCAGGAAGAGTAAAACAGCAAGGACCTTCAGTCTGGTATCATGGCCTCCCATGCACATGCTGGAGGTAAAAATTGTGTCAGTTTTGACAACACTTTTATCAACTTCATGAAGGGTTATCAATCGTCAGGAACCTCTTACCCTTCAAGTAAGTATCCTCTGCAGAAGGAAGACCTCAACAAGTGTGTTGGTTCCTGTCAATAGAAGATTAACGAGTGGCAGACCATTTTCAAAAGAAACTGTAAACTTTAATGTGACTTAAAATAATAGTTTTCTCCTTTTGTTTTCTTTTTTTTTTTTTTTTTGTCTCCAGAATGCTGCACTTCTCCCTGTTGGAAAAGAACATTGCAGCTTTCCATGGAAATCTGTGCAGTGGCACCAGTTACATAATCGATGATCACATACAATGTTTCTCATTTTTATTGTGAGTGGAGTAGCACATTTGCTTCCACCGAGGAGGCACAGTGTGATTGCTACAGCACTTTCAACGTGGTCAGGAAGGAACATGTTCCTTCCACTTTGCATGTTGTGGAGCAGACACCTCCCAGGCCTAGCCATGGATGTGTGGGAAAAGTTCCTCATTAGTATTTAAAATTAAGTTCCCATGGGCACTAAGGCCATTTTTCACTACACAGATGTAGGAAAGTGTCATGATGAGTGATATTTTAAAGCTCCTTTATAATGCTAGAAGTAGCCATAGAGTGAATGAGAGGTATTCCCCAAGGGTATGGATGAAACATCAAACACAGAGAGATCTGGACTGGATCCAGGAGAGGAGCTGATTTTAGAAGGATCAGAAAGTAGTTTTTATGTGTCAGTAGGACATATGTAGTATTCTATGCCAGCAGAAATCCAAAGACTTGCTGGCAATCTTATACAAAGGAAAAGAAAAAGAAAAAGAAAAAGAAAAAGAAAAAGAAAAAGAAAAAGAAAAAGAAAAAGAAAAGAAAAAGAAAAAGAAAAAGAAAAAGAAAAAGAAAGAAAAAGAAAAAGAAAAAGAAAAAGAAAAAGAAAAAGAAAAAGAAAAAGAAAAAGAAAAAGAAAAAGAAAAAGAAGAAAAAAGAAAAAGAAAAAGAAAAAAGAAAAAGAAAGAAAAAGAAAAATAAAAAGAAAAAGAGAAAAAGAAAAAGAAGAAAAAGAAAAAGAAAAAGAAAAAGAAAAAGAGAAAATGAAAGAGGAAAAAGGTAAAAGGAAAAAGAAAGAAAAAAAGCACTAAAAAGGAAAAAGAAAGAAAAAAGCAATAATTGGATTTTTTATAAAAGTAGACCACATTGTTTATTTTTGTGGAGACATTGTACTGATAGAAAGCATTACCTGTCAACTGTGCTTCCACCATCCTTCTGATTTTTAATCTTTTCTCAAAGAGCAATGCCACTCCGAAGCAAAATTCCTATATAATTATATATTCAATTAAAGTAAAGCTGCCTTAACAACAGCTGGGTTCTCTATAATTGTTTGATGTCATGAAAAACAAACTCCCAAAAGAATAATGAGTCAACATCTGTTCTTTCCCCCTCTTTCCCTCCTGGCTCTTCTGGTAGCTGAGGGAATCTTCATTTGGGGCTGCTCAAACAACGTTGGGCCAACTTTACCCTTGGTGTAATTTCATTGGAGTGAGTGCTGCAAGCACAGGGCTTCAATCTGGTCTCATTATTTTAAACCAATGTTTAACTGTGCCACAAACAGTAATGTAAACAAAAAAAAGTCTGTAAAACTTTTATGGATCCATTCTTCAACTTCTATCTAGTCAAAAACATGCTTTAAACAGCCATGATAAAATCCACAAGTAATTTAGACCTTGTATAACACTTATATTGTATTTAAAGAGTTTGTATTCATTCAATGCTACATTTATGGAAGTGAAAAAAGCTTCTTATCCAAGCATAAAAACTTTGAGAATTTAAATTTTTAAATCAATATTTGAACCTTGAGGTAATGTCTAACTGGAGACTAATATAAGTAGATTAACAGAGATTTGTTCAAAGTACAGAAGACATAAGCAATGCCCAAAATTCAATCAATTTAATATGGAAGTATTTCTCTATTTTAAAGTTTTGTTAGTCGTTATTTAGGGAAAAAATAATTTGCACACTGATGTAAAATCAAAAGTAAAATTGTATAAAGTGACTTTTTTCCTTCATCTGGACCTGTACAAGAAAGCATTTTTCATGATATGAAAAAATATGTCTTCAGTCAAGTTTATATATTCCAGTGTTGGAAATTTTGCTGTTCTCTGCAGATCCTTTCCAGTCCTTCCAAGCTTTTTACTGTTTGGATTTTTTCTGACACCTACTATGTCTGTTTCTTGATATATTTTGAGAGCATTTTTCCTATCACAGACCTCATAGGGTATTACTTTCCATTGTACAACAGTTCTGAAGACTATTGTCCTCACTTCTTCATGCTGGAGCCATTCCTCCATGAATCTCATATTTTGTTCGTGATTGAAACTTTTGTCTCCTCTCCTGAAGTAATTAAATTAACTCCTGATTCTTCATTCCATACTGTGTAGTCAATGATTCCTAAATTGGGCATTTTCTACTGGGCTCTATTCCATTTCATGCTCTTTTTCTTCAGTCTGCTATTTCCATTTTGAATTCCAGTCTATTTTTTCTAATGTATGTTAAAATTCCTCTCAATTTCATGACACTTGCGGGTTTCTGTCTACTTAGGTCATCAATAAAGGTCTCAGTAGAAACAGATCTGGACAGACTCCAGCAGAACAGCTAATTGCTTTTGCTTGACAGTGAATCACTGATAGATATTCTCTAAGCCAAAAATCCTGATTTCCTCCCCTCAGTCATGTATCTGAAGGCCTACTATTAAGAATTGCTGACAATTTCCAGAACACCTTGATGTGTTTCACCTTCTAAAATAAAGACTTGTGCCTTTATTCTGGTAGTTGTGTATTCCATATTAATTACTACACAGAGGATGTCAGACATAAAAGCTCATACTTCTTATTTATTGCTTTGAGTACAGTGTTCCATTTCTTCACACAAACTGCACCATTGCTTTATGGCCTTTAAAGAAGAGGACAGTGTTTGCAGAGATTTGCTCCTTTGTTTTTCTTTTTTTTCCAGGGTTCCTATACCCCAGTAGAGGACTTTGGCTATGAACTTTTATCCTATTTATTGCCTTTTATTTATAAAGAAGGTTAATGACCTCTCTAGGTACATTAACATAGAGTGAAGATTTGTCAGCAATTGCTTAGTGTGCAATAGAGGACATTTTCAGCAAATGGCCAGACCTCCACAAGGGACAAGAGTAAATGAAAAAGGAGGCAATGGCAATATGATTATGAATACATTGCCAATTTGTAAATTAAAAGCTTTGAATCTTTTTTCCTTTTTTTTTTTTTATTCCCTGAAGTGTAGTGCACATGGGCATTTCTAAGTAGATCTGGGCAGGCCTGCAGACAAATCACAGCTCAGACAAGCCAAAGACCTGGCTCTTCTCCATAAGCAAAAATACAAGCCAAGCTGCCAAAGTTGGCTGCCCATTAAAAAAAAAAAAAAAGACAAAACCAAACCAAACAAACAAAAAAAAACAAACCCCAAAGCAACAACAACAAAACCCCAAACCAAATAGAAAATTCTATGTAAAGGCACATAAATTGAATGTGATGAGGAGGAAATCATACCAATGGATTGTCTTTACTCATGGATGTGATGCCAAGGCAAAGCTTGTAACTCAACAAGATCTCAAATTAAGCTTCCTTTAAACCAAGTCTAAGTTTAAGTTCTGTAAATTTATATAATTAAAGTAGGGTATCAGGGACTTCAATGTCAACACAATCAGGTCCCAGGAACAAGTAAATCAGCTCTTTATTGCAATAAACAGCTCTTACACCGCATAGAATTACACCTTTTACAGAAGAGGAAGTTAGAAAGACATAGAAGGATGAAAGAGGAGCCTGTTAGAGACCTGATAATTAAAAGGGTCTTTTTCAAATACAAACAGAAGATTATGATTGAGTTAAAGAAATGGCAGTGCTTATATATGCACTTATTATCAAGCAAGGTTCTTGTATTTCAGTAAAAAAATGCTTATGAAGAAAAATAAGATGAGCTATACACAGAAATATTTTCAAAGCAAAATGTTGTTCATGGATTTCCATAAAAAATTGTGGCTGTTTAGAAGTGTCCCTTTTAAATTATCATGGAGTAAATCAGAGACTAGAACTGAAATGTAGCCACACTCTGAAAGATAATGGCAGTGGAGGCTGCAGTTGTTTATGCGTGCTGCTCACATTTACTCTGCAAACGTATAGTTCAGTTTAATTAGCATGTGATTGAAAAGTGTTGATGTCTTGTGTTCTGTGTTGCTAAAGGGATTTCTTCAAACTGGGGAATATGTAAATTCCTTGAAGAATTGTTTATACTACCAGAATGGCTTTTAAGTAATTTTGATGACAAGAATTAAAGTAGGCAGTCAACATAGTTATTTTGAGGATTTAATATAGTTGTGAACACAAGAGTGTAAATAACTTTTGCAAGGAGCTGAAGCAGACTGTGAAAACAGCTGTACCAATTTTTTATTTTTTAATTTTCTTTTAGTTTATGGAACAGTAGAGTTTACTTGCTGCTTTTGTCCCTTCTCATTTCTGGCAGCTTAAAGTAAGATGAATATATGTAAAAAAAAACCTCAACCCCTCCTTCGAAGCTCTGAGTATAATTTAAAACAGAAAAGATTTTAAAATTTCTGTGTGATTCTTCTCTGGGCTATAAAAACAGTAAATGTCTGTAGCTTCATTTGTTTCACAAAGTGTATTTCTGATTCGCTGTGGTTTTGTGGGAGTAAAATATGGATTAAACTGTAAATCACACTTCTTTGAAGACTGCATATCTTAATTGTCTGTATGGCAAAGTATTGTCAAAGGCTTGCATAGTTCAGAAGACTCTAGACATATATAAACATTGAAATTTCTACTCCTCAGAAAGACTTGCAGCTTCAGAATCAATTTTGCTTTCAACCAGAGTGAAAAACAAACAACCAAAAAAACCCATAAAATGTTAGAATGATATGGTTTCTGGTTTATATTTTGGAAAAAAATAAAAGTTCTTGAAGAATGAAAAATGTAAAAAAAAAATTGTCATGAGAATGTCAAATATTTTGCAATTTATTTTCAAATTGGAAATGAAATAAGCAATGATTGGAGGGTTCTTTAGTTATGTCCTCATGTACAGATGTTGATAATCATGAGCTGTATGGGAGCATGCAAGAGCCACTAGCAGCAGCTGCAGCCATTGAATTAAACAGCAGAGTTTGAGGAGGTTACTGGCAAGCCTTCCTCACTTATGAGGATGACTTCTCTACTTGCTCACAACACTGACCCACAAAAGTCCCAAAAACATCTCAGTGGAGGCTTGTACCTTTTTAGGCAGAAGATTATAAGGATTCTGATAAGGATTAATCTAAACAGAAGTGTTTGTCTAACTTGAGCCTGTTAAGGATTCGAGTCACGAGGTCTAAGACAGCTTCCTAAGCTTCCTTAGGACAATGCAGAATCATTTATCTGTTGTAGCCAAATGCTTATGATAGAAAGGATTTTTTTTTTTTTATATTAGATCTGTCTGCTGGGGGATTTGGATCAATAGCTGCTGTACTTTTATGTAGGTAAAACTAGGTGAATTTAAACTCCCTTTAAATGTCAGAATAAACCACATTCTAGAAGAGAATGTAGAAGAGAAAATCCCTTTTTGGTGTATTAGCCAGATAATAATCCTTTGAATCCATTATGTTCATTGTGTCACATCACACTAATTGATGCTGGTGTTGAACAAAATTTATTTTTCCTCAAAACCAAAATTAACCTACCTCACCAAACTACACACTATACTAGCTAAGTACTATATTTGTCAGGCCCTGATCTTTTTTTTGGAGTACCTCTGAATGTCCTTCTGCTTATGAGGTACAGTTCCTGCCACTGAGGTATGGTGAACAGCAAAAGAGCTGAGTTCTATCCCTGGCCTTTTCTCCCATCAATAGAGACATTGTTGGATGTTCTTCAATAATTCTCATCAGTCTTGTGGGTGTAGATAAAACTTCAGTAAAATCGCAAATAGCACTACTCCCTCTGAACAAAGGGCAGTTCAAAGAGGGAGTGGAAAAAAATTAACACCAGGATGTCTTATTATGAGAACATAAATCAGACTGTGGTAAAGGAGAGGGGGAAAGATATGGGGAAGGTAAGGGAAGCAGAAAAGACTGCGTAATGAATCAGCTTCTTCAACTAGTTCTAGAAAATGAACCCAGAAAACCAAGGAGATTCAGCCCTGCAAAATCAATAAAAATTTCTATTGAATTAAGTGGTGCCACATCACAGTCTCCTTTTATCCTTAAACCTTGGAGAGATACTGGGATAAGACAAATGCCTAACCACATGAAAGAAACCTCTGCTCTACCAGTCAAAGATTAATTTAAAATTAAGGAATTTTGGCAAATACTTAAGTTACCCTATATTTCTTATCTGGCAGGCATATAATGAATAGCTTAGCAGGTGATAAATAAATGTTCCAGGGTGCAAATTTATCCAAGAACAGACAGCATTTTGTTATAATTTTACCAATATCTTAAGAACAAAGATAGACATAAGCAACCAGTCAGAATAGAAGCAATAAGCAACAAAAAGATACTTTTTTTGTATTTGCTGCAACTTTTTTTTTTTTTTTTCACATTAAAGATTACTCTTTATGGATTGCAACACCCTCCTTAGAAGCAATAAAATCCCACCTGACATTTTACGGACATTAGCCTGGCTTCCAAAGGCATTTCTTAAAACTGCAAGCTTTGTATGTCCAGTTTTTGGGGTTAATACTTCATTTAAAAAATACCTGATCTTTTCAATACATATTGAATTCATGAGGTTTGGAAAGTGAGGAAGGAAAGAAATCCTACCACTAATCTTTAGTGTTGATCATTCTGACATGTTGGGTTTTAAAACTGGTAGATGAAAGTCCAGAGATGCTTTAAAAAGCAGGTTGACTTTTACTAATATATTGAAGAAAGATAATCTTCTGTCTTCAGCATCAGCCAGCATAATCAGGCGGTTCTGCTTTTCTTTCAAATATTCTAAGACATAAACTATGTCTGCTAGGGAACACAGTCACCCATACACTGGTTCCCAAAAGGAATGGAAATTAAGTAATATTTCAGTGTGCTGCAGGGATTGGCTTGATCTTGGCTGCCTTATAGACTTAAGCAAGACTCATATGTAGGACTGAACAAACCGCAGTTTTTTTCTGCTACGGAAGTATTCAGCCAAACTGCTGGTTCCCACTGCATAGAAGTAAATAAAATTTAAATTTAGAGTCTTATCATAATATCAGCTTTTGTACCTGTACAGCAGGAACAGATGGAGTATGGGAAAAATTTGAAGTGTTAATTGATTTTGTTTGAATCCTGTTACCCTCTGTTTGGTGTGAATTGTTGAGTTGTCAAAACATTAAGTTATATAAGGAATGGAGCAGAGAATAAACAAAAATATAATTCTGTTGATATCAGAGGTGTATATTCAGCTAATGTACTACATTCACACTAGTTATCCCATCTCAGACTGCTAAAAAAGCAGAATTTAAAGAAAACCAACCTAATAAAAATTAAAGAAAAACCCTGTCCCAAGAAAATAAAAAATAGTTTTGTTTTTCGTAAGAAAGAGATAAAAATACAGAATTTCTGTCACAAGAAATTTGTGGAGTTCAAATATTTAAGTGCATTTAAATAGGCTGAGAAAAACAAATTGTACAGGAATATGAGCAGGATCTTGGGATTTGATGATTACCCCCCTAAAACAATAAAAGGAGCATTTGTCTTTGTGCTTCACAAATGCAACTATTTGGAATTAAGATCTAGTGTGAGGGAAGAGATAATGTGCTGCTCCTGTCATGTCACCTTCCTCAGAAGCACATGATATAGAGAGTTTAATGTGGATAAGGTTTAGGAATGATGGAGTAAGAGCCTATATAGAAATTCCTGCATTTACATGTACCTAGGAAATTATCAGTAGGGCAAAATAAAGCATATGGAAAACTCCCAAAACCTCTGACTGCATCCTATGGATCATGTATTTGGCCACATTTAGTTCAGATTATAATCTGAAATAAAACATAATGTCTCCACAGGATTACACAGAGTTTTCTCCTGTCAAACACTCACACACTGAAGGCAGGAAGAATAAAAGAAAGTGATAATTAAGTAGGCTGAGATGAACACCTCTTCCACTCTCAGGGCTAACCTCAATGCAATGCATTGTTCCTTTAACTAAATATTAGAAATCACATTTTAGGCCACAATTTAGCTCAAAATTATTTTTCTAATTAAAAATACAATTTCCCTTCCAGAAACTGATCTTCTGTTTGAAATTATTTTACCTCCACAATAATACTTCTGACCTGTAATAAGAAATATAAACCTTTTCTTACACCATATGCAAATCATGAAGTACTGAAGGTAGAAATCAATAACGGTTTTTGAGAAGAACAACTTTTTCTTTTATATTTTATCAATGTAGAATAGAAAACAGGGTAAATATGTGGATTAAAAACCCACTCTCAGAACCACCTCAACATTTGCTGCACAATATAAAGTAGAAGTCTTTGCAAGATAGCAAATCAGACAACGCTGCCTTAGCAAAACTGACCCAAGAAACAAACACAATCACTTGAACCTTATGAATATAAATTTTAAAGGCGTGAATTAGAACAACTTGAGGAATTTTGTTGATTTTGTTGTTGTTTGAAATATTTCTTATTGCAGGCATATACGTATCAGAAGTGTCTGGAGTTTTGTAATATTTCTTGAATGACCCCTTTCCTTTGTGAGATCTTTCAATATTATTCATTTTAACTTAAGTGAACAAAGATTATGAAATCTGCTGGCAATTTTCTTGTTACCATGACTGAAATTATATGTTTTAATTAACTTTTGGATGGCTAGTTTTATTTTTCTCTGGAAAATGCAAAATGAGTAACCTGTGGATCCCAACTACATAGGAAATTCCAGCTTCAGGGACACTGGTTGGTTCATAGGAATTTGTGGAAAAATGAACCATTAACAAAAAGTATTTGTCAATATTTGTGGGAATGCATGTAGAAAAAATGCATTCATTCAATGGTAAGGACTGTTCATTTTCTCCCTGTTTGTATCTTTTATTCTTGAATCATTTTCTTTGAAACATATTGCTTGCACTCTGTAATGATATCCAGACCTTGAATCAGCTGATGAGCAGTGTACACGGTTGAAATAAACCTGGGAGCAGCTGGAATTGCTTAAGGAATTTCATAACTAAATACAGAATAAATACTCAAAAACTTTCCACTCCAGTGACATTCTGAGAGAGAAGAAGGTGAAGGATCCAAGGAAGCAGATCGTCATATAAGGAAGCTGGTGCTGGAAATGCACGTTAGATAACCTGCTGTTTATTAACTTTTCTGCTACCTCTCTCACAACAGCCACAGCTATTTTATGCTTCACTCACTTTCTCTAGTGGCAGATCTACCCTGGACTTAGGGAAAGCAGGCTACATTGGCCATACAGCTCATATATCATGACTCAAGGTACATGTAAGTGATTCCCATGTTTTACAAAAACCTGAAAAAAGTATTTATTTTCCAAAGGAAGAAGGATAAACTGTGCAATTTTTAGCCTTATTTAAGAGTATTGTGACCACCTAGTATTGTGATAAGTAGATTAAAAAGCTATTTTTTTTCTTTTGTAATGGCCTTGTAAAATCACCTAGTTTAGAATTTTCCTCTTTAAGCCTCCATTTACATAGTGGCACCTTATAAAATGTCATAATACTTTGTTTAGTATCTGCAATATATTGTTGGATGAGAAAGACAATCATTACAATTTTCAGGGATATAGGAGCTTGGTTTTTATGTTAATTCTAACAATCATGTATTTTAAAATAGTTCATCCCAACTCTTATTGCTTATGGCGACAGTGGTTCCATATTACTATAAGAAAATGCTGAGACTTGGCAATAATAGCTTTTAAAAGAAACTTTACTGGCTGCAGACAGACAAGAGTGAGTCAAATTCATCTGTATTGATAAAGAGTTTGAGTGGAGTGACCACAGAGATGAAGTTGGCCCAGAGTGATGGAGATCAGTCATTTGCTCCCTTCTTAACAATAGAATGTCTGACCAAAAGAAAGAAAACCTTCCCCTTTTATGGTCTAGTCTGGAAATCTCCACAGATTTCCATAAGTATTCAAGCATCCCTCATTTTCACTATTCCCTTTTCTCTACCCTGTGCAAAAACTGAAATACGTCAAGCAGAACAACTGTCTAATTACTGGTAGCTAAGTGAAAATTGTTCCCTGTCCTTCCTGCTAAAAATGGTCTTTACTTCAGTTTTTCTTTCAGATCTGGACTGGTGAAATGAAGGATGAAAATGTGCAGAACAAATCCCTGTGAAATCTGGTTTTTAATCTGGTTTTATATCTGCCAGGTGACTAAGAGCATGTTTTCTCAGTTTGGGAAGATGAGTCAACTAATGTCCTTTGTTCAGACACTGATTCCTATCCCAGATATTACATAAGGATCATTGCACTCTTACATAAATAATCCTTGCATTCTTAAGCACTGTATGGAAATTGTAAGGCACAGGACATTTTTAAGGACTGCAAGCATGTCGAAATATTCATTCAATCTTGATTTTCTCTCCTGAACGTTCAGATGGAACACAACAAAATTTGATTACTGGCAATCTGTAACTTGGTTCTAACAAATCTTCTTTTAAAGATTTTGTTTGTTTGTTTGTTTTCGATGGGTTCTTTTTTCTTTTTTTTTTTTTTTTTGGTTGGTTTGGTTTGAATTTTTTTAAATATTAAACTCTATTACTCATTTATTGCAACTAACTTTTTTATATAATTACTAATGCATCCTATGTGTGCCTCTTCAGCACTGATTTCATAAAGGTAGTTTTAAAATTAGTGAAACAGAAGCCAAGGGCAGGCTTTGGTCAGCCTGAGAAAACAACTCACCTGTGGGATTACAATGCAATGAGAAAAGTGGAAAAACGGGTTTGCCAGGAGAGAGTAATTGAGAAAAGCTTCTGCGTGTATCTGAAGGAAATAGAGAACCAAAAATAATTTAATCCCGTAGAAAGTCAGATTTCCTATTTTTGATATTGTCCCCTTTAATAGGAGATATTAAGAAAAACAAAGGAAACAAAATCCTGTAGTTCTTTTGAACTTGAAAGAGGAGGTTATGTTGTTTAGCAAAATGCCAGCCAGGTATTTTTCCTCACTTCTGAGCTTTGGCTCTCATCCAAAACGTGACAAACCAAGCAAATGAAAATGTGGATGCGCCTTATCACTTTTGTTTCCTAAGAAACTCTAAATTATATTGGTGAGAGAGAGGGACATAAATCGAACAAAATTATCTGTGGTAAAATATATCTCTTATATCATAACGTGCAAATTTTGTTGTTGTTCAAGTGTTGCCACTGAACTGCTCTTGGAGTTTTAGAAAATAATTTAGAAAAAGGTAGGTGCTCTTCAGACTCCACAAAGTTACCATAACTGAAAAGTTTGATCCTCCTTCTATTGAATGAACGAGAAACATTACCTGAATTTCAATAGAAACAGAGCCACACCTTCACTGACATGAATTGTAAGGCCCTTTCTTGAAACTCTAATAATTACATTAGTGATATCCAGGGAGATCTTCAGCATATGCCTGATAGTGAGGATGTAAAAGAAGAAAGCTAGGTTTCAAAGGAGGTGCAAGCATTTTAAATCCTACAAAAGACATGTTTTAATATTTCAAAAGCTCAGGAAAAAAAAAAAAAAAAAAAAAAAAAAAAAAAAAAAAAAAAGAAACTAAACACTTTTTCCGAAAAAGAGAGATGCATGCTGATTTTAACGTCCTTCTCAGTGTTCCAGGTAATACTTTGAGAATTAAATCCTTCTAGAAACTCTCTGTCACCTGAACAAAATGGACTTGCATGGCTTCCTGCCAGAGATGCCAAGTTGCTGATTTCCTATTTTGGACACAGTTCTGTCCAAACTGAAAACCAGGGAAAGCTTGAACATGAAAATATGGAAATCTTCAGTTGTCCAATCCTAGTGGCTACTTTCTGGACCTCCTGCTTGGTAAATTATTTCAGCTGTGATCGAAGAAGGAGTACAAGGTGTTTAGAGTAGTCAGCACAGTGCTGCAATCAACATAAAAACATATCAGTAATTCTAAGTGGAATTAATCAGTAAGGTGAGAAATTATCAATAACTGTAACAATTTTTGAAAGAATAAAAGTAACTAATATTCTTATATTTCATTTTAAAGTGAAAGAAAAATAACGCTGAGAGGGCAACCAGACATTTTCCAAGCAAAAAATTATAATTCAATTGCAATATTGTAAAGGAAAAAAGTGTGCATTGTATTTGATTTGAATGTACAGCATGTACACTGCATGCTTAATAGTCACTTTCAGTAACAAAAACAAAGCAGTACAAAATATTACCTGAGTGCCTAATGCCTCAGGAAGAGAAAATGAAAAGAGATTGACTAAGGTTTACATTAAAATATCTATAATTGAAACTAATAAAAATGTAATATCATAATTTAGGCTTCTTTTACACTAACTTCTGAATATTCTTATCTTTTCAGATTACAATGGCTGTAAAAAGACTTGGGCAAGTCTTCCATGAAGGGGTTTACAGCAGACTTTGTGCTGCTGATGCACAAAGCAGGCATTTAGTGATAGACAGCATTGCCTTTACATATGTCTGCTCTGCAGTCAGGTGTCATTGAAACCTCAGTAGCTTAGATACTTAGAGGAACAAAAATGTGGGAAGCATAAACTAAAGAACTTTGTTTGAGATCCGGGGTATGTATTTGGCAACTAAAACCCAAGCTGTTTAAATCAATTACAGTATAGCCCTGGGGTAAAAATACATTGCATTCACAAACTGGAATCTGCAGCAAAATGACTGTGAGTCTACTGTCTATTTGATACTGAAAGGGCCAGCTACTATGAGAGAACACTGATCTTCTCACCTAATTTTAAGCGTGTAAATTTAATCCCCTTAGACTCCCCACGCAGCCTGGGCTGTGGGATGTGTCCAGAGGTGTGTCACTTCACTGCTTGCACTTGCCTGCATTGCAATGGACTGAATCACACTCTGCAGGTATTTATTTCTCCCCCCATCACCCAAGAAGAAAATCCTGGGAGTCTTGTTTCAGCCTTGGCTATCTCGAGGCAAAGTGACCCCACACAGTACAACAGCAAAAAGCTTTGACAGTAGGAGTGTTCAGTAACAGTTGAACACTGGAAATTGGTGGGAGGGAATTTGGTTTTGGACTAAAGGTCAGGAAACTGTATAAAAGGGTTCAAATTATATTGTCAAAAAAATGCATCTGTTTAGTTACACATTTCATTTGTTATGATGTGTATATAACTGAAATCCAATTCCTTTTCCTACAGCAATTAGTTCCTTTTCTGGAGGTTAAATATCCTCTAATCACAGTGCAAATTATCCAAGTGAGATGGTGACATGTTTTACTTTTTCATCTTCCAGACGAAGTACCTGGGATGTAATCAACTTAACACAATGCCAATGCAGTCTAGAGGGTTACATCACTGATAGATTTGACTACTAACACATAAAAACGTTTTGTTTGTGAACAAACTGTGACTTACTCAGATCAGAACTGCAGCTGTTAAAAAAAAAAAAAATTAGGAGCATAAAAAACCATGGAGCACATCTTTCCCAGTGAGGTGACAACAAGCAGGAGGTTGCAAATACTGGCTTTCACTTCCAAAAGGTGATGAGTTCCAAGTTCAGAATCCATATATAAAGAGCAGGAGATGTTCTAGGAAGCAAATGCAAAGATATACAGATCAGTCTGAGGACTTGTATGTACTTCAGACTTGAGGAAAGACTGCATATTCAAAAGTTGGTTCATTTTTCCCAGATATAAAAAACAGTCTAGTAAAAAGATAGTTCTTCTGCTTGCAAATATTGCCTTTCCTGCAACTTTGTATATATGCTATAAGCTATTAGTTCTTGTAGTCATTGAGGGGTTACTCACCTCACCTAAAATTACCCAGCAAAAAGTTAGAGATCTAGATATCTGCTCTAAACTGGTATTTGTCTTAAACAGAATCTGGAAAAGTGGGGGGAAAAACAAAGAAGATGATAACTTGTTGTTTCTGGAGATTAAATTCCTCACTTCCTCCAGTAAATCTTTATATTTTCTCACTGATTTACACAGACATCGGTCTATTATGCTGTTTCCATGAAAATGTAGACCAATCATAAAGTTTGAAAAAGCCATCTTCTATTTTTGACTTCACAATCTTAATCACGTATGTCCAGATATACTTATGAAACAATTCAATCTCTAGTTTATACAGTTATATGCATGTTCTAGTCTACAATAAGTACAAGATATATCAAAACATGCAATGATGGAGTTACAGCTTCAACAAGAGCCAAAACTAAGTAGTAAAGAGATGCACATCATAACAGTTTCAGGAAGAAAAAGGAGAAAAATATTCCCATCTTAATTCATAACTAAACCCCTCCAGCTGGTTTTCTTGGCAAGATGTAGCAGAAGAAAATCTACGTGGAGGATGCAGCTTAAATTGACAGTCTTGAAAATGTAAATCTGCTTGCAAAAAAATGTATAAACCTATAGAAAAAAACTGGATTCTGCCAAGTGATTCATTATTTTAATGACTTCCTGCTCTAATGCACTTCCTCTCTTTTCCTTCGTGCAAACTGCTCTAATCCCTGTTAAGGATTTAGCCTTACAATGGAGCTTTTATAACTTTCTGGATCCTTGTCATGTTGGCATATGGGTCATTCCCTTTATGTCAGGACAAGAAGAAGGTGAGGAACAGTTGTCCTGTGAGATAAGGAAAAGTTAAAAGCAGAACTGGCCAGGTATTGCTCTGAAATACAGGGTGAGTTGTGGGTTTTTTTCCCTTAGGAGCTAAAATGCTGGCAGGTAGCGGGCGTGGAGAAAACCTGAACATGTTTCAATGCTTTCTCTTCCAGCAGATGTCACTAAGAGGCAATGCTGTTTATAGAATGGCCAAATTGGAGACAAGAAGGTATTTTTAAATCACAAAAGTATGGAAAAGCTTTTCCTAGCTATCAAAGAAATGTTTCAACACTGAAACATTTTTTAGCTCCCAAATAAGACTTTACTTTGGATCCAGGTCTGGAAATAAACTCCTGGTTTCCACTGCATTTCAAAGGTTATGGTAATACATACTCTTTACAGGAAACTGCATGGAAATCAGGAGACAAGCTGAGTGCCATTGCTAAGGAAATAGTGAAAGTTTAAAAGAAATAAAGGTGTCTTAATCTCTGTAAATTGTGTATTTCTAAAGAAGGAAATTACAAGAATTTCCAAATGCTGCAAAGATTTAAACTTCTAAAGACGTATATTGTTGATGTTATTGTTGTTACGATTTAAAAACCCCAAATATTTGGAGTATACAAGGAGAAAGAAAATAATGTATTCCCAGGTGACTATCATGCTTGTGCAACCTCTCTGAGACAAGGAACGCCTCTGCTGTTTGGCTGTGCAGCATCCAGGCCACTGAAGTCTCAGCCCATGACACTTACTCTGGTATATCACTGTGATATCTATCAACAGGGTCAATTGCAAACAGAAGATGGACCATCACGTCGGGTCATGGATTAATCTCCATATGGTTTTAATAAAAACAAAGCGTAGGCTACACTTGTATTTGCTGTTGTCCAATCTACTGTCCTTAGCAGGCACAGGTTTTGCATGAATTGTTCATGTGTTTTAGTTCACAGGCAGGGTTTAAAGGTCAGAGATGGGAGCAAGGAACGTATGAAGAAAGAGAGCAAAAAGGTTCCAAGACAAAGCTAACACTTTCCCCTGCAAAGGAGGGGAGGCTGCAGCCCCAGCAGCACAGCCAGATGCTTAGAGGTCTGCAACAGAAACACCCAGCTAATGGTGTGAGAACAGCGTGAACAGATGGTGCTGCAGCACTCTTACATTGCCTGCATCTACACCCACCACCACCTGCTATCTAATCCCCTTCCATTATCCAGCTTCCTAGTAACAAATTACTACATTCTCACCTTTTATTTGTTTTTATATCGCATCAAGCCTGTCTATGCTCAGTCTGGGCTTATGCTACAAAACTTTGTGTTGTTTTAGGATTACTGCCTTTCTACAGCTGTGAGAGGAAAGGCAGGCCCTCAGCTTCATTAAAATATATATATAACTTAATGTGCAAGAATATTCTGCCCCTTTAAAAACATATGAGAAAACACATATTAGTAGGGAAACAGCAAAATATGCTATAAGCATGCTATGCAAGGTTAATAAGCTTACTGTCTCTTTTGTGCTGTCTGTAGCCTCACAGCATTTTAATTAGAAACACCAAAAACCCTAAAGATGCCTTGAAGAACACAAATTCAGTTGCTTGGATTTTTTTTTTTTTTTTAACATGGGTATGGTCCTGAGAAACATCTGTGTCTCATCAAGAATTTCTCTTCATAAGGAGGTCCTTAGCATGCCCGTAATTGTGGGTTATGACTGTCCAAATTCTGAAGACTGCAAATGTCATCAGTTTTTAAAAGCACCACAGCCTCTCAATTTTAGAAAGGTCAGTAGGACCCTATTACAGTCAAATGTTCTCTGCAGGCTTCATAATTCAAACCTCTATTATTCTTTGCTCTCTATTTCTCTTCCTATTCCTTTTCCAAACACCCTGTATGAATAAAAGGATCATCATTTCAGTGGAATGCAGCTACCCCTTGGATGGAAGAAATCAGTTCAGGGCCAGTAGCACTACAGTATGCAACCATTTCCAGCAGCCAAAATCTGCCCTTGGATACAAGTCAGTGGAAACATGCACATTCAGGGGTAGACTCTGGCCCCAGAAGGAGAAGCAAAGAGTAACAAGAGTAAGTAGAGCACCTGAAACTGCCAAAGGGATTTAGGCTGGCAGAATGCATTTAACCCAATTTGGCATGTGGTCAGGATACGAGAAGTGAATAGCTCATTGCTTAAAAGAGATAGTTCTTTGTTTAATAAAAAATGTTTGTGATATTGGCTTCATATCTTATCTGCCAGCTCCAAAACAAAAAGAAAAGCCAGTTTCCATAATGTTACTATGTAAGAACTCTCATTGTTTCAGCTCATTGCATATCATGACATCAATGAAACTACCAGCTGCAGTTTCTCCTTGAGGGCTCCCTGCTTACTGGCCGGGCCTTTAGACCTGATCTTTCTGTGGAAGTGTTGGTACAATATGGGTAAGATGGAAGAACAACACATCAGGAACAGAGACGTGCCTCTGATTCTGCCAAGCCATTGGAGAAGCACGTCCTTACTGAAGAGACAACCTGACACTTCAAGCCTGCACAACAAATTGCATAGTGACAGAAAGGACTGGGAGTATCCATATCATCAAAACTGCAGCCTTGAGAATAACATATATAATACCAAAATCCTGTTAAATTGGATAAAATAGGCTTCTTTGATTAATAATTTCATTATTATGTAATAATCAAGCCATATATTAATCCTTAATTTCATTATTTCGCTTCTCCTCTCTGTAAAGCAGCCATTATGCCCCTCATTCATTTTAAGTCTCTAGCATGCCAGTGCATTCACTAGTGTATCTGCTTACAGCTGTGCCTAGTCCCACTGATGTCAGAGAAAGATTATAAATAGTAAATATGGAATTGGTTGACCAGGGTCTTCTGAGAATGTCTAATATTTGGCTTATGAAATATTTATGACTGTTCATTACTTCTAATAAGAAGGTTAGACTTTCTAAACTGAGCAAACTTTTCCTAGTGCATGAATATATGTTTCTTTATTCCTCTTTGAAGCAGATTTTAAATTTCTTTTTTTTTTTTTTTTTTGTAATGACTGTATGTTTTCAATTTGAAGAACTATAGAGTCACTTCTAGGAAAGTTATTACAAGTTATTATAGAAATCATATAATTTCTATATATGATTTCTTGCCTATAAGCAATCTTTCTACAGCAATCCATGTTTTTAGTGGAAGATGGTCTCTAACCATCTTCAGCTTTAAAAGTGATGAGCTCAGATTAAGCTGCTAAAGGTGACTCTTAGAGGCAACTCATCCACTTGACTCTCAAGAAGGTGAAGGTGGCCCAGTAATAAAACTCTGACTCTTTCCAGGGTGCTGGGTGCAAGCTTTCCCACTTTTCTCTGTACTTAGAACCAGTACCTCCTTAGTGCATCACCTTTGTGATCCCATTTCCCACATACACAATATAGAATTGAGATGACTTGCTCATTTTGTGAAAATAGCACACCTATATATAACCTATAGGTTTCCCTGGTAACAGAAAGCAAAATTTAACACCTCCATTTTAAAAGTGAAAGACTTCATTCATAATTTTATTTTTAAGTTGCTTTATATGAGGAAATATTTGGCCAATTTGAATTGTTTTTTCTGAAATGTTCCCCAGATGAAACTTAAAATTTTGATGGCAAAGAAACTTTATTCCTAAATTTAAAAGAGAGATCATCATAAATTGTTTAAGGACCATAACAGTGTGATATTAGTACTTGATACAGAAATAATAAAAAACTGACATAAAAACACCCAGTTGGATAATTCTAAATACATACACTCTTAACTTCATAGATAAATTCCTAGATCTACAACCACAAATATTGAAATTCCACTTCTGCTTTTTAAGATGCAGTATTTCAAGACTAAATCCATGTTAGAGGCCAGTTCTAAATCTCATATTTTTCCTTACCAAGGACATATCTCGACCTCATTGTTCCTTCCCAAGACTTGGCCTTGATATATGCTATTTAAAAAGCAAACAAAGAGCATGAACTTGTTCAGACTCTGGGAATATTTCAGCCTACAGCTCAGCAAAAAACCTTTATCTGAAACCGATGAACTTCTCAGGACCATTGAGAATTGACCAGAGGGGCCAATTAGCTGTTGCAGTCTCACTGATTCTGTGTCAATAATTTATAAATTTAGAGAACCGGCAGGTTTTTGCTGCTGGTTTAAAATTGAAATGCTGGTTCTTACAAAGTCTATGCCACTCAACTGAACTCCGTGGATGGGCACATATGTAAACCCACTGAAGATCTAACACTAATAGGTACATCATGTTTTCAAACATGTCCTTTCCTTCCAAAATCAAAATTTAGTTCATCATTGAAAAAACATTAATTAGATATCCATATTTTTTTTAGAAAGTGAAATAGCTACTTTGTTTCTTTTTGCTTTCCAAACAGTTTGGTAAAAGCACAGATCAGTTTTACATCAAAGGCAGGCACCTAAAGAATCTGCTTTCTGCCTCACAGCAGCAAAAGCCAACATCTTAAGGCGTTTTTGGTCCCCTTCATAACTCACTCTGTGGCTTTCCTGACTATCTAAGAAATAAATTTATGTCTGATGGCATAGAATGCCTTTATGTTGGCTAATTGAGAATGATTGAGAATGTTTTATTTGCCATAGAATATGACTGGTAGGTGACTTTGTCCATAAAGGCTGGAAGCAAGTGTCACAGGTACCAGAGCCTTAATGGTTTCACTGAATTCATTTATTTCTACCATTTGCTGAACAAAATGTTAATCCATTTATTTGCCAAAATTGAGGCAGATTACAGTGCATTCTAGGGTGCAAAATCTGCCATTACCTAGCTTGATTGAGTTTGCTCACTGATTTGGCAGAAGTCACTAAGGAAAATTTGGTTTTTGGCTCCAGAGCTAGCTGGGCACAGGCTGCTGCTCTTTCCAGCTGCTGCTGAAATCTCCAAACTCACTTTTTTTGCCAGGGTATGTGTAAAAGCCCATCAGTCTTCCATGCTGATCACTTGAAAACCAATTAAAGTGTATTCATGCATTCCAAACATTGATCTTACACATGTACCATAATTTTTTTACCACTATTCAGGATGCTCTACAGTGACAAATTTGACAGAGGTCCACCCTTACATCCATAGATTAATTAAAAAAAAAAAAAAAAAAAAGATCCAGAAGACTCATGTAAGAATTACGATAAGTAAATTCCCAGAATATAAGTTTTTAATATTACAAATCTTCTTAGTTTAAAAAGACACTGCAGGAAGTAGTTTTCAGGAGGCCCAGGGAAGAGTGTGCCCATGGACATGCAGTTCATGGTGTCTAGTGTAGTATAATTGTGTTCTGAGAGAGTTTCCATTTAAAATCAGCCAAGAAATCTTGGGTTCCTTTAAATATGTGAGCTAATGAAAACTGATTTACTTTGAAGGTACAGTAATCCTCTTCTGAAGCTACTGTATCTGTATATCTCTGGTGAAATTTCTCTGGTTATTATGCACAAGTTTAGGGTGAGACCTGGGTAAACTCATTTTCATGAGGTATAAAAAGAATGTGTTTAGTTCAGTGCACCACTGAAATCCTGACATTGCTGACTCCACAAAGATTCAATTCAAATTTCAGAGTGAGAAGATAAATTTGCTTTAAAAAGAGTAGTTGGCTTTTTTTAAAAGAGCTTGATGGTTTTAAGGGTATGTCTTTTTCCATCAAAATCAAAAGTTAACTTGGAACCATAGAAGAGACTGTAAATTAAATTTAGTGAATACCATTTTATGATCCATCCTGATGCATGTAATTGCCATAGGTAGAAAATACATCTGTGGTGAAGAACTGGAAAATTGGAACATTATGGAGTTTCCACCAGGCTCCCTTGTTAGTGAAACTAAACTAATCTTTAGTGAATTCCTGAGAAAGCATGAAGAGGTTTCTTCTCCTAAAAAAAAGTGCTGTGCCAGTGAAAATGGAGCCAGAACAGACACTGCCTCTTTGCTTTAAGGATTTAGATACGTTATTTAATTTGATTTCTGCAGAGAAAAAACTAAACAGTGATGGCAGCTGATTCTCTCTGGAGTATCTGGTAATCTATATTAAGTAAACTTAATACAGAATGTAAAACAAAAGTCTCTGAATGAAAAGTTGTTCCATACTGGTGGTCAGACTGAGTTATCTGGAGAGATTCACAGCACATAGCACTTGAGTTAAACTATGGCTAAGGTTACCCTCCTGTAAAAGCAGTATAGTGTATCCATACGTGAAATGATTTTAAATTAACCAGCCAAAAAACTGCAGCCAGTCAGCTTTGGCAGGACAAAGCTTAGTGAGGTCTAATCGACCTAGGTGTTTATCCAGATTTTTTGGACAGATTTTTCAGGCTTGCCTATTGCCATGCTACTAACTTCTTTTAACCCTTCTTTGATCAAGCTATGCCACAGCGTCTCCCAGGTGATTTTTAATATTATATGTCATGAGTAAGGCCTTCAGAAGGACAGAAATGGGATCAAGGCCTCACACCACACAAGATGGAAAGGAGGACAGAGAAGGAAGACCTCCCTTTTTCATCATGTCACCTCAGCCCCTCTTCCACAGCACAGTGGAACATTGTGGTGACACCCAAATGACCAGGCCCACGCAGGCAGGACAATCCTCTCTGGTATGAAACCACCAGAATCTAGACAGGGTCACACATCACTGAAGCACTGTGACCCTAATGCTCTACTATTTCTACCATATATGAAGGATAACTGGAGGCTTTAATGACTGCAGTCAGCAAAACAAACTATACCTAATTGGAGTGCCAGGGGCTGGATGTTTCTAACCCTGATTCCTCATGAAAATCTCTCGTGGATTCACAGGGCTTTGTTGTGATTGTATGTCTGTACCACAAAATTGTTGGAGAGATAACTGTTTCAGCATACTCCTTCAAAGACACGAGACCTATAATTTTATACCAAATTGGCTCTAATTGCCAGCAAAAGCACTGCCTGTGCTGAGGCATTCTCTATGGGCTTGTCTTCACTGCAGAGAAACTCAGACCCTCCCACTGTCCACAAAGTAAAACCCTCTGACCTAGGGCTTTAAATATGGACTAATTTATCTGGCTAGGATTACCTGCTGAGAAAACCATTGAGCACTAATGATCTGTCCTTTCCTCCTCCCAGCGCTGAAAAGCAGGCTGGGGAGCACGAGGCCAGATTCCAAGTAGAATTGGTGGAATGAAAGAAGTGGAGGGAGTAGTCTATAAAGCCACAGGGAGAAATTAAGATAATGGAGAGAGGCACCAGAATACAAGCTGCTGGTAGAAGTTGCTGAGAGGAAACTATTCTGAGGCACCAAAAGGTTTATTTGCAGTTTTAAAATAACTTTTCCAACTGCAGGATGGGAAGAACAGCCCACTGGTCAGACCATTAGAAAACCTGGATTCAAGTAGCTGTTCTGTCACAGATTTTGCTGAGGCAGTCAGTTGGCTTCTTTTATGTCTCAGAGACACAAAATGTAGCTAAATTGCCTTTTTTTTCACCCATCTGCAAAATTGGGAAGGACAGTTCTTCACGACTTCACAGAAAACCCTAAATTCCTCTAACTTTATGGTAATTGGAGCTGTAGAAGCACCTAATCCAACATGGTTTTTTCCTTATTAATAAATATAATTTCTTTTAAGAAATTTCCTAATCAGTTCCTATTACGAATTTCCAGAGAGACCTCAATGCTCATTAATACCTGCAGAGTACAAGTTTTAGCCATCAAGTTTGCTCTAAACTGTAATAATATGAAATTATTTATTAATATAAGGAAATTACAGAAACTTCTTTTAAATATGGTGTTGTGCACACAGAATTCAGATTCTGGAAGTAAAAAATTGCTGATGACAGAAAATGCTGGTCTTCATGGCAGCTTCCCAATGCTGCCTTCTCAATGTCAGCTACTGAGGGTCACTGTTTTAAAGGCTTTCTGGAATTATCAAGAATTTTCAAAGAGAAATGAGAATGATTTGACAGTGGCATTATTTATGCTCCTAGTCTTCTAGTGTGAGCACAGAAAGGTCTCAGTTCCAATGAACAGATAAGAGAATGAGCGAAGGATCTAAGGATTAATGCAATGTTTGCTTCAGGACATTCTGAAGTGTCAGAGAAATATGTGCCACAACACAGTGGTGTGCCTGGGAACATGAAACAATTAAGCACACTGTGGGGTTTTGTTGGGTTGTTTTAATCTAAAAAAATGACCATATGCCATCCAGGTCACATAAATCCTGATTTCGTGTTTCACTTTCTTAGCTGTTTGAGAACAGTACAAGTTTGGAAAGAGCGTTGGGCTAATTATTATACTTGAACAGTTGTGAAGTATCAGATAGAAATGTAGATAAAATAATGGAAGATATATTTAGTTCTCTGGAAAACCATCTTGACATGTGAGTCTGCTTATTTATCAAGAGACGAAAAACCATTATTTTCTGGGATGGAATGAAAAATAATTGAATAATATGTTAAAGTGTCTCTCAAATGGGGGATTCATATTAGGGTTCACTGAGCATGCAGAACAGAGAACAGAATTTCCTGGTTTGGTTTTGCTTGCCGTTACTGGTGTCAGGCAATTTCCAATAGTCAGTGGCTGTGTGTTGTTTGACTTGAAGGAGACTTGGATCAGGCCCTAGGCATCTAAATTAATGGGGTACATCAACAGTCAATTTTGCATTTGTGTGTTGGAAAATGGATTACACCATTTAACTTTAATAGCTCTGAAATAGTTTGACAGCCTCAGATTAAAAAAAGTACATAGATGTGAAGACAGAAGTATGAAGTGGAAACTTAGTCAGGATTTCTGCTTTCTTTGTGTTACTGATAATTTCTATCAGGCAGTTGGTGACCCATTATGTCATTCTAAACCACTATTTATCTCTGCATGACTATGAAAATGGCAATCCTTATTCTTTGTTCTAGATGGCCTTATTCTCCAGTTACCATTTATATATTGTACATCTCTACAAGAAAAATGGGAATAAATGAAAAAAAGTCAGAGTTTTCACTTGTTTTTCACCCCTTAACTAAAATGAGACAAGGAAACAGCAGAAATCTGATTAAGTTTATTTTACTTTTCAAAAAACCCTCAACTGATTTCCAGTCAAAAATGAACAATTATATAGCTAAAAGGGCAGAAGTATTAGCATGGCCAGTTGTAAAAGAAATAATCTTCCTGACTCTGCATTTCTCATTCTGCACATCTTGACATTAGGCAAGAAGACACATCTTCCCAGAAATCCATAGATTGGAGACCAGATCAGTTACTGAGACAGCTGATGCTTCACCCCATGGAAGGAAACTCTGTGGTCCCGTGAGAGTCCATTTCTTCAGTCAGGTATAGGTGAGTTTCCTCAGTTTTAGCTGCAAGTGCATCCTAAAGCATTCCACATGCTAGCTGGGAATACGAGGTTCTTCTCCTCAAGATATAAAAAAGGGAACTCCTGTGTGCACTCTTAGCTAAGGTGGTGGAACCCTGTCCTTCCACCCAGAGTTAATCCCTGAAATTAATCCCTGAAACAAGATATTATGACCATACTCATTTTTCTTTGACTTGGATTCCTCAACTTTCAGCTTCGCGGACAACCCAGAAAAGCAGAATCAGATTTTTACTGGCAATTCCCTGATATTAATCACACTTAGTTTAAAACCAGTATCTGTCTGTGCTACAGCACAAAACTAAACTTCAGACCCTGAGATACAGCCCAGCCTGGACAGGCTGGGTCAGTGGGCCAAGGCAATTGTACAAGGTTAAACAAGGTGAAGTGACGGGTCCTACCCCTGGGTAGCAACAACCCCAGGCAAGGGGAAGAGTGGCTGAAAAACTGCCCAGCAGAGAAGTTCTTGAGTGTGCTGGTTGACAGCCAACTAAAAATGAGCCAGGGTGTGCCCAGGTGGCCAAAAATGTCAGTGGCATCCTGGTTTGTACCAGCAGGACTTGGTCAGCAGGACCAGGGCAGTGATGGTCCCCCTGTACTTGGCACTGGTGAGGCCATGCCCTGTCCCGTGTCCAGTTTTGGGCTCTCCTGAGGTGCTGGAGCATGTCCAGAGAAGGGCAATGAAGTCAGTCAAACATAAATCCTATGAGGCATTGCCAAGGCAGCTGAAGTTGTTCAGCCTGGAGAAAAAGAGGCTGATGAGAGATACTGTCATATTCCACAACTTCTTGAAAGGAGGTTGCAGAAAGGTGAGGTAGGCAAGTAGTGATGGGACAAGAGAAGATGGCATCAAGTTGTGTCAGGGGAGGTTCAGGTTGGATATTGGGAAAAATTTTTTTACTAAATGGTGGCTAAGTACGGGAAGAGGCTTCCCAGGAAAGGGGGGGGGGTCACTATCTCTGGAAGTCAAAACAGGTCAAACTTGTCAAAAGCCAAGTAGACATGGCACTTCCTGATAGGGTTTTGTTGACATTGTGGTATTTGAACACAGCTAGGACTTGATGATCTTAGAAGTCTATGAGGTGTATTGGAATTTGTCTAAGTGTGGAATAATACAATATATTTCCACCTGATCTTAAGCCACATAGAGTCTATCTATGTATGCTCTGAGTATTTTTACTAGCATAAAAGTTAAAATAAACAATTATTCAAAAATATCCCAGATTATTTTAACTTTACCATGCTACAAATTTTATTTTTAACAACCTGTGGATTACTAATGACCATGTAGATATTGACCTTTGAAGTCTGCATTTATATGAAGTAAATTCTAAGGGTTATTTTATACAATAAACACAAGGAATTTGGAAAAAATAATAAAAAAAAATATTCTTATCATGAACATTTTCTTTTTCCATTTCCCCCTGCTTCACCAACTGGACTTCAGAGGACATTAGCCCTTAACAGAAAGAAAAAGCATATGTCAACTTGCCTCACCTACAGAGCCTTCAGGCAAAAGGCATCACTTTTTTGGGACTGTCAAAGATTGAATAAATCAGAGATAAGTGGGTTAAAATGTCAGCACTCACTGGGACCAAAATAAACCTACCATATTTTTTCATCCAAGTGAAATCCTATCCACAGTACCACCAGCACTTCATTCATTCATTCAGGAAGACAACTTAAAATTCTTAATGATTATTTTTTTATTAAAAAAAAAGTTGGATTTTTTCCTCTCTCATTGTAATAAGCCTGTGAAAGTCATCTTGTGCAAAAGGTCAGATAAACGTGATGTGAAAGATGGTGCTAAAAGGCTTTCAAACTTTGTTTATTAATAGCTATAACCTTTTCACCTCTGCTACATCTGTCACCACTAGGTTAAATATCATTTATCTTACTGGTCACCTGACTTCTTGTTATGAGTACGGGGAAATGCCACAAAAAATCACTGAGCAGTCACAAATCCATTACAAAAAATGCAAGAGAAGAATTGCCTGAGCCCTTCTAATAAAACATAACCTAACATGGAGTAAGTAAAGACACTGAGGGTAGCCCCTGGCTTTAAAAGCATTCACTAGGCCATTGATCATTGAAGACAACATGCAGTGACCTCACACAAACACAATGTAAACTCCCAGACTCATTGATGGCATTCCTAGCACTCTGTCTGAATTTATATTGCCTCTCTGTAAACTGTTTGACATAAGCAGTGAAAGATGGAAACAAAAAAGGGCCTCCTCAATATGACGAGCATACCACCAAATGCAGCTGTATGCAAGAGAATTAACTTGTAGCTTACTTTGATGTGCAAAGAAGTCTCAGGCCAACATGTTTACTAATGGAATTTTCATAAGATTCTTGGAAACATATATTTTTTTTCTTCTGGACAGTCCAAAAATATGCCAGAGCATAAAAACTACCCCAATCTATTTTGAGGAGAAGAAAAGAAATGGAAAAAAAATATGCTGTGTTATTATACATTTTTCAGACAGAATGCTGTGGTTATGTAAGTCAAATCATGCACTGAGAAAGGCATGTGGGTGTATATATGTGTCCGTCCTTCCTTCCTTCCTTCCTTCCTTCCTTCCTTCCTTCCTTCCTTCCTTCCTTCCTTCCTTCCTTCCTTCCTTCCTTCCTCCCTCCCTCCCTCCCTCCCTCCCTCCGTCCCTCCCTCCCTCCCTCCCTCCCTTCGTGTTTCCTTTGAGCCCCAAGAATGTACAAGTGCAGGATCCTCAGTATTTTTACACTTACTTTCACTAAGTGTGCAGCAAACACTACATTAATACATCTGCTTTATACTCTAAAATTATATAAATTAATTTTAGGCAAATGTCAAAATGTGAATACACAGAACTAGAGCAGGAAGCCGCAGAAAGCAGTAGATATTAGCATATTAACTGTTTAAACAATTGTTGGTTTGTGGGTTTTTTTAAGTTTTTATATGCTTGATATTTAAAATATCAAAGTAGATATTGTAGATAGAAAGCTTGAAGACTTTTGTTTCTTTTTTTTTTTTTCAAGAGCAGTGCTGCAAATTTTGTAGAGGATTTATTATTGATATTTAGATATTGTGCTCCTGCAATGAGTAAATGAACAGGAAGCAGATTCTACTGGAAAGTTCTCCCTTCTGTTTTTAAGCCATCCATGATAGAAATAGGTAAATTTTTTTTTCCTGTATTCAAAAGAAGGAATAAATCAAAGACAAATGACTACAAGAAAGACAGAGAGGGATATTTACAAGGGCATACAGTGATATGACAAGGGGGAGTGGTTGCAAACTGAGAGTGGGTGTAGATTAGATATTAGAAAAAAAATTCTTTACTGTGAGGGTGGTGAGGCCTGGAAGAGGTTGCCCAGAGAAGCTGTGGTTGCTGCATCCCTGGAAGTGTTCAAAGCCAATTTGGATGGGACTTGGAACAATCTGGTTCCATCCATGACAGGTTGTTGGAATCAGATGATCTTTAAGGTCCCTTCCAGCCCAGGCCATTCATATTCTGATTCTAAGATGCAATTCTGTGAATGAAGTTGTATCTGAATGTGGTGTTCATTCTGCTTCTAAAATGGCATTGTGCCATTGGAAGCTGATTGCAAAGCTGAATTACAGCTCATTGCTGATCAGCTGTGAGACCCTACTAATTGATTATTGCTAGCACAGAATGCTATCACTACAAGACATCTCAAGACTTTGCACAATTCCAACTGAAGTGTCAAAAAAGAGCTGAACAACAAAACTTATCACTGCCTTCCTGTGCAGTAAAAATTAAAAAAAATCCAGAAGCTTCTCGTAAGGTTAGAGGTTTTCAGCAAAGTTATTGCCTTTAAGCCATGAGAAAATACCAAGTTTTGTATTTCCATTTACTACAGAAAACCACAGCTATAAGAAACTGTAGGAAATACATCTGGCAAGCACAGTCATATCTATGAGAACTGCTACAAGAGCAAGTACATATAGAGTATTAACTTATAATTTGTGGGCATATAGGACACCTAGTCCAAATCCCTCTCGCAGTTTCATATGGTTGTCTCCATTTTCACCTGAGAGCTCAGACTAATGCCTGAAGTTAATAGGAGTGGCTGTTGGTAGACCTTGAGTAACCCATGTACTACAGAGTGTGATGCCTTTCTTGCTTCATGCAGCCACTGACTTTGCCCTGAAGTGGAGCATCCCTTGTGCTACTCTGCTGGTTCAGCAGCCCTTTTAAGAGCATTTTCTAGGTTTTCAGTGAGGGTTTTCCCTCTAGTTGGATCCAGCCTTATATAAGCAAGTAATTTTTTTTCCCTGTAGAAGTCTAATATGATTCAAGTAGGTCAACTAATCATTTTGACCCATTAGCTTAGGTTTAGTAGTTTAGTAACAAAAAATTACAATGAGACTCTGGGCAGGTAAAACCCCTGTGGTTTAAATTTCATTCCCTTGTCTCCTGCTGGAATTGCACCCACCCACTGCTTCCAGAACCTCTTCTCTCCATTTCATCCTCTTCCAAATATCAATCTTTTGTAAATCTATCCTGGTCTATTTTAACTACATTTTCACAGCCTGTATCTCCCATTCTCCACTCATCCTAGGAACTCTAATCATTACACATTTTTTGTTATCTGTGACATGCAAATGGCTAAAACTTCTCATTGGGCTAGCTCAGCTCCTTTAGCCCTCTCCTTCTTCTGATTTCTATAAACCTATGAGTGCATTTTCTCCTACTTGAGGAAGAAAAAAAAAAAGAGAGAGGCTGAAACAAAAGGACTGGACATTCATTATAATTGCATTTTCTTCCATTCACTGCAGCCTACCATGTGAGTAGGTCCTGTCTGCAATTGTCATATAAACAGCTTCTGGAAACATAATATAAATGATTTCAAAATTGCTTTGGGATAGAACATTTTCTCTGAAAGAGTTGTCAAGAGTCAGGTTTCAAGAACAACAAGATTCTGAGCCATGGGATTGACAGTGATTAATTGCATCACCAAAACTGGTTGGCCCTGTCAGAAACCTGACTGGGCACTCAGACAGCGAGGCTGCCTGGGAGGTACTTAACTCTGGACCCTGGTGTGTCATCTGAAGGCACCAGCTACTGTCTCTGTAGTGAAACATAGCTTGTATGCGCTGCTCTAGCTCTGCTGGAGTAACACCTTCCCTGGGTTGCTTTGCCTCAGCCCATCTCCTGGTGCTGTTCCCACTCCTAGAGAAATCACTAGCAGCTTGTATGGTCCTCTGCCCTCAGTTCTCACCTTGGCTGGAGTGCTTGGCTTGATGCACAGTGACAGAATGGCTGAGGTTGTAAGGGACCTCTGGATGCCGTATGCTCAACCCTCATGCTGAAGCAGGAACACTTAGTTGTCCAGGAACATGTCCAGACAGCTTTTGAAAATCTCCAAGGATAGAGACCCCACAACCTTCTCTCTGGGCAACCTGTACCCTGTGTTCAGTCACTCTCATAATGATAAAGTGTTTCCTGATGTTCAGAGGGCACCTTCCATGTGTCTGTTTGTGCTCATTCCCTTTCGTCCTGCCACTGGGCACCACTGTGCACAGCCTGGATCCATTCTATTTGCACCCTGCCCTCAGATATTTTCCCATAATAATAAGATTCCCTCTGTTTGTCCTATCTTCTTTCTTCAGAAATGCCGGCGTCTCCAACCATCCTCGGAGCCTTTTCACCGTTCTCCAGGATGCCCACGCTTCTCCAGTACTGAGGGCAGACCAGGACACCGACTCTGCTCCAGAAACGCTCTCAGCAGCACAAAGGAAGCTCCCTTCACCTACGGACAGTTCCGTGGGCAGTGAAGCCCCGGTCATCCCCTGCTGTCCTTCTGGCAGAGACATCTTTGCTGGTTCTTGTGGGATCCAGGTGGGATATCCCCACCCGGACCCCCGGGTCCTGCCCTGCCGACCCGGCTGGACCCTGCGCCGGGACTCCGCCCGTCCCTGTTACACTTCCCCAGGGTCCCGCTCCTGCCGGCGCTCGCCATCCCTGAGGATGGGTGGATGGCAGCACCTCCTACATCCCGCTGGGAACGGCGTCAAAACGAAGCTGCGTTGGCCGGGAATCGAACCCGGGTCAACTGCTTGGAAGGCAGCTATGCTCACCACTATACCACCAACGCCGCGGTGATGGAACCTCCCTACTTACCTTCTTCCTGCCTTCCCTGCTTCCCTCCCTTCTCAGTCTGCCCACGGGATTTACTACCTGCCCTCAAGCACAGCGAAGAGCTACTGAGGGAGGCATTCCAGGTTTCTCCACGGCTAGTTTGAAAATTAGAAGTTTGTTTGTTTGTTTGTTTTTAAACACCGAAAAAAACCCCTAAAGTATTGTTCAGTGAAATGATTCCAAGGTCCTGATTGGTTTAAAAGAAGTTCCAAATAGAAGCACTAAAACCTTCAGAAAGGAGACTGTGGATAATAGCACAATTGGGGAAAAAAAATAAAAAAAAGGCTGTCTGACCGCACACATTTGATGAAAAGCATTTTCATTTTTAGTATAAGAATTTATACTTTCCAGCATTAATATTGAAGATGAGATTTTTATCTCATGTCTGAAAAATTAGGTGGAAAAAGTTATAAAAACAACATATTTTGTCCTTTCCATCAATTACTGCTTTTGTCTTCTCAGTATCATCCAAAGAAACATAAGATTACATGGAAAATATGGCTGAAAATTAAATAGAGTTGCAAAAAGTTGATATTTGAAAGAGGGTTAGCTGAAACACAACCCTGAAATGCTGAATCTCAAATTTCAATACATTTTTGTGACATAATATGTGGTGAAATGTTTTCTACTAAAGTGGATAGAGCCAACAAAATATTTTAGGAGAACATAATCTCAAAAAAACCACATAGTGTGAGGAAATCCTATGAAAAACCCAGGGCATTCTAGGGCATGCATGATTTCAGTTCTGAGAATGTCTTGTTTACAAACAGATGTGCCTCTTAACATGTAGGAATCTCAGCAAGTTTGTGGTGGAAACCATTCTGTGCCAGCAGAGAGGTCCTAAGCAGAGAAGCCTTCATGTCTCTTTCATTCTCAAATCCTCTGTCTTCAGCTTCCTGCAGCGGCAATCAGGAAAGTTGTAAGACCTAATATTGGTCAGATATCCATCAATCCTGACCCTTTCTGCCACTTGGCATCTGAGTATGAACAGGTCCATAGCAGCTCCCCCAGGACTGTCCATACTCTGACTATTTTACAAGTGTTGGTATAGACGAAATTTTTTGCAACCTTAATGAAAGTCTGTCTTGCACAGCCACTCTGTAGTAAGGATATCGAGTCTTCTCTCATTTTCTTATCATATTTTACTTTAAAAGTCAGCAAAACCAGACAAGATCCTATTTGGAATGCTCTGCAAACAGCTCAAAAGGATATACTGTTAAGTGTATTTATACCTAAGATTTAACAAAACAAAGATGGCTCTGCTGCATGATGCAGAGTCTATTTTGACTGCATGTGGCATGCAGTGCACATGTATTGCTGTGCAAATTCACACTTCAGTTATGTGATGCAACACTGTTTTTGGGAACCACATTTTCTGTGCATTTGTTGTGGAACCTTTTTACACAGAGCCTTGACCTTGAGCCAGTAGGCTTATAGTTTAAGAAGAAGTTAAGATGGGACACACCAGATTCACTGATAATAATTACCTCTGAAAAATGCATACCTTATTGTAATGATTTTCATACTTATCTACGAATCTGTAGGCACCATAAATATTCTCTACTAAAGGCATGGATAGTAAATTTAAGCTTCATGAGAGTTGTTTCCAATGTTACTGACAAGTATGGTTTAACAATCATCAAAAATGGTTATTCTTTATATGCTCCCTTGCAGAAAAATTCCATGGAACCTGAAATTCTGCAGACAAACATTTGAAAATAATTACCTTACTGTTCAGGAAATTTTAATAACTTTAGTAAAGAAGTCAGTCTGGAGTAAGTGTGGCTGTTCTTATAAGAATGATATTTCTCTTCCTTCAGCTTCTAATCTTAACTACATCTTTTTTGTGAACTCACCATCCTGTATTTTAAGGCATTACAGAATGAAGAAGGTGATTTTAAAACAGTGTGATAGAACTGGAAAGAGAGATGGGCCCCCGTGGAATTGAGAGAAAGCACTGGATGATGATTGCCAGCTCTGAAATGTATGGACAGAGCAGGACAGAGAATTGGGACAGGCTAAGCTGATCTCTGAAAGGCTGTATCTCTGAGATTCCCAAAGTATTTAAGCACCAAAACTTGCAGATAAACTCAGAGGGCCACATTCCCAAAGTCAGAGTAGTCTTATCCTGCTTAAGGAATTCTAGAAACACTTCTGGACATCTGTAAGTACCTGGAAATCTGTTGAAATCTGACATCAGTGTTCCAGTCCCAAATGCAAAACCTCCTAAATTCTTGTATGTTCAGGCAATAGACACACACTGCCAAATCAGGGGGTCAGCATGAAATTTGTCCTGATTATTTGTTTTGCCTCCCTCTCTCTCTCTCTCACACACACAGATTCCAGTAGCACTTGATGAACAAGCAGATCTAATTAACCTTATTATGTCTTACCAGAACACGAAGAATGAACGATGGTAGCATTTCCTAATCTGGTTTTAATTCACTAGGCAACAAATCTGTTGACTATGACTCTACTCCGTACAGCTTATAGCTGAGAGGAGGTATTTTACTGGGGCATAATTGAAAGGGTTCCAACTGCACACGTAATGACACGCTCTCTGCTTTCTTATTAAAGGTTTTCTTTGTTGGGGCTTAGACCAAATAAGTTGCACACGTGACTGGTTTTGCTGCAATATCATCTTCAGCTACTTAGTGCATCACCACACTAACCTCTCGATTAACCCTTGCTTCAAAGGCAGCTCTGTGCAGGTGCAGCATCATGGCTTTTCTGGCAGGGGACATGCCTTGCTCACTGCTGGTGACCTCTGTCATTGCTGAGGACCTGAGCATGCTACATGTGCTTTTGGTTTACAGCTCAAAGCCTTGGCTAATTGCACCGTTGATGTGGTGCAGATCCATAGCCTGTAGGAATCTAGAATAAATATTAAAATTAAAACCTAGGTCTTGCCAACATTCATTTGTCCAGTTTTCTGGCAATAAGCATCTCTGCAGAGTATAGATTTCAATTTAGGTAGTCTGGAAGAAATATATGGTTATTCCATAGGTCCAAAGGATTCTTCAGTCCTTAACAGAGAAAAAGTTTGAAATAACATATTCCAGGAGATGTCAAAACTCTTCAGTGCTACCTTAGGAACAGAAGATGATTATTACGTATTACAAGTTTTATCAACTTCTCTGGAAAAGAAACAGCATTAAATCTTTAAATTAAAGACATCTAAATTTTGGCAAAGAGAACTTCCTAAATATGTGGCAAACATTACAAACATTTGATCTTTTGGAATCTTTTGGTATGTATGTATTTAGACCTAATGCACCAGAAGGAATAACACAATAAAATTGACTGTGAAGGCTGAACACAAAGACCTGATTGAGAATAGCACTTTTTTTCTTTTTCTTTTTTTTTTTTAAATAGCAAAAAAAATCAGAATCATAGAAAAACATCCAGATTTATTTTGTCGCTTTATTTTAACTCTTCCATTCTTACTGTCTCTTGTAGGAGAAAAGTTTATGATTTTGTTTTAGACTAGGTTATCATGATTAATTTTGGCTACAGAAATAATTTATCTTTTTTTATTTATCCTTGCTATATAATTTATTTTTGCTATATAATACTGGACATTTGAACATTGGTCTGGAGTCTAAGATTCTGTTTTACTCCATCTCCATCTCTCTGGGAGCTGAAAGGGCCGAAGGGGATTGAAATAACAGGGAATTACTAAGTTCTGCATCTTGAGGGAAATATGCACATGGAAATATGTGTAACAGGGGCCTTGCATTTAGTTGTGTAGGGATTTCTTTTTTTCACATCACCTTCTGAAAAGGTTGGCATATTTCATTTTTTATGGTCAGTCCAAAACATTATGCTTTCCAGAGCCCTGTCAAATGAGTATGATTGATGCACTAGTGGAAAATAAATACGGGGTAAATTACTCCGGAGTATTTGTGAATTAAATAAACTAACATTCTCTATCTCAGAGGCTCACAGAAAAAGCAGCAATTAAGCCACTTGATTCTTGCACTTCCACGTAGAAATTGACTTCCATGGAAATGGGGAGCACTGTTTAAGGGGATTGTGGGCATTTCTCTGTGCTCAACTTTTAATGACTTTTGTCTGAGGTTTAGCACGCATGTTTGTGATGTGACCTATCCCTGGGCAGGACTGTCAGGCTTTAGAATCATAGAATCATAGAATATCCTGAGCTGGAAGGGACCCACAGGGATCATCAAACTCTAACTCCCAGCCCCGCACAGGACAGCTGGGCAAGCTTGCTATAAAAAATATTGATTCAAAATACATACTCATTTTAGAGGGAAAAGTTTTTTATTATTTACAATTCTTGCTACCGTTCAGGAAAGCCGATTCTACAGTTCTGTCTTAAGGAATGATTAAGGTAATTTATAAGCATAAATGCACAAAAATATTTTATCACTCATAATTAATGCCTTCTATTATCTAAGTGTCAATTTCTGTGCAAGTTAATTCAGAATTAAAGTTTTTCAGCTCAATACTTTGCATCTGAAGTATGACAGAGCTGCTCTGAGATTTGCTTATGCTAATGTAGCTTTCTAAACTGATAATTACATTATTTTAATCAAAACCTTCTGTAGAGATTCTTGAATAGTTCTTAAATTGGAGTTTTATTGTATAAAAATTAAATTACATTAGAAGTCATACCAACATTCCATTGGATTAACTGTAAATGCTTAATAGAACAGACTTGGCAACACTGGATACCTTTTCTTACCTTTCTTTTGTTATGATTTGGTTTAGAATTTGATTACTTTGATACCTAATCCTCTAGCTAGTCTGGCTCACCAAGTTATCAGACATCAGCTGAGCTGCAGAATTGTTTGCTTGTCCTTCAAGCATTGCCCATTATCTGCAAAAGCAAACTGCACTATGGAGCATGAGTATATTTCATATTCACTGCAAATCAAGTTGGCTCACAGTTGCTTTGGTTAAAAATAGAGATCAGTTTCCTCAGATTCATATAGTAGATTTAAAATACCATCAATGGTAACTTAAGTTACTAAATTTTTATGTGTTAATTTCTAAACATATTAAGGAAAGGATCTATTGTTAGCCCTTCCAAAATCTAAACAAAATGCAAAAATGTTAGAATTAATAGTCCAGTTATACCAATTATATTATCATTCACTAAACTCATCAAATAGTCAAAATTCTCCTATTTGAAACTCTCTACTTAATAGAAATCAAACGCCATTACAATTGTTAAAAATACAGGTATAAAAAATAGTGTTGTATCATATAATATAATTGGAAGATAAGCACAAGTTAGGCAAATCAGGGAATAGACAACTGCTCTTTGGAAAGATGTTATGGCTTAACAAGGATGAAAACCACTCAAAAAAGGCTAAGACAAGTTCAAGCAAGGTCTGGCAAGTCATCTTACCAGTTTCCCTTTCTTTAATTGCTCTATCATACCCAGCTTTGTGCTTCTGAAGCCATCATATTTCTGATATCTTTGTAAGGAAATATGTGGGTCTCATGACTGCATTAGCTGAAGATGTGCAATGCACCTTACACTGATGCCTTTTATCAGAGTCTCTTGGCTTTCAAAGACAGCAAGTCTCACAAACACTCCAGAGAATAAGACTCTTTCCTACATAGTTCTACTAGCAAGAAAATGGACTTTAGTCGGATAGTTCTAATGAAGGCATTCTGAATTCTTTATTCCTTGCATGTCAATTTAATAACTATTAAAATAAAACAGATGTTTTAGCCACTTCTCTCTCTAGACACCCCACCTTCCCACTTGCTATGCCTATTTTGGCAAGGGGCAGAGATGTGTGGACTTTTCTTTGTTTTTCTTGCTGTTTGACACTCAGTGCAGAGTCTGCAGTTCTATTCCTGAATGCCAAGGCAACAACTTCGGACTTTTCCTGGTAAAATAAGTATTCTTCGGCAAATTTTTCCACCTTAAGTACTAGTATATCTCATATTTAGGATCATTTCTTACAAAGACTCAGAAGCACTGACCAAATCCCTAGTAAAATGTCAACTGAAAATAAAATGTCTTTATTTTTTCTGTACCAAATTATATGGGTTGTTTGGTTTAATCAGCGTTATGTAGTTTTAACTCCCTCCTTGCACTTTTTTTTCATTTTGTCTCTATTTAACATCATCTACTGTAATTTTTTTCCAAATAAGCCATAGCCAGCAATTTGGTCATATGAAATGAACAGTTTATATAACCTTAGATGAAATATCAAGTGGGCAAGCACGTTTTGCTAACAGGCATTCCCTTTTACCTCCCTCCTGAATCCACATCTGCACCTGTTTCAAGATAAATCCCTTTACTTTGACTGGATTCCTGTTGTGTTTGGCAGCTGAAGAAGAGCAATGGAAGGGCGCTGGGCTAATTTTTCAGAGATACTTAGGATGCACACATTCCTCCAAAGTTAATGGGAGCTGTGGGTGCTCAACACAGCCTGAAAATCATGCCTTAGCAGGAAAACTTGTGCTCTTCTCTAGAAAGACCATTATTTTTAAAAATCAAATAGAGATCTTCTGTATCATCTGACCTTTTCTTTGATTATTTCTTATTCTGGAAACAAAAGGAGGCCTAATGAAAGAAGCATTGTTTAATTAATGTTTTAGAGATAAGCCACAAAAAAAAAATATATATATACGGTAAAGAATTGCCTAAGATGCAATCCATGGATAAAAGTGAAACTTCTACAAAACACATAATTCTGAATAAAGAGGTATTTCAAGAATGTTAGAGTGAAGTGCTGAATGCTTTTCTGACACATTCAAGCTTGTACTCCTAAAACCTGAATAAATGTAAAAGAAAATATGAGAAAGAGTAAGAATGACAGAAGAAAATTAAAATTCATGAAATTAAATTAAATGCAATAATCAAGAAGAAACTAGAGAAGAGAAAACAATGGAAAAAGTTCATTTCCACAGGGACTGCAGCTAACTAAATAGGCTTAAACCACAGAACGCACTTGCCCTATCGTCATCATATTTTGAATGTTTATTATTCTATTCTTTAGTTTCCTTTGGAAGCCAAAAGAGAAAAAAAAACAACAACAAAAAAAAAAAAAACAACACCACAGAAACAAACAAAACCAAAACCAAACAAATAAACAACAAAACAACCAAGAACGAAAACAAATAGTATCATCCATAAATAAAAAATTCTGAATGAAATAAGATTAAGATCACAGAAAGTGGCTAATTATTAAGATCTCACTGAAACTACTGTTAGAAGCAGCAGCAAGAAATAAAAGCATGAATCTGAACAGGGAAAGAAAACAAAACACAGAGGGATTTATAATACGAGTACAAATTTCATATTCCTGCTGATGCCTGTAATACTCCTGAAACTAGTACAGATGGTAATATCATCTGTTCCTCAGTATAATCAAGATATTTTTCTGTATCAACGTGTCTAAAATCTTTTGTTGATAAGGTGACTTTATGCTGTATCAGGTTCGATTGTGAAACAGTCACTGGCTAAATCAGCTGCCCTTTCCCCCACAGCCACCAATTTCTGTAGCCAGCTTTATGCTGCAAATAGAACTACACTTCTGTTATTTGGAAAAAAACCTAAGTATTTCACACAACACCTACAGCTATAATAGATAGAATGACCTTGTAGAGGTATAATCACAGGTATCAATACATCTTTTGCCTTCACTTATAGTATTTTAAAATCAATATTTTTTCCTAGAGTCCTAATTTCCTGCCTTTTATTCCCTCTTACTTACAGGTGAAATTTGTTTTCTGAGAAAAGTGCTGTAATATGATGACTATATGTCTTATTGTTGAATACTTAAGCAGTTTTAATAAGAGGTCATTAAATCTGATGGATGAGGCCTCTACAATTAATATCATCTGTCACTCTGCTCAGTGAACAGAAATAGAAGAACAGTTGGTTTCAGTTTTCATGAGTTTCAATTCTTTCCTTATTTCTGCATCACATGGGATAAGTTCCTGTTTTCTAATCTGGCTTTTTAGTCACAGCTGGAACACAAAGGAGAATTTATACCTGACTTGATAAGTTTTGTCTAGGTTTGAGAACATAAGCTATGAAGTATTTTTTTTTCCTCAGACTTTCTGCATCAGCCCATTTAATTTTAATTAGGTAGAAGTTTGCAAAGTTTGCTAAATTATACAGTCAAACCTTGTTAACTCCTAAGTATCAAAAAGGTCTCAAATGAGTTTGCTTTCACCTGATTGCAGGTTTATTTATATTATAATTTCAGCCTGGGAAAAAAAAAAAAAAGAGTATAATAGATCAGTTTGTAGAAAATATCTGCCAGATATGTGGTGCCTCATCTATCACATTAGTGAGAGCCTACCTAGCTAATTATTGACTCATTGCTGCTTGTTTCTCTGAGAACAAGCACAGTGTCAACAATGTGTCATTGCTCCCTAGACCCTGGAATAATGGTTAACTTGTAATTTTGTCATTAATACACCAAAATCTTTGAAATAAGTCAAAGAAAAAAATAAATGCCAACAAGAAAAAAAGAATGAAAAGGGTATAATTGTCCTAAGGAAGTCTACATAATAAAATAACAACAACCAAAAAAAGCATTTAATATCCTCATAAATATAACAGGCCAGAAATTAAATAAACAGAGTAAATAGACTAGAATTCAGAAGTTTTAGTGGTCTGGACTGGTACTGAACAGGTTCATTTCCTACATGCCACCTTCCCTAAAATGCCATCCTTACAAAAGTGTGAATTTACAGAACATTTGATCACCTGTATTTGATTCTTAATATCTGTAAGCTCAGGTTACCTTTACCTAAAATGTATAATTAACCATATCTCTGAACAAAGAATGTTGCAGTGAGTCATTAATAAACATCAATTAAATCATTGATTAATCAATAAAATGCTGTCTATTCAATTGTAAATCTTTACTATGGTTTTATTTATTGGCTACAGAGATGTCAGAGTCTGAATGAGGCATAAAGTTATTTATGAGGATGATGATGATGATGATGTCAACTTGTGCTAGTTGATTATGTTTAAGATAAATCTACAAAACTATAATCTATCAGCATTTAATAGTTTTATAATTTTTTATTTGTTTATTTAATCCTAATCAGGATTAGGAATCCAGATTCTTTTTCAAATAAAAAATATTTTATTTTATTTGTTTTATTTGTTTATATTAGCCATTAGAACTAGACAAAAAGTAGTATATGTTCTGATTTCATAGAGAATATCTGTATCTGACATTGAAGAGTAAGTTACTTAGTTTCTTGGCTGAAAATGCTGCAAAATAGTCTGAACATAAAGTAGTAATTCTATAGTCTTAGTTTTTTTTCTCCAAAAAGAGCTGAGAAACTGCTGATCATAAGCTGATCTTTTAAATCACATAACAAATGAGTGTCATGCTACAGGATGATATAGATTGCCCCACACCCCAAGTCAGAGATTTTCTCTGAATTCATGGAAATTTAGGCTTTAACCAACTCATAGTACAAACAAAGGCTGACATAGCATTTGGCTCCAACTTTCAGTAATTTATACAAGGTAGCATTAAATTAGACTTAAGAAAAAAAGTACAAAGCAAAATATTTTATCTATAGAAGTTTTAAAAATGCCTTTTTGTTTCTCTTATCAAAAAGAGAAAAAAAAAAGGTATAGTCAGTCTGCCACCTAAACCCAAACTTTCCAGTGTCTAGTCCACGAGCAACATCTCACCAATCACAAAGAAGTCTCTGGGATAATGATGATGGAGTCAATGAAGGCATCACAGAACTGACCCCACACAAAACTCTTTCCCCACTAAGAAAACATTTGTGTCTATAAACCAGATTTACAAACCAGACAACAGACCCTCCATGTTGCTATGCCATGTTTCACACTACAGGTTACAGGGTGCAGCAGTAATTTTATGATGCTTCCCATCTCCTTCCACTCCCACACTTTCTAAATTGTCCCATCAGCTGACCTTGCCCACAAACACAACTATTCTCTAACTGCACTATTTCAAAACTCACCAAAACAATAAGGATGCTCTTATTCCAAACATTGGAAAATGAAAATAATCTGAGCTTGTTATACTGGGGAGGATTTCAAAACAAGCTGTCCTAACTCATCTGCTATCTATTGTGGTTATATCTTCTTCCATTTGTAAATTTAATACATGAATCTTTCATGAAGAAAGAAGGGGTCCAACCCTCACAAATTCTCTCTGAGTCTAGATGCCCTTCTTGTTCTGATGCTATGCATTATAGGTCAGATTCAGGTAGAACACTGAAGAAATGTTTTCTTTATACTATTTACTCTTTGTCGTAAAAAAAACAGGCACTGGAATTCAATACTTGTCCTTTGATAACTGGTATCTGAGTCTTTCTATTAAGGGAGGAATCAGTGACAGGAAGCATACAGATAATCCCTTATTTTATCTGTCAAGGCTTCCCTCCCCTAAAGAAAATAGAAAAGTATCTAGCCACCAAATTAACATTTTTCTCATCCCTTAAGCAAGGGAAGCTGCTAAAGTCTTTCTGAACCTAGCCTATGTGTTGGATCCAAACTTTGAAACCCTGACAAACTATTTCTGCAGTGTTTGGTGAACAGTTCCCCAGATTTCTCTGAAGTAAATAGGAATGATCCTCCTGAAGAATCACACTGATATTCTTATGGACTGCAAGCAACTTTGGGATCTTATTACAGCACTCCAGTGAATATCTGCCTGGTCACTCGGTGGGAATGAGGAGGGGCATCCTTTCTTCACAGCTGTCAATTCTCTGCAGGGAAGGGATATGAGGGATGTTAGGGATTAGGAATCCTGATTCTTTTTCAATTAGAGACAACCCTGTCATTGTCTCCACAAGCCCAAACCCCTGCCAGTATCTTTGTCTTTATCCAATTCCAAGTCTTTCTCCAGTACTGCCAAGAACATTTCCAGTTGTCACCAAGCATCTCACAGTGGCTTAAGGAAAAGTAATTGGTCTCCCACATACATTTGGATGTGGATATGCTCTCAACAGGATTGCCAGAGCTAGGCGACTGCATGACTGCTCTTCCAGGGTGTGAACAAGACACAGCCTACAACAGAGAGCTCTAGCAGGGAGGAAGGTTTGCAGCCTCTTTTACTGGACCTCCTCCTATTTTATCTTTTATTCTGCTCTGAGGTGCTTCACATGAACTTGGATAGGAAGCTGAGACAAGAAGTGTGGCTAACAGCTGCCACAGAACACTCATCTGCTTGGTTTAGCAAGACTGAGTGCACAATTTCACGTTTAATTTATATATAGTTGCCATTCCTATGCACAACTGAGACTATAAATAGCAAAGGCAGGATACAAGGAATGCAGCTTAAATCATCTGAAACTGTATTAAAGAAGGCGTCTGGAAACTGTCTGTGAACAACGCATCAGGGTAAGGCTTTCTTAAAAAAAAATGTTGGGGAACAGCCTTTCCACTGAAGAAGTTAGGAACCCTAGCTGCATCAGATAAGGACTCAAGTCAACTATCACATCCATGAACTGAAAGTCTAACTAAGGATCCAGATCAAAGATAAAAACAAAGGCTGTCAATCACATAGATTTGTATGAAAATTGATGTGATTATGAGAACTACAAAGAACAAGTAAGCGTGTAAAATCTGTGAGAGACAAGAACCAAAATGGCTCAAAGACAATATTCCATGAATTCAGACAATATTGTTGGAAAACAATATGAAGACAGAAAATAGAATACAGTTTTAAAAGGTCAGGTAAAAAGGGGCAAGGGCAAGTTTTAAAAGACAAGAATGTGTTCATCATGATCTCATCTAAGGAAGGAAGTACTTCTGCACACAGCAACTGCAAAGTTCCTCCTAGAGCCATGAGCTGGACAATATGATACAACTGTATTTAAACAATTTCTTTGAAAGTGGTAGAAACCTGAAAAGAAGAAATTTTTTTCTAGATTCTGGTATCAAGCCAGAACATCCCTTGATACCCATCAAGCATAGAGGTCTTTTCCAATCTTAATGATTCTATGATTACTTGAAGTGGCCCACTATTATGGAATTTATATATTGAGATGCAGAATTTGCTTTTAACTGCTAGCTGAATAGGAAGAAGATCTAGCAGTCTGAAAAATATAGAATCATAAACTTGTTTAGTTTGGAAAACATCTTTGAAATTATCAAGTCCAACTCTTAACCCAGAAAAGTCCACATCTGAGTGCCACATCTTTTAAATACCTTCAGTGATAGTGATTCAAATACTTCTCTGGGAAGCCTGTTCCAACGCTTGCCAGCCTCAGTGAAGAATTTTTTTCCTAATATCCAATCTAAACCTCCGCTTGCTCAACTTGAGGCCATTTCATCTTGTTTTATCACTCCCTACCTGGAGGAAGAGACAGACCCCACTTGGGCACAACCTCTTTTCAGCTGGTGGTAGAGAACAAATAGTTTCCCCCTGAGCCTCCTTTTCTCCAGACTGAACACTCATAGCTCCCTCAGCTGCTCCTCATAAGACTTGTGCTCCAGACCCTTCCCTAGCTTCATTGTCCTTCTTTGGACATGCTCCAGCATCTCAATGTCCTTCTTGTAGTGAGGGATCCAGAACTGGATTTCAAATATGACCTCAGAAAATATCATAATCCCCCATTTATTTCGTTATAACACATTAATTTGTGGTTTTAGCAGTCTCCTGAAGATCCTAAAGACCTAAGAGTAAAGAATAACTGTTTACTTTAGATTGTCCTAAACAGAGATTTTTTCATGTGAAAACTATTTTTAACTTTCTTTTATTAAGATCTTTCATCGAAAAAAAGTTTTAGAAAGACATTCCATTTTCTGTTAAGTCTCCTTGCCTTAATAACCCAATTTATTAATACTGGTTTACACTTAAAGGCTGATTAAAAAATTTCTGACAAAGGTTTGAAATCTACTAAAGAGTCTACTATATGTAATTTGGTTTCATTTAGACAAATATTTAGAAATTAACAGATGACCTTTTTCTCTAGTTACTTAAATGTGTCAATCAGGAAGGATGGGGAAGATAGAAATTGTTGAATTCAGATAAGTAAATATTTTCTAGTGAGTGAGAAATGCAAGTAATTTTTGGCAATTTTATTAGCATACATAATCACTGTTATATTTAATAGTTAGAAGTTTTGTGCATGAACTTTAGTCACACAAACTCTTGGAATTCAAGACATTAGGAAAGTTACTTAAAAATTCAAATTGCAATTTTACAGAACAACTTCTATCATTCACACAAATTGAGAGATAATGAACAACTTTAGAAATTATATTTAATAAAAATTCGATTTAGAATAACAAAGAGAATTATTACCATTTAGTTATTTTTAATTCACTTTTCAACCAAAAAATTTTAGACATTATATTCAATAAAATTTGATTACAAAATAGCAAAGGGAATTATTACCATTCAGTTATCTTTAATTTGTTCTTCAACTGGAACAACTGGATGATAAGATAGTTGATCTTAAATTCATTCTGCAGATTCTGAAAGTGATTTATTTCTGTTTTACATTGTGAGGTTCTCTGGCATCAACTTCTGAGTTGATCTGTCTGACCCACTTTGTTATTGAATTTATTCAACTGTAATCTGGGCCAGGGAAAAAAATAATTTCTTGTTGGTTTATGAGGCAATCACTGATGTAAGAATGTCCTTGTCATTGCTGCATGGCCTCAGTCACTATTACAAATATATTATTAAACTGTAAGAGAAGCTCATAGTGACAAATAGATTAATAATCTGAGAGAGAAACAGAGGAAGACCTATTTTTGCCTTGTTTTCAGGTTTAGGAAGATAAAAAACTTTCCTTATCGTATGTATATATGTTTTCTCTATGCTTGTTTTCATTACACACATTTGTATATTTTCCTGCTGAAAGAAGCATTCCAAACAGGGAGCTGAATTGTGCTTGACGTAGTGAGAAGACACTAATTTGGCCCAGCTGACATTCTGGCATGATACCATAAGTGGTGCAGATGTGACCACCAGGCAAGCAAGTGCCAATAGAATCACACACAAGCCTTGGTGATTTCTCTGACTCTGTGGTGTAGTGAGCAATTGCTTAGTATAAATCTTTCCCTGTCCCACTAATCCAGCTGGGTGCTCACAAGGACTGAATCAATTGTTTACTCATCGTAAAGATTAATTTCAGCTGGTGCTGCTTTGCTGTCTGCAAAGAAAAAATTAAAAAAAGCAAAACAAAACACGGTCTTTAGCTGAAAGTGAAGTTTCAACTCTCTTGTTCCATGCAGATGGTGCTGTTTACCAGTTATCTCTCAGAGCAGGAAGGAGACCAAAGCCTAGATGAATTACAGCTGGTTCAAACTAATCCAGGCAAAAGCTGAAGTTAATGAGGAGTATGAAAGTAATTTGTTGAATTCTGTGATTACCGTGATCTCACAGCTAGTCAGAATATAGCCCCACTAATAGTCTACTCAGTATGCAAAAATGACATTTTTGATGCACAAATTATAGTGTTGCCAAGAACATTTTATGCATGAAGTGATTACAGACCAACCTCGCTCTAAATTCCATTTGAAAGAAAAAGACTTCATCTGTCCCATTGAGAATGAGCCTCCCTTTTCTCTCTTTGTAGGACATGATGACTGACTGGGCTGATCCACTGCCTGGGTTGGAAGGGAGGGTCATGCAGGATCTGAAGCTAACCCGTATTATGGACAGGCAGCTGCTGAGACAGGGAGGTAACTACACTCCAGGTACTCCATAATTCCTCATAGCAGAGTGTGCTTCACCTCATCCACACAGAACCATCCCCTGCTCTGTGGCACAAAGGTATCAGCAAGTGACATTTCTTGGTACACCTGCAGGTGAATGCAAGCAGGAGGTGATAAACATCACCTGCATCAGTCAGGAAGGGTCTAGATAATTCTGTGTCATGCAACATACTTGCTTCTTCACCCCATGGTGGTTTGAAGGAAGAACATGGCAATGCTCTGAACAAATAAAGTATACCTTGCAGTGGATAAACTAATATTAAAAAAAAATAAATAAAAAAAGACGGAGGAGCAAATGAAAGACCAAACTAGCAGTTGCACACATATCTATGGTTTGTGGATGTAAAGGAGTTGTTCCTTGAATTTCCATATGCATTTGTTGGCTGGCAGCACAGATGTGCTGCAAACTGGAACCACATCTGTGAAAATAAGACCTGCTTTTCAAAAGCAGCTTTTCTAGAGATAGCAGACAAATCTCTGCATTTTCTATTGCATAATTCGGCTGAGTGTGTATAAAATGGACTGTTATTCTTGGCAGAGTAAATTATTAATGCTTTCTTAGCCATTAAAATATAAATACCATATAAATATTGGTTTTGCATGAAAAAAGACACACGGATTTTCATATAGTTACTTTGCTTCAGGTACTCTTGTTATTTACTGGGGTCTATTCATAACATTCCACTTGTTTGAATATCCTTTTCTGCTATAGACAGTTTATAAAGTCCTTAACATCACAATATCATTTTTATTTGATTAATGAAGTAAGGATTCATTGTAATTCCTAGACTTAAATGCCATCACTGGAAGAAGGCAGAAGTCTGATTCACAATGAAAAAACACATGAGAAATCTCACAGGGATGCAAGGGAGCTTGGGCAAGAAACAGAAGTAGTTACCTTATTGACTTTCAGGCAATTGCAAGAGTTAAGAACACACAAAGATTAAAAAAAACTTCTAGTACCCATTTCATGGAGACTAGGTCAGACAAACATCTGTCAGGAGTCATTGATCCTGCCTTCAGGCAAAGCGGTGCACAAGATGACCTCCAAAGGTTTGTTTCCAGCCCCATTTTCCTGTGATACTATGATGGGACCTAAATCCCCTTGGGAGCATCAGGTGGTAGAGTCACAGCCTTTCTGTGGAGTTATCCATCAAGGTTGGAAGGTTATTCTCATAAATGGCAGTGTAAACAATTTTTATTAAACAGTGCTTTGATTTTTTTTTTTTTTCACTATGTCTTATTGCAAGCCTATGCTGAAAACCTTCAGGCAAGTTAAGTCCTCAAGGACATTATTAGAAATCTTACTGGATCAATGCATAATTTTATGGAGCTTTTTTCTGCCTACAGATGAGATCAAATTCTTTAACCCCAGTCATACTGAGTCTGAAGTGCTACAGCTTTATGAGTCTGAAAGTGATAGGAAGCAAGAACCTTCTTTGTAAGGAGACCTGCCCTTTCTTGACTGCAATGTATCTGTATTACATTGTAGGATTTCCTGATTTTAATTTCCTATTTCAATAAAAAAAAAAAAAAAAAAAGATCCAAAGACATACAGCTATTCATTTATCCAAAAAGATGTTGCTGGAAAAAAAAGAAAAAAAAAAACCACACACACATAAATCATAACATGTAAAAAACCATGGTTTCCTGAAAAATGTAATTTTACATTCTCAAGTTGTGTTGCTTCATAAAGAATTAAAATGTTGGCATTTCTTGATAGGCAGGGTGATTATTTGATAAGATTACACAGATAGTGATGTTCATAATTTTTCACACATAATTAAATACAACAAAAGTAATATTTTAAATAGATAAGCAAGCCCACAATGGGTAATTATGTGTATGGAGCTTTCTGTGTTACAGTGCATAGTGTTTAATTAGACCTTAAGGGACAGTGCAAATTTACTAATCATATGTGCAAGTCACAGCCAACGTTTCATACCAAAGTTCCAGACTCCTGTCTACATCTGCACGTAATTTGCTTATTAGTTTAAATGCACAATTTCAACTCTTTAACATTCAGTTTTGATTGGTTTTGCTGCATTAATGGAATAATAACATCATTCATAATCAATGTTCTCCAAATGTAAATTATTTTAATTGTTCACACATAATAGTTTTCTCTATTAAAAACACACACTGATGCCTTGTTGAGAAAATTAATTTGCTGTGTTTGTTACTATAATGAAATAAAAGTTGTTCCAATTTAATGAATTCAGCAGTAGATTTCATAACTTCATTATGAACACAAACTCAATTTTCTGGGGGTAACTTACCATTAGTTCAAATGAAAAGATTCATTCTCTGGAAAATTCAGGAGTCACTGGTTCTATTTCTTGGGGTCATTCCAATTAATAAAATGAGAAATTTTTAACAATGCCATAGAATGAATATTCCTACATGCAATTGAAATAATTCTTCCTGCGTCTTGAATTTCAGAGTTTCCCCAGCTGAATTGTTATTTTTGAAAAAGTTTCCCAAGGGAGGATACAGAAAAAAATAGTGACAGCATCATTTAACTATTTTCATACTGAATTATTTAAGTTCCTTTTGTAGCTCCTCTCACAAACTTGAAATCTATGGACCTGTTTTTGTTCAGCAGGTCAAAAAAATTGCAAAGCTTATCACCATTCAGCTTGAAGAAAATGAATTACCACATTGTAAACCCAAATACTTTAAATGCACAGATGTGGAAAACATCGACTCTGAGGATTACTTAATGGATACCACACTTGGTTAGTTCACCACTGCTGGGTGTAAAACTGTGGATATTCATACTGAGCTGTTGCTCAGTAGCATGAAAAAGACTATGGTAAGCCAAAATTGACAATGAATTTAATCTGATAAGTGAAACCTAACTTCTAGCTTTTGGGTCTTCTTTTGCTATGTCTTAAAACTAAGTTACTAATCTTTGGAGCTTACAGAACAAAACCTTAGGGCTATTAGGAAAGTATTAAGAAGGCATGGGTAAATAAGAAATCTTTTTTTGGATGCTGATATCTCAAATATTCCTCTACTGTTATGCCTGTTTGGATTTCCAGGTAGCCTTTCTGGATTTTTTTTTTATGAAAAGAATGATTTCTACATGTTTTAAAATCTGTCCTGGAAAATGAGTGCCAGCTGAATAGAGAAAGTATATCTTAATTAAGAAATTGTCTAATATATGGGGTTTATGGTCTTAGCACTTCTGCTCACAGTCACTATTCCATGCCTTTCTGAGACATAAAATTTAGTTCAGTACGAGATTCTATGCACAGATATGAAGCAGATTTTGTAGCAGATCAGGATAAATCATGTAATGCTGTCTTCAGGCCTTCACACAAAACTATGATTTTCACACCACAATTAATTTGTATCCAACTATAAGCATATGGGTCTTTCTTGTTGAAATCAAGGAATACAAAATTCCACTTCACTAGAATTTCACTGCCAAACTCCAAATTAAGGTCAGTTTACTCTGCTGAATTATTCCTGTAATTCAAGAAATGTTTAAACTCTGTTGGATTTAGTGAAGAACATTCAATACCAAACTTAGAGGAGTGAGCTATGTAAATGTGAAACAAGTTGTTTGGTTTCAAGGGAGGAAAAATATGCCATTATTTTTACGTCTGAATGTGATGGATAGATAGCTCACAAGGTACCTCCATCTTATTAATCTTTCTGAAATCTGTGTTCAGTTTTTAAATTCATTGACTTAGGATAATTTTAAAAGACATCCTTACATTTTAACATTAAACCAGAGTGAATGGAAGCTTCAGACTTTCTTTATAATAATGCTTAAGAAAAGTGACATACTTCAATTCTTGGGTACTGTTATAAAATTTTTCTTCTTATGCAAAAATGATACCATTTCAGTAGACTACCATAAATGTATGTGGTATTTTCAGATTACTGCTTAGAGAAGTCATCTTCAACTATCTGCCAGTTTTTCATAAAACTCCAGTTTTGCACAGAATCTGTTGTTAGCATCAAAGCAATGTATTAATTAGCTACACATGAATTTTATCACACAGTGATCCAACTTAATAGCTACATAAGTAAATGAAAATTGATCCTCTCCTGAGCAGAGTCCAAAGGAATAATATGTAAAGTTATATTTGAATCAAAGAATGGTCTGGGTTGGAAAGGACAGAGACCAGGTTGCTCAGTGACTTATCCAACCTGGCCTTGAACACTTCCAGGGATGGGACGTCCACCTCTCTGGGCAATGTGTTTCACTGCCATCACATTATTTCTTCCTTCTATCTAATCTAAGCCTCTTCCAGTTTAAATCCATTACCCCTTGTCTTTTCACTACATGCCCACGATAAAAGTCCCTCTTAAGTCTTCTAGCGAGCCTCCTTTAGCTACTGAAAGGTGCTATAAAGCGTCCCCAGAGCATTCTCTTCTCCAGGCTAAACAGCCCCAGCCGTCTTGCTGAAAGGGGTGCTTCACCCCTCTGATCATCCTTATGGCCTCCTCATTCAAACACATCCTTCTCATGTTGGGAGCCCCAGAGCTGAACATAGTACTGCAGGTGGCATCTCAAAAAGCCAGAGTAGAGTAGGGGAGTCACCTCTCTCAACCTGATGTTGGAGCCTCTTGGTGAAACCCAAGACATGTTTGGCTGTCTGGACTGCAAACACACACTGCTGGGTCATGTTGAGCTTCTCATCAACCAACACTCCCTAGTCTTTCTCCCCAAGGCTGCTCTCAAACCACCCCTCACTGAGCCTATATTTTGTGTTTGGGATTGTCCCAATCCAAGTTCAGCAGCTTGCACTTGGCCTTGTTGAACTTCATGAGGTTTGCATGTGCCCACCTCTCCAGCCTATCCAGTTCCCTCTGGTTGGCATCTCTTCCCTCCAGAGTGTCACCCACACCACAGAGTTTGGTGTCATCAGCAAACCTGCTGAGGGTGCATTTGATCTCACTGTCTGTGACAAAGTTGTTAAACAACACCAGTTCTGATACTGATGTCAATTGGCATTGATAAAAATTTCAGACTTTAAGGTATAAGTGCATAAAATAGATCAGCAGACTTTGTGAATTCCCATGTTCAGTTTAATTTTCTCTTATCTCTTTACCCAAGGCATAAAGAGAATGTACTTCCACTTATTATATTACCAACCTTTTCACCCCTCTCCTAATCCTTCCATGAATGGCCCTTTCTCTTTTCCATCATTGCAATTCCTTAAACGTCTGTTTGCTTGTCTCCTTATCCTATAAGAGGAATACAGAATATGAAAAAATATTGAAAAGAATGGGATTTATTCATTTTAGTTGGAGAATTGTCAGGAGGAAAAAGACCTGCACAACCAGGCAGCTTGTGTTAAAAATTGTGTGTAAATCTAGAAGATGATTTCTGCCAGGATTTTTATGTTTTCTTTCCCCCAAAACACCCAGAGTTCCAGTTCTTAAAAATAGCAAATAGAGTCTTGGTGATGACAAGAAAAAGAAAATTGCTTCTAAAAGTTTCCTCTTTGTGTTGCTTGTATACAACCAGCAAATAGGGGTGAGGGTAAATAAGATCACAAATGGTGATATAAATAAACGAAGAATGAAATGTTAATTCCATAATGAGAACTTTAATGAAACCACTGGAGCTTCAGATGAGAGACTAGAAATATATTTTCTTCCCTCTTATAGTAGGATTAGAAAGTAATCTTTTGCATAAGCAAAAGCCACTCTAACATGAACCATCCTTTGTAATGCTGGATGTTCTGAGATTGATTTACAAACACAGGTAGAAGGAAATTTGGATTTTATGCTTTGTGTTTCTTTGCCTTTTGTCTTTGGGGAGTGGGGATCATGCTCCAGGCTCCAGTGGATTTTCAGCTAAACTCTACAAAACTTTGTAGTACATTTTAAAAGTAAGTTTTGAGTAGGATCTATAATAAGGCATTTCAGGTCAATTCATTAACCAGTTCTCTTAGGAATGCTTTAATTACAGTGCTCTGAAACCAGAGGGAAAAATGGTAAATACCGTAGAGCCAACAGACCAATATTGCTAATTAATATGGATTGCAGGAGAAAGTGTTGACTAAAAAGCCTTGGATGAAATCTCAGAGGGATAATGAATTATGATCAAGGGGGATTTATTAAAAATAGACCTGCTAAAAATACTAAAATTTTGTGCACTTTCTAACATCTTTAACTCACTTACAAACTTTCTACAAACATTAATTAATTGTCCAAACATTTTACTAGCGTTAGTAACTAGTATGATCCCAACTAAATAGTTTGACACTTTTTCAAGAGAAACTTGCCCAGAAGGCAACAACATATCCATGGCAGACTGGGGAACAGATATTGCCTGCTTTGTTGTTTTTTTCTTAGTCTTAATATGTCAGACCACTTTCCTTTGGGGCGTGATCCAAAACCTAACAAAATCAGCAAGAGACATCCAGCTGAACTCATGGGGCTTTGAGTTGCCCACGGAGAGACATATCAGACTTTTAATCAGGGCTACTGCCAGTAAAAATACAACACTGCAGTGGTAGAAAAGTCATGGTGTTGTGGGTAAGGACCAATTCTTCCTTCTCCTACTTTAGGGTAGTATTTGGACAGCAAAGACAGTCTCGGGGGAAAGTCCAGTTTGGTACTGGATCAGTGCCACAGTGTGGTATGACAGCATGCCACACACTTTTTCATTATTTTTCTATTAAATTAATAAGTAAGTTCCTGTTACTAAATGACCACTTTTGCAAAAGTATTGATGACAACTCCAACTATCCAGCTAAGCTCTAGTTTATGCCTCTTCATACTACCTCAAAATTTTTGAACAGTTAAATTATTCATTTTGTCACTCTTTTGTGCATGTTATCCATCTATATGCCACAAAGGATTTGGTTTGCTCTTTCTGCATGCTGTTTGAAACAGGTAATGATTCCCTTCCAAATGAGGTTTCACGTTGGTTCTAGTGAGACCTCCAAATATGAGACACAGTAGGACAAGATTTTCACATATGAGACCAATTAACTTTTTCAAATTTTGATACATAAAAAGCAGGAGATATTTGATGATCTTCTGGTAAGGAAGTTGTCTTACTTTTTGTAACATAAGACATGCTATTATTATGGAACAAGTTTTGTGTTTTGGCAAAATTCCTTTTAATTGAAGGTTTATATGAGAAAGCTCACTTAATAATTCTTTCCCAATTTTACCTCATGCGATCAGCTCTACATGCTTTGATTATAAGATCAAAATAGAATTGGGAAACCCACGACCTCTCAGATGAAAATCTTTGAATCTAGCATACAAAAGAGTGTATAGACAGTTAACCCCCTTCTGTTTGGGGATTTTTATCATTTTTTAATAAACTATTCCTTTAGCCCAAGCTATGATTAGAAAATCTTATCAACAGTACTGGTACAGTCCTGATACCCAAAATGTTGCAGCCATTCTTGCAAAATGGAGCTCTAAATGGTCACCAGAGGGCACAAAATGCCTTTGAATCATAGAAGTTGAAGATGTACACCAATATTCTCATACTTGGCCCCTGAAGCTATGTTTGAATAGAAATTTGTTGTGTTTAGAGGTAAACAGTACAACTTAATGTCAGGCTGTAGCTCTTATTTGAAACCAGACGGACATTTTTGCCTTGGTGAATTCCAGAGTTACATACATAGAAAATTTTGTTCTGTTCCTTTGTTTGGGAACTAACCCTCAAGTTAAAAAGACATACCTGTAGCTTTAAGGTATTCCTGGAAAAATTCACTAAATAATTTCAGTCTGTGAAGTCTTTGAAATCCCCATTCATTTCTAAGGTTGTCTCTCTACTTCTAGGGCACAGACCAAAGAGGAATTACTCCTGTTGTTAGTTCCCTTCCTCTGAGGTGCAAAGATCCTTTGTCACATGCTACTTCCAGTGCAAGATCATAAGTGACCCTGGCTACAGTCTCCAGCAGTGCTGATATTTCATGTTGCTTTTTAGCTACCAAGATGCTAAGACCAGCAGCGTGATGGGCTCTGGCAAGATGCACAGCTTTTCTTGCAGCTCTTTGCTGTGGGATCCCTTTGGCCAGCAGTCCTATCCAATCTCAACTAAAACACTGGATCCATAAGTGATAAAATACATTCCCTGACAAGGTCTGTGATCAGGACACATGATAAAACATTTGAACTTTAGAATATTGCTTATCACCCTCCTTCTGCTACTGCAGCTACAACTACCTAATCAGACAGAAATCCAGATATGAAAATGTAGAGATTTCCCCTTGTCCATCTAAAAATGAACTGCAGTAAAACACAGCACAGTTAGAGAGTAAGGATTTTAAGGATTTTAACTATTGTACTGACAGTGAGATCTGGGGGAAAGAAATGTAGTGGTAAGTAAATAAGTGTAATAAATAAATGCCCTGTTGAGGTCAGATGAAAGCCTGTCCTAACTGGAAAATACCCAGTTAGAAAAATATGCTGAGCCCTTACTTCATGAATAAACTCTAGTTGTGAAAACAACATGAGCAGAATCATATCTGTAAAATATGAGTATATAATAGATTAGTGCTAGTGATTCAGTGTCTGTTTTTGATATCAACAACATTAACAATTATTTCAAAAAGTTTCTCTCCAATGTAGCTGAGCCCTTTGCTTGCAGTGCTGAAGATTCAAGTTTCAAACAGCCTATGGATCTTGCAGAGACACTGTATTCCAACATATGTGCTAACATCAGTACTATCAGGTCAAAGAAAGGAGATCCTGATGAAATAGTTTTTTAGATTTCAGTATCAAATACTGCAATGTACTACAAGGCAATTCCCCAAGGTGACTAGAAAGTTCTTCCAAATTAAACATGCTGTTAAACTAGATTAAAATGACAAAAACCAGATAAGTCAGATTAAAGTCTGATCCTACTCCAACCTTAATTCACACTGCTGTAAAATTATATCATTACAACATGCAGAACAGTGAATTAAAGATCAAGTGCCAGCTTTAAATTTAATTTCCTCGCATTTGCCAGTTTCAGATTATCTAGTGCTAACAGCATGACTGACACTTCACAGGCATGCCTGAAAATAAATTCCTCTAATCCAGGACCTCTCCTGCCAACATCTCAGTTATCTCATGGGGTCTGCTGAGTGAGTAGATTGGGAACCTGGCAGAATAGAGGGATGTTGGAATATAACATTAAAACTGAAGACTGTTAGGACAAGAACAGATTAAAGATGGGTAATTAGACAAACCCAGATTAGATGTGATGTCAGCAAAATGTCCCTCTGCTCCTACTTTAACTACCACCTCAGGAAGGCTGCCTGGGAAAAAAGCTGCCTGATTGGGCCAAAAATGTGGAGCTGTGTTTCTGCAGGGGCCTCAAAACCACGGTAAGGTATTTCAGCACACATGGGAAGATGTCCTGCTGTGGCTTTCTCTTGCTGCAAATGCAGTCACATTCACACACAGAAAATGGGGAGGGAGCTCAGCTACTGCCAAGTGCATGCATTTGAAGCACTGACTGTTTATTCCTCTGCTAGACTGATGTGCCATGATACATTATTTTTCTTCCTAGACCTCCTATAATCTTTCTGAGCCACTCCTTAGGTCAAACAGTGTTAACTGGACTGCTGTTCCACACTCAGTCCTGCTACAATGCATAGCCTATTGTGGAGGATGTTAGAACTTAATCAAACCCTGGATTTAGCTGAACTTTTCATTGAAACCCTCACTGTAAATATTATAAAAAAGTGTTGTAGTTGTATGTGATGGCTACTTGTGTATGATGCAAGAGATTTTTAGCCTGTAGGAGAATTATATGAATTAAAAAGACTGACTAAGTAAAGTAACCACAAACCATGTAAGCTAAAAATGAAAGAAGTCTCAGTCTGTAGGAGATTGCAGATGAACTTGGGGATAGGTTGTTGGAAGAGCAGTACTCATGGTCATCTTTCTAGAAAAGGCATCACACACCATACAGATTCTTTACTCAGGATACTGCACTTTTGTTATTAGTTTAGACTGTCCTATCTTGGTTATTAGATTGGTAAAGTGAAAACAGAATTTTAACCTAAACTACCCAAGGCTAAAATAATCAAAAAGAAAAGACAAATATTTCTTCCAAAGGAACATGTTCTTTCCAAAGGAAGGAATATATTGAATTTGCCTAATCAGTAGCCATCTGAACTTTTGTTATTAATTTTCTGAAACAGAGGGTCAGATTGTTGGAAGGATTTTTTTACTTTCTTGACTTAATTTGTATGAGCAAAATATTCAAGGCTTAGTCAGTAGTGGAACACTAAGCACATACAAACATATTTTAAAGCAGATGATTTTAGGAAAAAAGAAGTGCAATTTGATTTGCATGCTCCTAGGGTAAGCACTTTATTTTCTTGTTCTTAATAAACTTGTTATTTAGGATAACTTATGTTACCCACAGAGTGAATGAAGATAATTGATGTCTAAGAGAGGGGTATATGCAAAACCAGCCTGCTGAGCTACCTGAAGCAGTGAACAGGCTGAGGGGAGATGAGAGGCTGAGTGTCCTCAAGCAGATTAACAACAAACTAAATAGTGTGGGTATTTTTGGTGTAGCAGACCCAAAAGGATGGGCTTTAGACCTCATTACCTTCTCATGCCTTCCCTGTTGCAGCCAAAGTGGGTTCCACAGAAATGAATGAGATTAAGAGGCAAGTAGCAGTCAAATAACAGAAAAAATGAACAAAATACACACATTTTCCAGCATTTAAGTATAAAATATGAAGTGATTTCAAGTTTTGTTCTTCTTTGTGGCTGCTGGAATGTAAATATTATTCAACTCTGATACAGAAAACAGGAATACATTCATTAGGATAAACAGTTGTAGAATCAAAACAGAAACTAGAAAGTGCCATCTTCCCACCTTTTCCTGCTGTTAAGTCCCTTGCTTCTTTGAAAGGTGGGCTTTTGATGGAAGTGAGTGGGGAAGGAGAGAGAATTTGCAAAGTCATTGCAGCCTTCTGCAAGATCAGTTGCTACCTCCCTACAACAATATGAAAGTGTCCTTATTTATCTTTTTCCTGAACAGAGAACAAGCCAGAAGTATTCAAGTAAAATTGTAATTGGACCCTACAGTAGTTCCAAAAACAATGGGAACTAGAAGGGAAACATAATGATTCATTTTGGCTACTCTGTCGTATCATTTGTTCTTCCTTAACCCTATAAACTGGTACACGACGACTTTTAGAAATATAGAAAAGTTAGAAACAGAAACCAGATGCTCAGAACTCATAGCACCTTTCCCTTATTTCCTCTGAGTTCAAAAAACAAAACCATCAGCACTTGTGAATGTAACCTTTTAATATAAAAATGATATCATGTGTTCTAGTAGCTGATTGTGACAGTAACACTTCATTTCCCCTTTTCTGCTCTCAAGTGGCAAATTGATATGACACAATGCAGAAACACTTTCAAACACAGCCTGAAAAGCTTAAAGTGTATCTGTAACACATTAGTTTCTGAAAACTTAGATGTCCATATAGTGTGTCCGTATCTGTAAATTTCGGCAAGAAAACTAATCCAAGCAGATTTGAGTTAACATCTGTCTACAATATCAGCTACTTAAGTCAATGTATTGGTCAGGACTGTTTCTAGGGGATAAACTGAAATAGATGTGAAATCAAAATGAATAACAGTTACAGTAATTCATATAGAAAATTGCTTTCTGTTCTTTAAAAGTCTAGTAAAATTTTTGCTTCTATTACTTCTTTCTGTTCCACATCTTCATTTTGGGATAAGTTATAACAAAAAGAAAGGATGAATAATCATGTTTCGTTGACATTAAAAATGTTAAATCATGTCTTTATGAATAAATTGCAGAAATACTGTTTAGACTAAAAATTTAACATATTACTAACCGAGTTGGAGCTACAAAAAATGGAGAACTTTTATTTTTACTGGTGTAGGGTTAAAATGCAAGATTTTCAGACACAGCACCAGGTGTCCTACCAGCAGCTCAAAAGAAACATTGTTTCATACGCCAAAAATAAATAATAATGATAAAAAAGTTGCTTAATATAGATAAGTGACGCTGATTTGGCTGTTGTACATTACAAATCAAGTGGTCACATTTGTCCAGGTGTTAACAAGTTCCATTTCCACTTAACTTATTCTGCAAGTGGCTCAAACACAAACAAAATGTGCCAATGGCCCAAAGGTGAAAAAAAAATAAATTACAGTTGGTAACATTTGCTGCCATGAACTGTAATGGCCTCTGCTGTGATAAGCAATACTAACTCAGATATTCACAGCTTATGGAAATAGCCTTTATTTCAATACCATGAAATTTATATGTATTATAAAACACAGAGACAGATGCAATCCAGGTTCTGCCTAGAGCTTCTCTGATTAGAGTGGCCCAATCTAATTTATAGGTGCTACAGCACCTGTAAACCTCAATGAGCACTGGTCACTGCTTAATTGGTGAAGCTAAGCCCAAAACATCTCTCTTCCTTCCAACCTCCACCTGAAACTTCTCTTTTTTCTAAGGGACTTCACATGAGAAACAGAGCATCAATATTGTCTCTTTAAAAAACTACATACTGGCAGATGAACAATTGATTTTAGCTGCCTTACTTCTTCTCAAAACGATTTAATTCCTGAAAAGTATTTTCAACTTTTCTTAAAAATTTGAAGGCATAAAGTAAATGGGTTTTTTGGGCTGGAAAAATAATATTTAAGTAGAAGAAGTAGATGTTTTAATGAATTTCTGCTTGGAATTTTTCAAAACTTTCAAGTGCCTTACTCTCTAAACAAAGTATTAAATATTTGCAATCAAATTTTGCTTTGCATACTTCCATTATCCCTCCTATACTGTTTCATAGGGTTTTTTTCCAAGTGTTTCCTACTAGCTGAGGTCTACTTCTGATACTCAGGGAGGTGAGGTAAATGTTAATCTAACACATGAAGAGAGATTTCACTCTCATTCTTCTACTGGAAACTGAGTTTCACTGACCAGATTTCAGTACTTATGTTTGAAGGGGAACCTCTGACTCTTTCCCTCATCCAGAGAGGGAAAGGAATCTTCAGGGAGAATAAACTGCTCCAAATTTTCCAGTCACCTCTGAAAATCACATGGGAGAACCTTCCCCAGCCTGCATGCTCTTGAATGATCAGATGAAGGAGAAGGATAATCAGGCTTGGGAACAAAGCAGATTCCTGTATCCACTGGGAATTTCAACAGCATTTTTCACAGATCTAACTTTATTTCTGGTTCGCTCCAGTAACTTCCACTGCCACTCAAGCTCCTGTGACTTCAGGAGAAACTTTTATGAATGACCATTTATTAAACAGGGGACATTTGGAGATTGATTATAAGTAAGAAGGAATGAAGAGGAAAAATAGAAAGATTGGATCAAATGAAGGTAAATATAGTTTAGCGAGGATTATCTTACTTACTATTAGAATTTTATAAGTAATTAAATAGATCAAGTTTCATACCTATTAAAGATGAAACAATATCACAAATTATTTTAAACTGCCTTATAAAATAACCACTCTGGAGTCTGGCTTCACTATGTGTTTCTTGGAGTTTTCTGGTGTAGCTGTGAAATGCTGCTGATACAATGTGGTATGGTTTAAGTGCATTTTGGAATGTTACAGTGTTATTATGCAAGATTCAAAATAAATCATAAATAGAACATCTGGGTAACAAAGACAGAACTTATATCCAAAAATAATGTTATATATGTATATATCTTGAAGAATTTTGATTCCGTTTGCAATAAAAATCAAGTTATTGATATTTTCCCTTTTTTTTTTTTTCTTAAGGAAAGAAAAAAAAAATCAGTAAATGCAAGCAGACATTCTTGTCATGTTCAGTCTTCAGGCCCCTGAAGCAACAATCTCTTTCATTGTGTAATAAAGTAGCTATAAAATATGGACTATTGACACAGCAGACCACATTGTCTCTTGCAGAACCATTATGGTCTTCCTTGTCAGCAAGAGTTTGCTTATTTAAAAAATAATATTCTGTGTGTGAGGGATATGATCCAGTGGGTGAGCAAAATAAAGACAGATGGATTAACTGTGGTGTATTTCATTCCAAGGAAGAATTTACAGTTCATTTGAAGGAAGAATTTACAGTTAAAAAGTCATGTATTCTACACACTTAAGAATTTGGCGGGTTTTATGAAATATAAAATTTTCTATGTGATATATAATGGATCATAATGTCAATGGATATAAATTTGTCTCTCTATCAAACTCAGTACCATGCTGATTCATATCAAGAGGATCTTGGAAGGATTATATAAATGTACAAAGGACTCTTTCAAAAAATCAAACCTCTACACAAATATTGATGATTCACTTTGAATTTGCTACTACTAAGAATACATAATTAAGCACATAAATAAATAACATTTATTTATGAAATTGGCCCTATCTTTTTTGTTGTAATTAAAACAAGGAGAGACTCACCCATTATTCTGGCCAAAAATAAAGTGACTGTTTTTCTGTAGATCTAAAGAGTAGATATGGCAAGCTGTTCTCTTACAATGGGAGCTCCTAAAAGTATCCTCCAAAATTCAAGGCAGTGAACAAAATTAATGGGAAGGGTTACTTTCTTCAGACATTACAGACAAACAGTTTCAATTAGTTTGTTCTTACTGATAAATCTTATAGGTATTAGGGGAAAGTTTGTTTTAAACAGCAATTAAGGCAATTTGTAAATATTTGTCTCTTAAAAGCCAAAAGCTGCTTAGAAACAAAAGGCTCCTTCAGGAATTCTGTTGGTGGATTGCTGCTCTCTGAAAAATTATACAGGATTTTTCAGTAATGTCAGAATGTTCAGGAGAGAACAGAATTCAAGGAAGCACACTCGTCTAGCCGATATTTTGTATCAGAGTTCAGAGCCCTGACACACTAAATAGACTACATATTCTATTAAGATATGAAACCTTACAGCAAGATTTATATCAGTGGTACTTTTATGATTATTCAACACAGATAAGTTTCTCTGAGAGTTAAGTATTTTTAAGTTTAAGAAATAACATTGAAGAAAATAGCACATGTGGAAATAATTACAGCGTATTTGCACCTACAATGGAGTGTTGGTTCTATTTCAACTCAGGAGGCAACACAAAAATAGAAACTAACTATGCTATGATTAAATAAAAAACCTATTGTCATTACAGGAAAGAAAATCAGCCGTTTTCAAATCCTCAAGTCCATTTTACAGGTGGAACTCTGGTGTTGTCTACATGATATTTCCCAGAATTCCACAAAACAAGGTACGAAAACTACATGAAAAGCAAATCATGTATCTGTATTTAACAGACAGAAAAATATACGGTACAAAAGACATGGGTGAAAGCCAGTTTACCTTCTAATTCACCTCAGTGAAAAATTAATCTGTGCTTTTTCATGGAAAGTATGAATCCTACATTTTACTTTCTCTCACCTGTGCTATCATTTATGCTCTGTCATCTTCATATATATGCACATATTCGTGCCTTGAATCACATAATTTTTGTCAGAGGAAAAAAGATACTTCATACTAAAAGAGAAAAAAAAATCAGATGTTTTTTCAGGAAAAATGATGCATCGTGTCATTACTAGACCATGAAACAGCAAATAGTAGTCAAAATAAATATAACAAAATGTATTATAAGTCCCTTTATTTAAACAAGCTTCAGGGGAAAAAAATCCAACATATATGGGAGGTTATTAATAATGAAAAATGAAACATCAGGTTAAGATGTACATTTAATAGATCAATGTCACATTTTATTTTTAAAAATCTGCTAAGAAGAGGTATAATGCTTAGCAGTTTATCCATGAAGATTCACTAGGGATTTTAACTTAGGAGAAATGCTCAAATTTAGTGACTACAATTCTTGAGTGAGAAAAAAATGAGACAAAAGCAAGTTTGTAATTGCAGCTGGTAGAAAGCAGCAGCACTTTTTCATGAGTTTTTTTTCAGTAAATGAAGCTGGAGGGGAGGGCATGGTGGTCGTACAATTGATAGGAGTGGCAGTAGGTGCAGCATGAATAAAATGGCTGATTCAAATAACCACATGCTAATACACAAGCATTCAAGAGTGAGGACTGACATCACTTTAAATCAGGATTTTACATAGTTGTGCAGTTTCATATTTATTCTATCTGATCATTTGAAGCCAAAATTAGGTGAGACAACATGAAAAGGCTAAACTGTGTTTTCCCACCTTAAACACATGACAGCAGCACCTCTTCCTCAAGTGCCACTTTGATTTGATTGTCTAAATATGTTTGCAGTATATGAAGTTCTCTTGTCTTTCCAGTGATAACATTTGTTTTGCTTTTCCTTTCCTACCTGGTATATGTGCAGCTATGAGAAAAACACTACCTCTTTTGCTTTCTTTTGCAAAATCCAGAACATCTGCTTACTCTGTCCATGTTAATAAGACATCATGAAAATCTTTAGAAGAAATATACAAATAATGAAATGTAAAGCACTGTTACATTCTAGATCCCTTGCATAAAATCTTATTGATGTAGTGTGTCCTTTCCATGCACTGACACAGCAAACAGAGGGAAGAGGCAGAAATTAAACATCCTGCTGGGTTTTCCAGTATTAGTTAAAGATTCATTCCAGCCCAGCTAAGCAAAACTGTGTACTTAACTTTGAAGGGAGACCTTAAGAAGGAACATAAAAATACCACTGAAGCCATCCAGTCTCTCAAAATACCATTGCTGTAATTGCCAGAATTACAGCTTGTGGTTACCTGCCACATTCTTTGGTGCTCAGCTCACAGTTATTGTGCTACCACAGTTTAAAACATTGGCTCAGAGCTGTTTTGCAATCCACATAATGCTATATCTACTGCACACAGTGCAGTATCAAACAACACATAGGCCTTGAGACAAAGTGCCTTGAAACATACCCACATAACAAATAACATTTTAGATGAGTAGAAAACACTGCATACTTGATGTTGTTCCAAAGGATGTTTCTTAGCTTTTGGTTCTCAACCAGAGTGCAATTTTCATAAAAATAAACAATACTTCACATCTTTCAACTTCTGAGATCATCAAAAAGACAAGAGAATGGTCCATTTCTCAAGAGTTTTTCCCCAGATATTTTTGCCACAGATAATGAAGGCAACTTAATAAAAGTCATGATAGGGATCATATTCATATATAGACCAAATCTGTCAAACTTTTAACACCATTAAATGATTTGGTAATAGGAGGATTATTAAATGTATTAAATATTTCCTGATAAGAAATTAAGTTCTGATCCATTTTGTAAATTTCTTTTATTCCTTACAAATGATCAGAGTGGGGGAGACACAAATCTTCATCCTGTAGAATTTGAAATCAAACTGTTGCTAGTACTAATAGAATTAAAACAGAAAACAGAAAATAGTTTTCCTCTACCTGTTTCAGAGCATATATCAAAGAAGCCTACCCAAAGGAAGAGATTATTTTCCTTTACCAAACACCTTCCAGAGAAGAAAACATTGATGTTTTAAAGCCCTCGTTTGACAAACTTGTCTGGAACATAGACTATCTAAATTAAGACCCTTTTCATGCTAATGTCTTTCAACATGATGGTTTCCACTGTCCAAGTCTCAGTGTTTCCCGAGGTGCTTTTATGACCGGAGTTAGAGAGGGGCAAGGGCTGACACATTTTTCTGAGTGTGTATTGACAGAGAAGGGTTATTAAATTTAAATATATCATTCAATCTTTATGATTGACTGACCAGCAGACTCAGCTTGGAAACACATCAGACTTATGCAGGAGACTGTTGCAGGCAGATGTAAAAGTGTTTGCTGATGGTCTCTTCATGCCTGTACAGCCTTGTTGCTGTTAGCTGGCAAAATGATCTGGTGAATCCCTGTGTCCCCAGACACCACAAGCATTATCTTCTCACCTAACCTCTGATCCTAGTCAGGTTCATAAATGGCATGAAGAATGTCCATCAGAACATGAAAGAATCTGAGATAATTGTGAAAATAATATATCCATTTCCATTTGCAGTCATGTAAATCTTGTCTGGTGTCTATCTAATGAACTATGTAGAAATAGTGAACATTCTGCATCTGCTGTGATGTACACAACTGTCTTGGGTTTGCTTTCTGTTGATCAGGGTGTTGATTACATGGAAACAGAAGCAAAGCATTACTTCCTGTGCTGATTTAGGGCAAATTTGGAAGGAAACCTCCAAAGGGGGTTCCTCTGGAAAGCAAACCCAAATGGCCCCTCCCCACAGCCGGTCAGGGAAAAAAACTTCCTCAGAGAAAAGGGGAAAAAACTTTTTATTTAACAAAAAAGATGCCCACAAGCACAAAGAATGAATAATATGAAACAATAAAACCTCTGGGTGCTCCGAAGAGAGATGGCAAACTGAGCCAGTCCTTGCCGTGGGTGCAGCTCAGCTCCCTCAGTCTCTCACCAGCCCCACTCCCTCCGCAGGTCCAGGCCCGAGCGGCCGCAGGTGCCAGCCCTCGCTGCTCCTCTGGGGTTTTCAATCCAGAGCAGATTTAAACAGTCGCAAGAAAAAGGGACAAAAAAAAAAAAAAAAAAAAAAAAAAAAAAAAAAAAAAAAAAAAAAACACACAGTCCAGGGAACTTCTCTGCCCTAGGCTAGCTAAAACTAACTAAAAGCACAGGAGATCTCTGTCCCACCGCTGTCCGTGCCTCAGACGAAGGCCGCAGCCAGGCCGTGTGGGAGTCAGGCAGTTTTCTCAAACCAAACTGCGCTGCTTCTTTCTCCCCCTTTGCTCCCAGAACCATTTTAAAGGTACAAAACTCAATATACAGCACAAACAGAAGAGACAACTGGGGATACAAGCATCATAAAGTCACCCTAAGACACTTCCCCAGTCGTTCATGTAATGTTTGAATCCCACTCACTCTTCATAATCTCAGTCTCCTTTCTATTGACTATTAGATCATAAATCTAACTGAAGATCCAAAATTTCGAGTCATTAATAGTTTTGATGATGATTTAGCCAAATCATAGATCGGGTCATTCTTTTCTGGAGGTAGGAGTAGCTTAATGAATAGAGGAGTTTATTTTCATGTTGCATGAAAATAGGAAATCAAAGTTGTGCACAGTTGCTCTGCAGCACTTCTGGTGGCCACTAGTGACTTTTCTTGACAACATCGTAGTCATTCTGTCACTTTACACTGCAATATTTCCATCCCAACACTTTCATTCGTCAAACAAGGTCTGAGCAGGTTGGTGTGAGGATACCTGAGCTGCTGTATAACTATTCAGGTTGGATATCATTTTAGCCAAGGCAACACAAAAATCCCACCAGGTAATGACTGTGAAAGATCCTGTATTGTATAATAAATGGACAAAAGTAAATCAATTATGACAGATGGTGTTTTTTTAAGAGGCAGGCTTCATTTGGAGAATAATGAAGAAGACTGGAAGTTTCTGAACTGTAGAGAGAGGGGATTTCACAGCAAAGATGGTAAATGTAAGCGTATTTATGCTTACAGAACATCCATTTTGTTATTTAACTAGAGAAAAGAAAAATAACTAAAAGCTAGAGAAAGGCAGGAAAAACCCTACTAATCCAAGAAAGACACATTTAAGACCATAGTGAAGGATGAAATTAAGCTATTTTGTGTGAGTATTGATAAAAAGGCAACATATTCCTCAAACGAGAGTGCCAAAGTACAGGATGTAACAGAACTGAAATAAACCCTATAAACTTATGTAAATCAGGTCTAAAGTCGAATTTGAAAGACTTCCAAATATGTTAAGATAGAAAGACAGTCAAAACAACATAAGCTCTGCTGTTTTACAAGGTAATGACCCCATGAAATAACCATACAACCATGAATGATGGATGTTAATGTTTGAAATCCCAGATTCAGCTGACCTATTTTTTTAATCCTGTTTAGGTTTTTTTTCTTCTTTTTTTCACACAAAGTATTTTAACAAAGTAGAACCTTGAAACTCAGAAATTAATCTTATGTTCCACCATACAATTTGTATTGTTTATTTAGGCTTCAGCCATAATGACAGATATGTGTACTTTTAGATTCATATCAAATCCAGCCAGTCTTACATTTTTCCTGGGGATTTATATTTAAAGATAAAGGTTTGCTAAAATGAAATAAGGAGAAATGTCAGCAAGAGGAATAACAGAAAAATCCTCCAGATACTAGTGAGATTCATTCATTGTTTAAGTTTAGATGCTTAAAATATTAAAATACATTTGGTTTTTTTTACAATGCTAAAATTAGGCAAGTTTCATTTTTTTGAGACAATGGTATTTCACTGTATCCTATTAATAGAAACATAAATACAAGGACTGGCAATAACTGAGTTTTAATTAAAATCATTTGTACTAAGATTTTACTTCTTAAATTAAAACATAATTTGAAGGGGATTCCCTCACACACATACACCTTTCTCCACAGAAGTGTAATTTAAGAAGTTTACATATTTAGGATTCCACAGAATCAGAGAATTAAAGAATATGCTGAGTTGAAGGGTCCTGTTGGGATCGCTGGGTCCAGGTCCCAGCCCTGTGCAGGACAACCCAAGATTCACGTGCCTGAAGCACTGTCCAGTCTGTACTGGATAGAGGATGGAAGGATCTGATCAAAACACTGCCTCTGCTGAAGCTCCACCCACTGCTGGAGCTGATCTTGTCATTCCTCATCATACAAGTGACCCTCTCTCCCCAGTACAGCAACTTCCATCCTCCTTCATTATTCAGCAGATGAGCAGATTTCTGCCTCCTGAAAGCACAGCCACCTCTCTCAATTGGTCCAGCTTTGCCCATTTATTATAGAGCTTCCTTTACAAAGAAAATATTCCCTGCTACAGACACAAGCTTACCTTATTGAATGCATTCAGCACAATTTAGGACCACCATGAAACTCTTATGGGATATGTTGCTGAAAGAATTATGGTTTTTCCTCTACATAAAGCAATGTATCACTGAATATTTAACAACATAGGTTTTCTAGTAAGGCTTAGAAGGTTCTACTAATTTACAGAAAAAGACTATTTTCAAATAATATCTTAAGCCAAGTATACACATAGTCAAATATTTTTAGAATATATGTTACAGCTCCAAATAATGGATGACTTTCTGACAATTGAAAATTGTTCACTCCATCAAGAAGGAAAGCTTTGCCTTAGCCAAGATACTACAAAGTTACATTTTTGTTCCATTATGAGATAAATCATGCACTACTCTTGTACTTGGAAAAATGGTTCTGATGAAAGATTAACATAAATAGCTGAATTAATTACTGAGCCTGTCATTTATCTGCATAGACCAACATCAGAATTTTCCCACCTAAGAAGATACTGATACCTGGGAGTTTGGAAACATTCAAGTCTATCATCTGATAAGCAGCTTCTTCTTACCCTTCTATTATTCATAAAGATTCATCCAACTGGAAGATGTAATCATTCATCAGAGAATTTCTGGGAGAATCCCAAGGAAATTTTGTCACATATAGAGATTCTGGTGTCAGTGGTGAATCATATACTTTTCACATTTGTCTAAAAAGCCATAGTTCCCAAAAACAAACAAACAATAGCGACAAACTTCGGAGGCCAATGTACACCAATGAAAATTCTGCTAAATGCTACTGAAAAGGCTCTTCACATTCAGCAGCTAGTGACATTAACAGCAAGATACATAAAACAAGGATTCCTGATGAGATCAAGTCCTTCAGTTTTCTTAAAAATGACTTGACAGAGGACATCTAGACAATATGACTGAGTTATGAGTGTGTGCAGAAGCACCAAATCTGCACTGGGAGTCTTTTTGTGTAACTCAGCATGACTCAGGAGACAGGCAATACTGGAGGATTCATGTCCTCAAGCCCTGTTACATGTTGGCTTTGTGCTGATGTCTAGGGTGTGCCAGAAGAAGAGTGCAGCTTTCCTATCATCCCACAGAGCTGAAGAACATGTTGAGTTCTTCAAACTCCTATAAAGATTAAGTCTCTCTCATATCTAAATATGACAATAGTTTCTTTCAGAATTAATTGGTTGAAGTAAAGGGTTTGTGTACTCAAGGAAGAAGAATAAAAACTGTTTTGTTCATAACAGCAGTAATAAATAGGCAAAGCTGATCCACCCTTAAAAACTGAATGCAGTGTAATTTTTTAGGAGCATACTATTAGTAAAAATAGTCTTAATGTCTTTCAAAAAATATTTTTTCAAAGATATTTAAAGATCTTTCTGTCTCCTGTTAATCTGTTCATCTTTTTAGTTTGAGGAGGTATTTTGCCAAATTGGTTTTTCTTGGAGTCCTTAAGAAAACCATGCACAGGAAAAACCTATGGAAACTGCCCACAGGAAGCTTATATCAGATAAACATAGGAAGTAATTATTCAGCAGGAAGGTTTGGAGGAAATGGGTTGTTTTTCTGTCAGTTCTGGTGTTCCACAAATTTCAGGACATCAGCAGTAATGAAGGAAATAGATTAGCAATTGCAGGGCAGCTATTGTTTATACAGTGTTGACACTAAATGTCACTCTCTTAGAATTTACCTTGTGAAAATAATTTAATATTGGGGAAAAGGAAAGCAAAACAGTATTTCTTTTATTCTAACAATATCAAGCAATTAGTCTTTACATCTCTGCAATTAGAAGGTCTGAGGAGAAAATAATTCAGCTGGTAAAATACAGAAAAAAAAGGAAAAATACATTTGAAATCTTCAAATATTTATTAGCAATGCTTTGTTTCTTGTTTTTTAAGATGATAAAACTTTATTTTGAAATAAACAAGTAGCATAGGAGCACCACAGATTCAACCTAAGAAAATACAGGATTTTAAACTGTTGCTTTACCTTAATTTAATTATTCGCTGGAATGAAAATACCCTCGGCTGAACTAAGTCATGAAGTCACTAGGAATTCTCACTCCTGAATCATCTGATTAACATAAGACAAAGATATAACAAAAGTTCTCTTTCAATCAATCCAGCTGAACATCAAATTCTATCTAACCACAATTGCTTTTTTAAAAACTTCGTAACAAAACTTTCACTGAGATAAATATGCATCTGTATAAAATCCTTCAGGTTTGACAAATCAATATTTCCCCTGTGAAAATATATCATGGGAAATACATATGCAGTGTACTCTAGTTCAAATTTCCCCCAAAGTGGAGAAAGGTGAGTACATGGACAACGAATGCAGCTGTGAAAATTGCTGTGCTTTGTGCAGGCAGCAAAGAGGTGAAAAAAGTAACCCACTTCATATCCTGATGATGCACTTCTTAGCAAGCTGGAGAGAAAAAAAGGACAGGAGAAGAAAAGGACAAATCTTCAGAAGGAGCCAATTTAAATACCATATTCTCTTTCTTATATCCACAAATGTCTGCTCAGGACAGCAGGATTTCAGTGGTGTCTCTCTCCCTTGGCCCCCACATCAGGATTACAGACACTATCAGCAGTTCATGTCTGTAATCAGCTGGGCTCCAGCAGAACCAAACCAGCTGTTCCTCAGTAGCTCTCCTGGTGCTACCAGAAAAGACAGAAACAGAGAAACTCCACATGGCTTCCTGGATGCACACTCGTTCCAGCTGTCATCAGTTCTGTGCAATTCTGTGTTTTACTGTGGTTTTAATTTTCCCGTACTTCTCTCCCTTCTATTTGATTTAGTCAATGATTATGGTAACTCTTTCACTTAATAGCTGAAGATATAATAAGGAATATTTCATTTCAAATTACTTAGAATATTTCTCTAAGGATTTTAATGTCTTATCTTGTTTTAGCCATTCATGATCATAATACTCTATTATAAAGGGCTTATCTGGACATGTAAGAGACTGCACTCTTAGCAGAGTATCATAAATAATCTTGAAAAATTTTAAATATCTCTTCAAATTTTACCGGTTGATAAATTAGCTAGAGCTGACCCATTTTTGCAAAGAATGTTAGGTGCAATAAAAGAGCATTTCTTGCACATGAAAAATTGAAATAGATATGCAAAAATTTTCAATAAATAATTCTTGACATGTTCTGATTCATTTTGTTTATTAAAATTGAAGTACCTTCTTCAGGAAATAATATTTTCTATCAGATATCCAAATTAAAAAGATTTCTTACTACTGATTTGAATTGTTTCCTATGTATAATTAGTTTTATAACTGCTTAACTTTGAGGAAAAAAAATACATTTTGGTACTTTCAACATTTCATATGCTCATCTGTCATCCAAATAACCTTTAGCTTCTGATCTCCAAACATAGTTTCTTGAATAGATTAGTTTCCTGAATTAAAATATTGATAAGTTTGAACTTATAAGGACAGAAGATTTCAAGGTGACTTTAAGAAAAATAAGGTTAGAAAATTCAACCCCGTTGTTATTACTCACAAAATTTACTGCAGCAATTCAATAAAACCCAGTAAATGACCTTAAAAAACTCCAACTAGTGTTAGAATAGCCTGCTAGATTAGTCCAAATCCAAAGTAAAAAACTTTCCACTGGGAGAGCAGGCAAGGCTGAGACAGATCCCTGCTTAGAGCAGAACAGTGCCAGCTCTGACCTCTGACAAAGACAGGCAACAGGAAGATAGTTCAGACCTAAAGATTCTTGGGAAACTTTCACAAGGCAAACGGGAAAGCAAGGTATATGGCAGAGGCAGTTGCTGAAATTTTTTTGCCAGCTTTGCCTCCAGATATCTGTCTGTCAGCCTTTTCCTGAGTATTTCTAGTAGGAAGGCTGAAGCACTGACCATTCATTTCATCAGGCATCACAAAAAGATGTTCACCAGATGTTTAATCCTATTTTCCTTTTTCTTATGACTTCCTTAATGAGATTGTTACCCATTCAAACGCTCTAAGTCCCTTTTATAAGAATGACCATTAAGGTATTTTTATCACAAATGAATTCATTATTTTTGTAGAAGAAGCAGAA